>JAFMOC010000040.1:1052500-1240000 GCA_019802505.1 Corydoras sp. C115
GTAGGATTTGTACTTTGTGTGTTTTGTGGTCTTCTGTCTCGTGTGGTTGGGTCCCACATGCTCACATTTACCAGCATGTGGTTCGATGTGACAGAACCATAAACCCCCTAAAGTGCCAGATGGATAGCTATTTATTAATAATCCTAATTCTCTCTAATCCAGTCAGTTTTATGTGCTTCAAATGTAATAATCTAACAGTTTAGACTAGTAACAAGTTAGACACCTAACACCCAACAAATAAGAAGCATCCCATGAATAAAGTGAGACGCTTCCCTTGCTGTCATCATTCAACTCCAATCAATGAATAATGGCCATTTTATTTGGAAGTTTCTAGTACAGCAGTCACACCAATAACATCGTCAGGGGGACGCAGCGTTCTGCAGGAGAAAGGAAACAGACACTCATTGATTTTATTGCCATTCGGAGCCGAGAGGAGGGTTTTTTTTGTTTTCCTATGAATTTGATGGCTACAGTTTTATTACAGATGTCACCATGAGGAACTAATCCGAGTAGAGCTCAAAGTAAAGACTGTGTAAACACCATCTGTCAGCCACTCATTCAACACATCTATAAGATTAGGATTGCTGAATAGGCGCTGCTTTGTGCATCAGGTGCAGCGCTGATGCTGCTGCTGCTGCTGGATTTGACCTGCTCACCAAAATAAAAAGCATTGCCATGAAGACGGAGCTGCCTTATATAACATAATATATAACAGGGTTTTATGAGAGTTTGAAGTGGAACTGTTGGGATCCGGTTTGATTTGTGATGTCTGAGAGACAAGTGGCTGACTAGTGATTATTTTTATTTTTTTATTTTTTACATAGATAGACTTTGTAGTTCTTTGATTGCAGACTGTAGTCCATCTGTTTCCCTACATACATTTGTTATCTAATGCTCAAGGACAGAGACACATAGTCTACACTATACTGTGCGTTCTCCGTTCACAGTGACGTGGAGAACCTCATGGAGCAGCTAGCTGCACCGCTCAAGTCAGACTTCACCAGGCAAGTGACATGCTGATTGGTTTATAGCAAGTTACGTTCAAAGTGCCTTTTGCACAATTTCCAATTGATATGATAGCAAAGACATACTGACACGCCCTAAATAAAGCTGCACGGTGCCCAGTTGACAGATCACTAGAATAGGACCCTGAGAACCATTTACCACCTACTAGTACCTGCACTGCGGGGGTCCTGATCATTAGAGAACAGCGTAAAGGCGACTTATAAAGTATGTAGAGAAACAGGTGGACTACGGGCTGTAGTCATAGAACCTACACAGTCCCCCACAAAATCCTACACTTGGCTTTAAAATATAAACATATAACCCTGCACCCCACACTCACCCTTACCCCCACCCGCACCCCCGTTCTGCTTTACTGCTCACACTGACGCTGCCTTCAGATGTTACACCTTTCACTCTGGTTGATTTATTATTGAGTAGTTATGTAAGGGATCAGGTCTCCTGAGGCAGCCTTCTCTCTCCTTCCCCCTTTTTCTAAAGGCAGGCATCAGTGTGCGCTTTAATGAGGCAGCTCGGTGTGCCCAGGTGGGTGGGAATGTCATCTTTCATCCGGCGGCTGTCTCCGTCGCAGCGCATCGGTGGCGGTGGGTAGGCTATTCACATCGCCTTTGATCCCGCCGTTCTTGAAGGAACGGCTCTCGGCTTGTTTTTCCCTTTCCTTACCCTCCTCCCAGACCGGACCGAACTAATGGCGAACTAAGTGACGAGTTCAAAACAAGCTCCGCACCTTCATCGCGCGGAAATTGTATTCCGTGGGAAAGTCAAGCGACGGTGAGGAAATGAATCAGCAGAGAGGCGGGCTGGGTGATGGCGATGGTGTGTGGTGGGGGCCCTGACTTATTCATGTTGCGCTGGATCAAAAATTTGGGACGGGGATTTTTTCTTCTTCCTTGCGAAGCTGATAATCAGAAGGAAAGGCGACCGGTCGCTCGCTGGCTCTTCCGCTGTGTTAGTTTAATAAAGCCACTTTTGTCGGTGCACAGAAAGCTGTTTATAATTGAATACCAAGATGGATGGGAGTGTGGGAGCGAGTGGGAGGAGGCTAGATAAGAGAGGCGAAGCGGTGAGCGTGCTAGAAAATTCGGCGGCTGCGATAAGGGGGTTGAGGAATGCAATGAGACAGGTATCTACTTAATCTATTTAAATGAACCTATTAAAGCCTAATGCCAGTTATTCCAGGTGCATTTGTATGCATGAGAGAGGAGGGAAATTCAACCCACTTTGCAAGTTCCGGCCTCGGAGTCCTGACACAAAGCCTTTTAACGTTCTCTTCATTGTCGGCGTGACGCTAGCCCACGGTGACAGTTTGCCAAGGGCAGAACCATGTTTTGTAGCAAAGTCGTTCCCAAACCTTTCAACTCAGGGATGGTTTGCTAATTAGCTCATTAGCCGAATGTGGAGTTTCGAGGGCAGTGGTAATTCTAGATATGTAAAGCACGACTGGGACGCCGCCGTAAGTCGGTCAAGACAATGCTAAGGAAGGAATGGGGAGTCGAGTGTCTTATACTGTGAACTGATGATAGAGTTCCCTGCCTTAAACCAAAGTGCTGTAAAATGTGAGATGATCTATCTGCACCTCCACCCATCAGTCATCTCCTTGATCTGAAACTCCAGCGGTGTGTGTCCCAAACGTACCGTATTCATGATTCAGCGTGATATCAGAGGGATGCAGTTACAGTCAGATAGCAAAATAAGCCTGAGCCATTACTGTTTTATCTTCTTCACACCAGGAGGCAGTAAACAGCGGGTGAAGAAGCTGATTTGACATCTGAGTTTCCCAGTAGCTACTCACAGGTCTATTTCTCAAAGCCGTATATTAAATTACACTAAATTGCTTGTGAATATTACTCCCAAAGCACACCCTTGATTAATTTAGAGAATTGTTACATGTTCTTTTCCCATTGTTACGATAGCAGACACATGCTCTAAATCAAGCTACGCAGTGTGCGGTTGACAGCGTACCTAAAGTATAATAAAATATGAGCCTCTTGTGTTTTTTAAAATCATTTCACCCCTGATACGTTCTACACTTTAAATTGTACTTGCTTAATTATCCACATATAGAATACTACTAATAATAATTTTCTAAACTTTTATAAAGCTACATTCAGCTGACAACAACCAGTAAATGATTATCATGCGCGCTGTAATTAAATCAGTATATCAGGAGTGTCTATCACGCCGAACAATTGAGCCGTCCACTCGATCTAGAAAATCCCTCTCCTCTCCTGCACAGGAGCTTTGTTCAAAGGAAGAGAGGCAAATGTGGCCGGAGGGACCAGGGAGGAAAGAGCAGCCTGATAACGAGCAGTAGCACTAATTGGAAGTCGCGCCGCCGCTTTCTAATTAACCGAGCAGAGAATGAGAGCAGCAGCCAAAAAAGAAATCATAACCCAGCCTGTCGTTTCACACTCCCTATATAGAGTGATATGAAAGTGTCGAGTGGGACGCGAGGATGGTGAAGGGGAGAATGGAGGAGGGACCTCTGACCCTGCTGAGAGGATGCTGCGAGAAGACACACACAAGCATCAGGTGGAAGTAAAGGAGATGAAGGAAATGATGAAAGATAGCGAGTGTAATAGTGAATGGCATTGGATGCTTTGGCTTCCATCCATCAATTAAAGACTATGGAATGACAAAGATGTGTAACTGTTATTAGAGTGAAGGAAGTGAAGCCAAGAGTCGAGAGAGGGAGCTGGGATAGGCAGCGAACGAGTGGGTGGAAGGGCAGACAGTGATTAAGGACGCAGCAATGGGGAGAGCTCAGAGAGAAGAAAAGGGATATTGGGGAGCTTAGAGGTTTGGAAGGGGGTGAATCTAGAACGGCTTTAGTGCAGCAAACAACAATCCATAAATATGATATCTGGATAAATAGAATAATTTAACATCACAAGCAGAGCCATTAAAGTATCGGTGTCAGTAACGCATCAGCACGGGGCACAGTAACTCAGTGATGGGGATGTTGGGATTTTCATTTCAAACCCCAATCCACCAAAGGTTACTGTTATGAATCCTTCAGCAAGGCCTCTTACCCTCATTGCTCAGGGGGGCTGTGTCATGGTTGACCCTGTGTTCTAACCCCAGTGTAATAAAATCAGGATGTTAAAATTGCTGCATCATCAGTGTATCAACCTTCAGTCAATTCAATAAGTACGGCACTTTTGCTTTGGGAGGAACCTTTTGCTTAACCTCCGCAGCTCACTGCCAGCATTACCATTAGCTTCCAAGAGACATGTTCTGTTTTGTGCGTAACATGCAATAAACCAATCAGAGTGTTACGTGCTGTTCCGTATTAGAACCAGGTGGTGGTCTGACTTTGGTGGATTGCTATTTGAGCAGTGCAGCTATCTGAACTCAATGTGCTGCTTTATAAGGTTCTCCATGTTATTGTGAATGGAGAACCCAAGGTAAAGTGTAGACTATGGATCTGCATTCTCTGTACAGATGCAGTCAGATTTAATAGTTCAGTTCTTTTCAGAGTTCTTTTCAGAACATGTGACTGTGTTGATGATTCAGCACCGAGATAGTGACCAACATCTGACTGCTTGGATTGTTTTCAGTCAGCGGTGCACCTGTGATACCAACACGCCAGAAATGTACCTGAACACACCTCTTTACGAGACGGCCACGCCCATCAGGGAGATATATTCACACTCACGGTGCTATTTAAACGACGCTGGCAGAAGAGGTGAAAATAGACTGTGGATGTGAAATAGCACTGAGCATCGTACCGCGCTTTGCACAGAGTGTAAGTTAGGACCTTATATCTGTGCTAGCTGGTGGCGACTCGCAGCATGCTGCCTGCGGGAAAGGGCAAGTTTATTAATAAGGCACATTTCTCGCACTTCAAAGTGCTTCACGAGTGAAAGTAATAGGAAAAAGGCATGAAAGTGAGATCGAAGATAAAGTTAATTAAATTAAAAGGCGCGAACGCGTGAAAAATGGCGAGATGAAGCCGTGTGTTTTCATCTGGATGTGAAAATGTAACGTCAGGACATTTTCACGCTTTAACAGCACATCTGTTACTAATGTTAGTGACAGTGGGGTCTGGGCCTCCGTGTGTTCAGGTGTAGAGATGGATGTGTACACACACACACACACACGCGCACACGTACGTACAGAGCGAGACACTTGCGCAGTCATGCACACTGAAAAGAGAAATGAACTAAGAGAAGAATGGGGTTGTGTCTCACGTGGGCAGTGTGCAGGATTGTGTGTGGACAGAGGGACTTGTCTGATGGAGGGAGAACAAAAGGGTGAGGTTTAGACGATGTTTTATTGCACCCTGCTGGATGGCTGTGGAGTCGGGCCTCGGAACCAATCTGACCCGAGCCCCGTCCTCTCGGGGAGTTCAAACCGACCCAAGTGAGGTCATGCTGGAGCAGAACAAGGTCCCTCCCCAAACTGTTCCCACAAAGCTGGAAGCATGTCAGTTTCCAAAACGCAGAGCTAAGTGTTCGACTTTAAACACCTTTACATAAAAACATGAAATCCTGTGCTTCAAACCCGATGGCATTTAGGAAAGGCCCTCATCTTCATCCTCACAGCGGGAAATAAATCATGTTAAAACAATTTGTATTATTTGTGCACTTGCTTTTATGTATATAAATAATATTACTATTTATTTAATAGAGTTTTGTAAGAAATAAGTTCATTCAGTTATTCATCTACTTAACTACTTTTTGAAGGTCACGAGGATCTGCAGCGTATCCCAGGCATAATAATCTCGGGTGAATTCAATTAAGGAATTTCCCTCCATCACTGTCGTTAACAAAATGCAAAGAAAAATCATTAATGTGCCACTGAGCTAATTCCCAGCGCAATAAATGCAAATGAGAAACGAAAAATACACATTTTTTTGCTTGTGTCTGTACAAGATGGAAACAACTATTGCCATGACCACTGTCATCCTCATAAACTACGAATGTTCTGACTACTGTAATCCTCAAAAATCCTGGTTATCATAACTATAATACATCATAAACAACTGTTGCCATAACCACAATAATCCTCATAAGAATAGTTGCCACAACTACTAAAATCCTTAACAAACACCGGTTTCCATCATGACTATAATCCTAATAAACCACAGTTACCATGACTACTGTAATCCCTCCTTACCAGTGGTTTCCACAACTACCATAATACTTATAAATTCAGTTTTTAGTCTTTCCTCGTCATCATTTTAACCTTTTTATTTTTAAAGGATTTAAAGCAGGTGTTTTATAAATTGTTTGTGATGACATGAGACTGAATGTTATGTAATGTCTGCATATTCATGTCTTTTGTGAATCTAACTTATTACCATGTCATTCCCCCATAGATCATGTGTCTGTGTTTGTCAGTTCCACCTCCCAATCCGACACGTCATTCATACCCTCCTCCCTCCCCCCACCGATACCAGCAGGTAACCAGCACCCGACTTCCGTAAGCTCACCCCTCGTCTAATCTAACCTCCTCTAATCTGGTCTGGGTGATCATTCAGTCATTTCCTCTGAACTCATCTCAGGTTCTATCTTCTAATCTTCTTTTATCTTTTCTTAAATCTTAATAACTTATACTTTTAATACTCTCATTAATGAATGGGCAAAAATATTGACACTGTATTAATTACTTTTGTCCATACGCAGCAGGACTGTACAGCTGCAATAGTATCAGCAAACTATGATGCTGACATTAAAGCAGAAAAACTTCATTTGACTCGATAAGTGAGAAATGATGATGCGTTTTCACTCCAAATGCCGTCATCACTCGGACAATTTCTTGCTTCTTGCCTTTTTCCACGTGTCTGTGTGTGTTTGTGCATGTGTGTGCACGTGTGTGTAGGTGTGTGTGTGTGTGTGTGTGTGTGTGTGTGTGTGTGTGTGTGTGTGTGTGTGATGCGTTTGTGTGCGTGTGTAAATGTGCATGTATACCTCACAGTATGTAAGCTATAGCTGTAAGTGAGTGCATGTGTAAGTGTGTGTGTGTGTGTGTGTGTGTTTCTGTGTGTGTGTGTGTGTGTGTGTGTGTGTGTGTGTGTGTGTGTGTGTGTGTGTGTGTGTGTGGTGCGTGTGTTTGTGTGTGTGTGTGTGTAAATGTGCATGTATACCTCACAGTATATAAGCTATAGCTGTGAGTGTGTGTGTGTGTGTGTGTGTGTGTGTGTGTGTGTGTGTGTAAAATGTATTTGTGCAGGTATTAAAGGAACCAATTCTCTGTCAGTGGCTGAACTCAGGCTGCCAGATCCCTCACAATGGAACCCGCTCCATTCTTCATGCTTTATGAAATATTGCTCAGCACTCTTCTAATGAAATCCTACTCGACAGCCTCTCGCTCTCTCTGTCTATTTCGTCTCTGTCTCTTCTCCGACGCGCTCGCTTTCGTCTCCCGGCCCCTTCCTGGTCCCGGCTCCCCTCTCGCGCGAGCATTAGTCAACTTTTCTCCCTATTGTTTCCTGCTTTTTGACTTTTCATATGTATCAATTTTATGTGTCATCCTTCACGACTCTCTCGCCAATTCAATTTTCCTTCCCGCCACCTGCAGCTCCGTTACTCCGAGGCCCCAGATGATTGAATATTCCTCTCTCCTTGGCTGTTTGCTTTCCCTCTACATGCAGCTCCATCACAATCAGCCCATTTAAACATGATTAATTATTTAACAGTGCTATCCAGATTCATATGAGACTGGATTTTCCATCGAAGCGCCATCTGTCAGTCTTTTTTGAGGCGTTCACACTGGAATTTGGTCCTGTTTTTGGGATGTACACATCACTTCAGGTTTGGGTTCCATGCAGCTGTTTGTGTCTGTGTTCGATTGAGTCTGGAATTAAACTCAGCAGGTAGGCAGATCTGGATGAATAGAGTGCACAGCTAGTGTAATAAATCAATCTGTATGTGTGTGTGTGTGTGACAGACCCTGGGGCGGTGGTGGAGACGCATACTGCAGTACCGTATGCGGTGATAGGGGGCGTGCTGGCTCTACTGGTTTTCACCATCATTTGCGTACTCATCGTCACCATCTGGTGCTCTGTTCGACAGAAAGGTAAGACAATCATTATACTATAAAGCAAAAGGGTTTCACGACTTTGAGGGTTTTATCGCAATTTTTAAAAATAGTCTGTGGAATAAATTCGCCGAATTGTTTTAAAGAACTTTCCACAAACTTAGTTCCAACTCAGCAACTTGCTTTCTAATGAACTCACACTGGAAGTTGAATTTCAGTAAAGTTTTATGAACAAAATTAATAGCTGAATCATGAGATCAATCAGGTGCTGTATCTACAGTTTAGTAGGTAATTTCAGACGCATTAGTCTCCAGATAACCAGGTCGCAAAACTTCAAGCAGCATAATGATTTTATTCTGGATTATTATCTGGGAAACCTTCTTACAGCTGGAGCAGACAACAAGCAAATGTACACCGCAGCGAGGGAGATATATGATAGTCTGTCTCATTTTTTAAACATGAACACACGAGGTCTGTTACTGTACTGCAACACAGAGCACCCAGGGAACCCTTGCTATAACGACGGAGGAGGTGCCATGCCAGTGATGTAGTACCTGTGGCCTGAACTCTTGAGCATATGTGACTAAGAATTGGCTCTGGCCTATGTACATAATTGTTTTTCCAACAGTAAACAGCATTAGTCACCCTCGCGCTGCTCCGCTACAGTCACTGCAATTCATTAAAGTAGCCAAATCTGAGTTGGCCTGATTAATACCCTCATTTCCTGCTCCTCGTGCACATGAGACTACATTCCGTACCTTCAATTCGATCTTGTAACTCTAATTAATTATAACTCTTTTAAAATAATAGAATGGTACATGTAATGATTCTAATTTTCATTACTGTTATTATGTTTCTGACCATGTCTGTTGGCGGGGGGGATGTTGGGAGGGTCTGGCTGTATAGATGGTCACTCCTTTGTTTGTGGCAAATGGAACTAATAATTTGCAGAGTCGTCATAGTCATAACTTGAATGCATGTTTTTGGGAGGAACCCGGAGTAAACCCACATGGACACGGGGAGAACATAGAAACTCCACTTAGTCCATTCGAACCTGGATCCCCAGTGATAGTGGACGTGCTAACCACTATTCCACCTTTCAACTCCCTTGAAGACAAATAATAGTTTAAATAGTGTTTCAAATAAACATAATTAAATATTTATTAAATGCTTCAGGGCACCTTCACATCCTACATACCACACATAGCAGCCAACAATGAAGCATGTGACCCCTGCATGACACTCATTAACACTCATATATATATAGATGTTTGAATTTCACCTGTCCAAATACTTTAGGCCATGTAGTCTGAGACCATGTATTCTGCATGCAAGTGTCTTTCACTGGTTTCCTTAATGCTTCCAGAGCTTTGTATAGGTACAACTACTTTAAGCTAAAGAATACAATAGAGACTGCAGCAAGCTCTGAAACCCCCGGGACATGGGCAGCCGGAAACACGGCAGGCAGGGAGATGAAGCTGTATGAAGGACATTCATTGAATGTGGTTGAAAGTAAGAGGGAGAGCATAAGAAATCCTGAAACTCTAACTCTGCACATCCAGTCTGTGATCAGCACAGGAACTGGCCTGAAGGTTTCAGAAGCCCCTTAGTCCACTGTATCAATAGACTTCTGTAATGAAATGCATTTCTTAAGAGCTTCTGGCACTATTACATTCCCCCTTTTGCCAAGGATGACACTCGGTAGCATTCCTGTTAGTGAACACGGCATGCAGTATCCAGGTTTGGACACCACAGGCGGGACCTCCTGCATAAAATTGTGGGAATGCAAAGTATATGATTGGTTGCATTGATTTTCATATTCAGTAAGTTAGTAAAAACTATTCCATTCCCCCCTTTGCCAAGAATGACACTCCTTATCATTTCTGTCATGGGACACGGCAAGCTGGTATAAAAGGTCTGCACGCCAGACCCAACCATGCAAGACAGAACCACAAGAGACAGACCACGCAGGTTTGCTTCATGCTAAGTTCATCACGTTCAAAGAGTCCAAATCTTTAAAAAAAAAAATAAAAAAACAACCGCCAAGTCAAGTTGATACGCCGTGCACGATATCATCCTTGCAGGAGGAGCTAATATAAACAGAAGACAGCCTCGGGACTGTCTTAATGAGCTTATCAGTAGCTACTTTATATGCTAAAATGCTCAACCAAGGATGATCAATTGTTTTAATTTAGCAACCTTAAAGAGTCAGTATCCAGGTTTGGACACCGCAGGCGAGACCTCCTGCTTATAATGTTGTGATTGCAAAGGATATGATTGGTTGCATTGGTTTTCATTTCATATTTTGTTTTTTGTCCAGTAAGTTAATGATAATTGTACATTGGTGATGGTACAAAGGTACAGAGCACGGAGGATCCTGTAGGACTGGGGTGTGCAGAGCTGGTCAGTCAGATGGTTAATATTTTCCTAGGCCAGTCTAATGAGATTTTTTTAGTGATTTGTGTAGTGGTAGGCACTGTTCCAAATTGACAATTAAATTTGACTTTGAATTTTATATGGAGAACGGAGGCGAGAAAAGCGGCCTGACAATTTAATTAGGCGAAATTTTTAATCTGTCTTGTGGAGCTCAGGCTTCTAGTTTGTCTTCATTAGTACAGTAAAGTCTAAAGTCCAGCACTATATGGACCAAAGTCTGGGGTCAGTGAATTCATGCAGACTCATATGGTCACAGGTATTTAATATAATCCCCGGTCGATTGTATGGGAATATTTTGGGGAATGCCCTTTTTCATTTTGCCCAAGTGCATAAAATAAGGTTCTTACAGGCACAGTTGGGTGCAGCAGTTAGAACTACCACTTTACAGAATGAAGGATCTGGATTTCCAGTTGGGAAAAACAAGGGTACTTTCTGTTTGGAGTCGACATGTCCTCCCTGTACCTGAGTTGATCTCCAGGTATTCCAGTTTCCTCCCATATCCCAAAGACATGCCAATGGGTACATTGGAGATACTTATTCAGATCGGTTGTCAGCTCCTGTAGAGTCCTGCTGAACCTGGTTGCCATGTTGGTAGAAAGAAAGAGTTTGGGATGTTGGGAGTATTGGATAATGTAAGATAAGCTGAGATAAGAGAACGTTTAAAGCAGGTGACATTCTTCCCTTTTCTTCTTTTCTTGTCTCCTACAGGTTCTTACCTCACGCATGAGGCGAGTGGTCTCGATGAGCACGGCGAGGTGCAGGAGGCTTTTCTCAACGGGAATGATACCAGCCAGGGAAAGAAGGAATATCTACTGTAACAGGGCCCAGCGAATGGCCGTTGAGCGCGCGCGCACATACACACACACACACACACACACACACACACATACACACACACACATACACAAACATAGACACAGCCCTGTGGAGAACCACAACAGCAGTACAATGTTAGAGAGAGCGTTTGGAGAGGAGACTAATTAAGATTAGGCAAAACATCAGAAAGACAAAAGTGCTGGTCCTTCAGAACACACACACACTTACTCAAACACACACCCGCTGGTAAGCTCGAGCCTGAGGAAGCCTGATTTATGCTTCTGTATGCCCTGAAGGCCTATGGTTTGCAAATGGTCTTCAGATTGTTATCAAAGTAGGCGCTAAGAAGAACAAGGGTCTTAAATGATAGTTTTAGGTATCAATATTTTAATATGTATGAATTTTAAAATACAGTTATGTTCATTTACTGTTCTGCACCAGGATAAAGACATTATACAGATTCAAGAATTTTTTATTGTTAGAAACAGAACTTTAAAGCAAATTGACTGCAAAATATGTTTAGATAAACATTAAATATGTAACGATGCAAAAAATATTTTAAATATTAGCCCCATTATATATTTTACATTTTAAAAGGAGCAACAGTCATTTTGTTTTGCTTGCCATATGAACAGTGGAGTTGCAGTGTGGCCTCTGATAAGGACTGAGGGATCCATTTTCCAGCTCGCTGTTAGTTTTTCAATATGTATATAAACAGCAATATTTTGGTTTAACATCCACCAAATAAGCAGAGTACAGCTCGGACACACTCATAGTATAGATAATATATAAATAAATGTCGATCAAAAGCCTGATTGTACAATAGTTCCTGAAATCTACAGAACCCCTTTGGGTTCATCTCCATGCTTTTACTTTATCATGTTTGTGACAGCCACAGATTCTGAACTCAACTGCAGGTGCCAAAAAGCAGCGTGTGTTTTTTCATTATGCCGTTTTTTTTTTTTCTTGTTTGTTTTTCAAGTTGCCAGTAATTTGTCGCCCGCAGTTTTCCTCATGTCTTATGATGAAGCATAAACCAGGCTTCACAAACCACCAGCTCTGCCAATTCAAATCTAAATACAGCACATTAATGAGAGCTTAATCAGTGCATTGGTCAGCTCGCGCATCAAACCTCAACTCATTACACAAAGTTAGCAAAAACAGAACTTTCTGAATATTACAGTATGGTACAAAATTGCCTTTTTTGTCCTAAAACCCCATTTTGCGGGACCACTTTTTTGCCCAACCATCTTTTTCTCTTCCTCTTTCATCCCTCTCCATCCAGCGACGTCTTTCCCGTAATATGTGAATGTCTCGGGACCTTATTCAGAATGAAGTTCTGGCACATATAATGTTTGGAGATCCAAAAATGACGTGCGGCAATATTCCAAGCTCACTTGTGTACACACACTTGTGTGCTTAAAACCCCAGTATTAAGCTCCGCTCTGCTGCCCTGAAGCGTGATAGGGAAAAAAATTATATAGAGAGAATCTTATAGAAACAATTCATAACAAATATTTCATTGACAGCACATCAAGGCTAGTATTATATATATGAAGTTCCGAGTTGAATTTAGTTTAGCTTTTTATTGGTTTACATTTTTTACTTTTGATGATTTTGATTTTGATTATTTTTAATAGCTCCCAAACAATACATCTTATTCTTTAGAATAGAGTAAGACACCGCTAACTTACACCACGCTTTGTTTGTCCTGTCTGAAGATTTATTGCATAAGTTTCAATTGAACATTGAAAATTAAATTGACTTTAGTCAACATAAATGCAAAAGGTCTGCAGTGATACTCACCAGCCACTTTATTAGGTTCACCTCTTTGATTTATGTCCGTAATAACAGCTCCACCGATCAGATAGATGGACTTTGTAGTTCTAAAATTACAGAGTGTAGTTCATCCGGTTTTTTTTTATGTACTTTAAGATCAGCACCACAACAGAGCAGGTTTTATTAGGTGGTGGTGATGATTCTCAGCACTATAGCGACACTGTTTAAGTGGATCAGACACAGCAGTGCTGCTGGAGTTTTTTAATACTGTTTGTACATATTAAATGTACATTATTGCTTTTTTGTTGTGAAATTAGCAAAGACGCTGATCAGGTATGAGTAGCTGATGAGTTAAGGAACTAAAATGTATGTATGAGAGAGAGACAGATGGACTACAGTCTGTAATTGCAGAACTACAAATTGCATCTATATAGTTATCTAAGTAGATCTGATGAAATTAGTGTATTTTGATTCTGGCCAGCTTTTCTGCATGTAACCCATATTCCCAATAGTTGACAGAAGTCAAAACAAAATCCTTATTTATTAATACAATGAAGGTAGACACAAAAGAAACATTTGATTTGCTGAAGTGTTTGACGTGTACAGCTATTAGTCTGCAGTGATAGGTGTTGGAGATCTTTAGCTTTGCAACCCCTAAATGACCTTTATTTGAAATTAGTCATGACTCTTGGTGCGTCGCTTATTGATGGCCTCCTTTCCACAATAGTCAGGCTTCCTTATGTCAGCCTGTGTGAGGTATAAAGGCTCAAATGAGGTGACTGGATAATGTATTTCCCAATAGTGTCAACCAGCCGTAAAATCAGACCCGAATGAGAACCGCCTCACATTGACGGCCCGAATGTGAATCGGCTCTTCAGTTCTCTTCCTTCTCTGAATCTGAGTCCTAATGGATCAGCAGAGTGGAGGAACAAACTCAAAAGTGTTAGTGGAACGCCCGGGCCGAACGAAGTGTAGAAAACGTGGATCTGATGCTACAAACATGTTCACGTCAACACACACGCACACACTGATACGAAATGATCAAACATATCTTTCACTTTGTATACGAAAAAAGAATCAAAGCTAAACGAATCTTTGAACAAAACAATAAAAAGGGGGCGGGAGGGGGTTTCAAACTTTTGAGTGCATTACCAAGCGATGCTATTATACTAACACAACATTTAGCCTAGAGGTTCAAACCGCGGAGAAGACGCTGTTTTAAAAAAGAAGAAAATTTGAAAAAAAAAACATATAAATATATATATATATATTTCATTTGTCATTGAAATGATATTTTTTGTTTTTTTTATTATTCATGATTATTCCAATGATTCTGATTGTTGCTCTTGTTATTATAATTGTAAATGTTATTAATTGTAAAATGGCCCATACCCATCTCTACTTTCGGCTCTAGAACCCGTCGACCTGCTTTTTCTCTCTTGGTTTATCAGTTTGCCTCTTTCTTGCTCTTTCTTGTTGTCTACGTGGCAGTTTGTGTCCCATGTTTTGATTTCCGCTAGTCACCATGTCGCTGTTGATATAGCTAACTGTGTTTCTTTATAGGGATAAAGATACAGAGCACGACAAAAATAAAACCTACACCAAGAAACTCCTGTCAAGCACCTGTCTTTTCTGGTTTGAAGAAATCCATAGCGAGGCTGTGATTAAGGACGGGGCGAGCGGGCGAACAGGCAGATCGATGCGTTTATGAGGGGGCCGTAAATGAGAGGAGGTGGCAGTGGGGGGGGGGGGGGGGTATTTAAATCTGGAGAGGCAGCCACACAAAGAGATCAGATGAATGAAGATGAGAGAATGAATATAGACGAGTTGGCGCAATGAATCATAAAGGTGATGGGGGAAAGGGAGAGCGGGAGACAGCCTTTATGGACAGCTACACCATTACAGTGCCATTATTTCCATGCAATCAATTCACACTTCAGTCAGTGGGCGCGTGGTGAGTGTTTATTGCTTTCAGAGTTGGGATTTACAAAGTCGGCGGAGGTCGCCGATCGCTGATCGATGTGTTTGTCCTCTGTCAATGCAGAAACGCGGCAGAAGTCGGTCATAAAAGGGGATAAGCGCATGGCAATCAAAGCCATTTCTCCATGCGCAAAGGCTCCGGTAAAGACTCTGAATCCACTCATCATCTGCTTGTGTGGGAGGGACGTGCGGTGCGAGGCCCTTTTTTCTGGGGGATCATTAAACGAGGCACAAAGAACACGATCCAGCAGTGTGGAGGAGGCCTGTAGTAGTTTTTTGTAGGACGTAGGGGGTTGAAAAGAATCACAATGCGACAACATATAAGGATCCTGATTAACTCGGCTCTCGGAATTTCACACTGCGATTAAAAAGTATGAGTTTAAAAAGATTTTACTTCAAAACACTTTCCAGCCTGTTACTTTCTTTGACCTCATCCTCTAATTATTAGGACAACCGCAAAGCTTGTATTATTTGGTGGCGGTGTTCTCAACACAACAGTGATCTTAATGTGGTTAGATGTCTGGTATGAGTGAGTGGACAGTGTGTCTTCTTACTGTGCACTTTAATATATAGATACAACTACCTGACCATCACCTTGTAGATACGAAACAATTGATCCAATCCAAGGGCAATTAATATTTCCAATTAACCTATTGGCGTGTTTAAGGGACGTGTTCTTGCTGTAAGGGCAGTAGCAATAACTGTGACATCACTGTGTTCCCTGTAGACAGAACAGACAATGTATATACAAAAGAGTGGCTATTGAATGTAAAGAAAAATAAACAGTACAATGTGGTTTAGGGAGAAGCCCTTTTCCAGTCGCTGCCCTGCAGCAAATCTTTATTTTTCAGAATAAATGAGGATTTAGATGCACCTCACCTCTGCTGATCAGTATTACAAATGCATCCAGATCGCTGCCAATCACCTCTGCAAAGTGGGTTAGGGCTTGTAAAAGTGTAAAAGTAATTTTGAAACGTTGATGTAATAAGTTGCAGCTCGGAAGTCATCAATGGCTGCTTCATGCTTCAAGCCTGGACTACTATTAAATATAATAGATTGAATGCTTAAGAAGCAGTGGGGAGGGAGCGGTTCCCTGTCACCGGGGAGCTGGAAGCTTTTTAAAGTGCAGAGTACAATCGAATGGTGAGCGGCGTCTAGAAGAAGTTTGGCTTTTTTTGTGCAGAGTAGAGAGGGTGAAGGAGACAGAGCGCGCTGAATGGTTAGGGAGACAGATGAAGCGAGAGCTAAAAGGGACCCACTCATCAGAAAATGGTGAAATCCATATGACAAACGGTGGCCTGGGCCAGAGGTTCTCTTTTTTGAAGGGGGACTTGAGAATGAGTGGGCTAAATGAGAGGGAACAAAGCCAAGTGAGATTCGACGGTCAGACGAGGTCAGTCTTTTTTTTATTGCCGGAGCTGGTTGCTATGTTAAAAAAGACAGAATCCTATTAGTGGTGAGCGATGCATTTTATTCAGGCTGCGTCGGAAAAAAACCCACATTTAATCAAATGCCAGTGAGATCTGAGGTCAATTATGTTTAAATGTAATTATTAAGGCGTCTCATCTTTCATGTTATTGTAACACTTGCTTTAATTAAGCGTTCTCAGATCGGTCTTCGTTGATGTGTTATGCCTGTAGCCACTTACTCATGCTGCTGGATTAGTGCAGCAATGTTATTCAGGCTGGAATTGGGTCAAAGGAATTTGCAGGTGCTCTGCCTGAACCAAAATATGAGCTTATTAATTTCACTCTGTAGGGTACTGATAGATGGAAATAATTTTGTTACACCTCTAAGGTCTTTGCTTTCAGTGTTGGAACAGGTGGACAGAATGGCCGAATCAATTTCAGATGTGAGGTGGCTGCTCCTAGTGCCAAAGCCTCACCTGCCCGGGCAATGTTTCGAGCCGAGCAGCAAAACAGAAGTGGAGGAACCAAACTGTAGGTCTGAAACAGAATGTAGGCCACTGAATTCACCCAGAGTGGCCACTGGCTGTTGGGGGCCAAATGACGCTGGACATGGATTGTAAATAGTGGCAGGCAAAGAACAACCAAAAGCAACATGGACAACGCTAAAGAACGGGACCAATCCGAAAGCCTCTCCTTGGACGCAGGGGTGCCTACGTTGCCTTGTTGAGGCAGCACACAAACCAGGTCCATGTACCCAATCAACAGGATGAGTAGGGGAATGAAAAAGATGGCTACATCATAGACGTAGATCAGGAAAGATGGACTGAGAACTGTGTCATCAGCACAGATCCCCCAGTGGCTGCCATGAATCTGGGCATAGCTAAAGTTCTCTTGGTTCTCCATCAGGAACTTGGACAGGAAGCCACCGTAAGGGAGGTACTTGCCAATCACGTAGTAGTCTTGAGGTTGTGGAAGCTTCGAGGAGGTCTGATTGGACTGTGGGTATCTACCAAACCCTGATCCTGTCATTCCCCAGGTGTCCAAAGAGTTACTGATGATAAACTGAGCGAAGGCAGTGACCACAGAGCAAAACCAGCTGAGGAGCACCAGACACAAGGTTCGTCGCCTGGTCACTAGTCCTGCATACCTGGAAGGAGTAGCTCCAGTTAGTATACAGGGAGAAATTCTGAAAAAGGTAAGAGTTATTAGTAATCATTAGTTATTAGATAGGCCAGTTTTAACTTATTCAATTAAGTCTATAAACTTCGTTTCCTGAAATGATTATATATAAAGATAATGTAAACATTTCAAGTCAAAACGTAGATTTGTTACATGTCTTCAAGGTTTTTTGACTTGTTAAGATTTCATTATTCGCAGTGCAGAATTGCACTTTTCTAAGTTGCTGCAACCTCTGCTGAAGAACCCATAGGACAGAAAGGAAATCCTGAAGCCTGTTCATTAAATAGGAGATGGTTATTATGATGTGTTCAGGAGGAGATGGACCTGACAGGCTCAGCATTTACTGAGATTCTAACGAAAACTGCAAGATTTCTATTTCTTTCTGATGTAATAAAGCTGCACCCTCCAGTCATGTAATGGTATTTGCTGGTTTGTAATTAGTTCTAAATCAAGACAAATGCTGTGAAGCAGGATCAGGCAATGAAAAGAAATAGATTACAAACCCAAATTACAAAGCATGCAGTTCTGTATTAATAGATCTGTATTGTATTATCAGCAGATATCAAACGACTATCCAGCCAGCAGCATCCTGTCATCAGGAACGGACTCTGAGTGAACAACGACATCTCGGCCCTCTAGGCTCAGCCTTGTAAAGACTTTCACCATTATTTATAAGATTAAATATTATATATTATATGTATGGATCATATACATATAATATAGGTATATACATATAATATAGGTATATATAACATAGGTTCGATCATAAGGGAGTGGCTTAGACTATGCCCGCTGCTCCTCCTTGTAGAGAGAAGCCAGTTGAGGTGGTTCAACCATCTGGTACAGTCATCAATTTCTTTACATACTTTGCAAGTTTCCTTTACTCTGTTCTTCTATGATCAGGATCTTAACAGCAACAGATATTATTTTGGTGGTGGTTGTTTTTTACCACTGCAGTGACACTGTTGTTGTGGTGGTGTGTTTGTGAGATTGTACACTCTATTTAAAGGCTCATCTGTTGCTACACAGTTTATGTTATAACCCGTAAAACTTATCATCAATGCTTACAGGATGCTGCCCACCAGATACTTATAGCAGTGTAACACACACACCTCTATCACCAGTGTGACTGCAGTGTGGGGTAACATGGCAGTAAAACTTGTTCTGAAGTGGTACTGTGGGGGTTCTGATCATTATAGAGCTTTAAACACTGTTTACTCACTGTGCACTCTATTGGACAGTACATCTACATTATTGCTCCACCTTGTAGATGATTAGAATCTGATAGCTGATCAATGGCAGGCCTGTGGGGGTTCTGACCATTAGAGAACAGAGTAAACAAAGTATGTAGAGAAACAGATATAGTACTGTCTGTAACTAAAAACTACAGAGGGCATTTAAGTGCATGGTAAGTGAGTGTACATACAGTATATATCTCATCTCATTACCTTCTGCCTAATCCTCTACTAGGGTTATGGGGTGGGTTGTTTCCCCTTGTCCATCCAGAGGAGTGTGTTTTGGGCGCTGGGCACCCAGTACAGGGCACCAATCCATCATTGGGCACACACTAACTTATAGACACGCACATACTATATACTACCAGTTTAGAGCAACAACTTCACCTTGTATCCATGTTTTTGAATCCATGTTTTCAACTGTGGAAGGAAACGAAAAAAACCCAGATGGACACAGGGAGAACATAAAGATATAAGAATGGTCCAGTATCAAATATGGAACTTACCTGTGTCTTAACCGGATCTGCAAATGTTTGTTGACAGTGAGCAAGAGAAGCAGGCAAACTGTGAACTGTCTGACCAGCAGGGGGAAGCACACCAGCATGATGCATGTGTAGAGACACTGGCTACTCCGGAGGTTCAGCAGGATGTTGATCGGAACCCCCACAGCACCGCCGATAGCACCTACCCAACCCAAGCACAGCTTTAGGCAGGAGGAAACACTCTTGATGCGTCTGTTTTTGTCCAAGCCCAAACACAGCCTCACGCTCGCGGCAATCACAGATGCCGAGAGGACGCACTGAGCCAGGGAGAAAAGCCACATGGTACCTGTGAGGCAAGGGAACATAGCAAATCCAATTCTAATTATAACACACACATGGAACGTCATTTTGTGTTGGCAGTTGGCAATTAACAGTTGGCAATTTGGATGTGTGATGGATGAAGGGAGGTGGGGTCAAAGAACTGTCAGGCTACTGGAATTCTATGGCACACTCATTTTCTCTATTGTTACTTTCCTCTGAAATCATGTTAGCCGATGAGGAAAAAGCAAAAAATTATGTGGATTAAGGTATGTATCTGAATGTCTGCCCTGCATCTGATTAGTGAACTGTCCATGGTGCTGTCCACCTTCAGCAAAGCATTTAACCCTTCGATGTTTACATAGTATGTAGTAACCACTTAGAGTCATTGCTCAAGTGAAGTAAATAGTTTCAGATTTCAATTACCTAAATACCCCCCTCCGCCCCAACGAAATAAGAGCTCCACATGGTAACAACGCAATCAGACGATTACTTTTTCATCCCAGCAACTTTGTGCTTTGAACTGAAGAAACTGAAGAACAGAGAACATAAGACTTTCAGAAGAACTTGAAACAGGATTAGAAGAAAATATAAGCCATTACTACACAACTGTATGGTGATTTACAGTAAGAATGTAGACCAAAAAAATACCATGCTCCAATGAAAAGCTCCTCCACTGAACCCCTCAAACTGTTCGAGTGTTTTGGGGTATTATTAGCCTTAAAATTAGACCATAACCATTGTAGTAAATTCAGTGACTGTATTTTTTTTTGGCTAAGAGCCTTGAATTTGACATAAAGCAAAACCCTGACAGGTTATTTAATACACAACAATCAAGCCATGGAGTTTGTCTTCTTGGTCAGCCTGAGTCAGTCAGGATTATACCCAGCTGACCACCTGTGTCGACTCCCCAAAGAGTTATCCATCAAAACCAATCCATCAACCTATTCACGCCTGAGCAATGACATATGCAAGATAAGACTCTCGAGCCTGTCAAGGGAAAATGTCTACAGGCTCTCTAGAGCAAACACAGAGACAGATCAGATTTGCTTATAGATGGCTCATCACATAATCACCTCAGTGCTCTGACAACTATTTAATGTCTGTGCAAACAAAGCCCAATGAAAAAGTGAAGCGGTGGAGCAAAAACTTGTAAAATAAGCATAAAGTGCCTCCATACGACACCTGTCTGATTATCATAATGGGCTTGAGCTGTTTAACGAGCTTGTGACAGTAATCAGTTTTGCAAATCCCACGAGCATCCGACTGTAATGAGCAATCTCTTAATCCACGGCTCTTCTCTAGGGCATGGAGTAAAACTTGGGATGCGAGTGTCTCTTTATCCTTGTTTCCCCTTCTCATAAAATTAATTAGTTGGAATAATTGATAGGTGTAAAAGTTAGCAGTCATCTTATCGCGATTCAAGCACCTCAGGCTTAGCACAACTAATTACCCCGGTAAATCAATCAGTAAACCAGCAGCTACCTGTGGGGGCTGCCTTTATGGGAGACAATATGAATGAAGTCCCAGAGTCAGAAATTTGCTTGAAACTGCTGAAAAGGGAATAAAATAGTGAACGGAACATGATTTAAGGCAAAAATACCTGGTAAGTCGCTGCAGGCTTTACAGGTTCACTAGAGCGCAATCCTTATCTCTCGCTCCCGCACGCGGTGTCCGTCTCTGGTGGTGCTGGACTAAAAAAACTCACTTTCATGCACCACATTTATCTGCTGCTCTTCACTTCCTTTTAAAAGCTGTGTAAACCTATTGATGGAGTGGATATGGGAGCAGCAAGTAGACTTTCCATTACATCAGTGTAATGATATCATGAACTAAGAAAACTAAGAAAATAACCAAAATTCCTCTTGTCTATTAAGTAAACTGCTATCATTGTCATTAGTAATATGCAGTGGGACTTCAAACTTTAAAGTGGACACTTACTATATCAACAGTGTTATATTTATATGTTTTAATCTTAAGTGTATAAGCAATTATCATCAAGCCTGTCAGGATCTCCATCATCTGTGCTGGCATTGGTTTTTTCCATCATCAGCTGACATTGACATTTTCAGTCCCGAATGCTGTCCTGCCAAAATGTCCATTACAGTGAAGTTGAACCCACAACTCTGTTTTGTCTTTTGGCATTAAATAATAAAAAAAGAAAAGGAAATGAGATATTTTTTAGTGTGCTGTATTTATTCAACCAGCTTTAACTTATTGAATTCATGTATTTGTAGTTGCTAATATATTTTAGCCTTTATAGTAGGTTTGTAGCAAAAACTTTTCCAACCCCCCCCCCCCCCCCACTATATCCACCGTCTGGCCAAAGAAATGTCACACATATTTCATATATTTCATTGGTCCAACTAAAGATCTGATTATGATGCATTTGTCGTGCCATTGTTTCCATAAACAACATCCCAAAATTCATCTCTGTCCAGAGTTGCATTAATAATTGGCTGCGATTTTGAAGTTGATGACGGGAGTCGAAGCACTTTGCAAAGTCTTCTTCAGCACAATTCATTTTAGAAGATCTATGTGCTTGACTGCATGCTGGTGAGCACTGGGTGTACAAGATGGAACACCTCTAAAGAGACAAAGGGCTAACGGGATAACAGGAGACAAAACAAAACGTTCCAGAAGGCACATATACTTTCAAACCAACTAAGGTGCTAAGGGAACTTCTCCATAATGCACTAACCAACAGGCAACACTAGAGCTACGGCATCTTAGTATGCACTTGCTTCTGTCTCTTGTTTTTCAAGTGTCAGCCTCCTACCAAGCACATTTTTGTTCAATGATTTATATACAGCTTTTTACAATAGTACAGCTTTACAGTGTTCTAAGCCTGAGCTTACAAAAAACTAGGAAATACCTCTGAAGCAGCATTGGCAAGAAAAACACCTTGATGGTGTTGGTTTTTAAGGAAGAAACCTTGTGAGGACCAAGGCCTTTTCTCTGCCTGCAGGTGGCCAACATCAATCCACCCAAGGAAATACAGGGTGGCAGAAAGCCAAAAATCCATGGGCACAAGTACAAGATCCATCAGACCGTAATGACCCAGCATTCGGCAACATGAGCTTAAATACACTCAGGACCGAATCTACATCAGGTGTGTTTGCACCTGCTTTTGATCTACCCTGCCCCCGTAATTACAACTGCAACCACAGGGTAGAATAGATTAGTGTCAGTTTATGTGTATCAATGATCTCTAATTCTCATTAAATCTCATTTTCTTCATGCCATCGAGGAATACAAAAAAATAGTCATACAGTAGACTTTCTTATTCTTTCACTCATGTACATTCAAGACCATGTAGAAAGTAACAAAAAGGTGCCCGGGTCCTCTCCCGTAATAATGGATTCAGATCATAATTGTGCATCCATGTGCATCCAGTTCCTCTAAATCCCCAGCAAAGGCAGAGCGAGTGGAGCTGCCGAGGGTGAAGAGAGGAATTGGGAGAGGAGTGCTTGTCTTTTTTTATGCACCACTGCATGAGCAGTTACCAAGATGCCCGCCAGAGAACTTGGCATTATGGATTTTTGCACAGGTTCCTTTAGAGAGATGCGCCTTCCTCATTTGACTGCAGTAGAAATAAGACATTTATTAAATTCCATAAAAGACTAAAGTCTACAAAAGGACTTAATGAGGTGGAAGCTGTATTCAAAATGTGAGCTTGCTGCCTAATTTCTATTGTTCTGGTCGCTCGTAATTCTTCGGCGGGATGTCTGCTGTTCTTTTGTCTGCCTCTTCTTTTTTTCATTCCATGCTTTAATTCATGTGTACTGCTCGCAGACGAGGACTGATGATTAGGTTTTTTATTCCCGTATTTGCTTTTTCTTATCCCCCCAGTGTTCGTGCTACCAAATTATGATGAATTAGGTTGATTTTTTTTTTTTTTTTATCCTGAAGTAATATTTTCTACGCAGATGAAAACAACACACTTGCTGTTTGACTGTTAATGAAGTAATTATGTAGAAGTAGATAAAACTGCTGTAGTCTCAGAGAAAAGCTCACTTTGCTATGGGTGCAGTTAAATAATGACATGCCTGGTAATATTTCTCACCACAGTCAACTGTAAATGTGCTTATTATGACGAGTTGGTTGTCGGAATCATTTACAATAAGGGTCACACTGAGGAATTCTGCCTTTGCTGTGGGCAAGGGATACAGTAATAGCAATAATAGCTGTACACAAACTCATGAATAAAATAGAGACTCCACTTAATAAAGGAAACAATGTTTTCTTCCAACATCTCCATTATTTATCTTCATTTTTCAGCTTGGTAAGTGCTTTCCAGATCTGGGAACACTGGAAATGGGGTGTGGTAGCTCATGGGTAAGGGTTTGAACTATCAATCTGATGGTTAGGGGGTGTAAATCTCACGTTGGTATACAGATACTAAAGGTTTAGATCATATGTCGTAAACTGAGTGAGCGACTATAAGAATTTCAAAAGAAATGAAGCGGCCTGTTTGAGTAAATACAGAACTTGTGAATTGATCAGCGATTAAAAGCCTTTCCACTCGGTAAGTGGCTCAGCGTGGGCTCTCGCTCTTTCTGAAAAGATGAATCGGAATGCAGGGAAATGATTAAGACTTTCACACTGCACTGTAGATCAAATCTTAACCCCTTTGAAAATGATCAAGTATGCTCATTTCCAGGCCGTGTGTGTTTTATAGACGTTATAAATGCCTTGCCGGCGACAAGCACATATACATATACACTCTAATAACCGCAGTGAGCGCAGTTGATGATGAAACAGCAGTAGCTTCTGAACAAACTCCTGTTCATCATCACTGAATATAATCAGCAGAAGTGTACCTTTTATTTAGTGTTTAATTTTATGCACCATAAAATATACATATAAAGAAATTCTGTTATTTTTATTGTCAGTATTATGGCTGAATTCCTCTAATCATGTCACTGCTGAAGCTTTTGTCAGCCAACTAATGCATTCTTGGAAGTATTTCACTGTAGTTATTAAGTATCCTGCGGCTCTACTGCAAATCAAAAGCAGTCAGATTTCCTCTCCACAGATCTTAACATCAAGCCTCAACAAGTGGGGGGGATTATATTATATCTTAGTGATATTTGTTTCTTTGTTATTTCCTTATTGGTGAGTATTATGTACAGTGATGTAAAGAGGGTCTGGTAGTTCAGTGCTTAGTGCTTTAGCTGATCCAGAACTCTGCACTTGTCCTTTGTTCAACAACCCACTTACTTACCCATTTTACTCCACTTCTCATCTCTCTGCATTGGTTTCCAGTTGCTGCCCGCATTCTTTAACCTCAACTCAGTTTGTGAGGCCAAGAAGCTCAACATTTTCAAGAAACAAATTATAACATGTTAAATCTACAAGCAATTACTTGTGCTTAAAAAGTGTAGAGAAAATTTGGACAGTAAAGCCAGATCTGCAATTAATCATGATTAATAGTATTGCAGTTCAGCTGGTTCCTTCTAAACTTGCTAACTGATGTTGTTCTCTCACTTCTCACAAGTCGCTTTGGATAAAAGCATTTGCTGAATGACTTAATGCAGATTTAATGTAATGCATTTTGTTTGACATGTCTGATGATAATTGCCAATACATGTTGATATACTGAGTATCTGGGGTTTTTCGTCCAACTGCAATATATTACTAATGATTATTAATGGCAGTGTGGTGTTCATTAGTGGAATTAGAGGAAATCCAGTCTGCACTCTAATAAACAATTATCGTTATATAAGAACTATAATTAAACGACTTACTGTGCAAGTAAAAGTTATGATAATAACCATTTGCTGTAATAAACAAGAAAATAAATTTAATATGATGTTTGAGAAGTGGATGTGTGTGTGTGGGGGGGGTGCTTAACATATTATCCCATCAGCTCATTTTTTCAAACGTGCATTACTAATAAATATATTATTTTTTAATTAGCTTGGTGGAGAAACCGTAGGGGGAAACCAGAGAAGACCCAAACGGACACAGGAAGAACATGGAAACTCTCTAACCGCTACACCAGCCTAACTTCATATTCAGTATGTTTACATAAATTATTATTTTTAAGGCATAAGGTTTCATGCTTTGAACTATCAAAGTGCAACATTTACTGTTTAATATTACAGTTAACTAAATTGATTAGAAATCTAATAGTTCAATAGGTTCTCTTTTGTTAACATATCCTACATTTGTTTAAACGATCCATAACAGTCTGTGATGCATCTTATTAAAACGATGCCTTTGAAGGCTGATCTATTTTTCTACATCATTGCAATGGAAAGAAAACAGTCCTTCCAGTGAAACGGGTTTATTTTCGATGATTGATCAGTTAATAAGCTCTTCTCCTCTGAATAATTGTCTCACCAAGCAGGCTCGGTCCAGGAATGAGGAATTGACGCTGCTTCCCAATGACACAATCAGTAATATCGAATAGCTTTTGTACCTTCCTCAGGCCAAGAAGAGCTCTTACACTTACCCATCCATGAAACACTATGGGCTTTGGAAGAGATTAATTAAAGCTTTGAGACATAATTACACTCTTACATTCTTCACAGAGCATGCTGGATCAGATTTCATTATCCTTTTTCTTAAAAAAAATAAAAGGGTTCACACACTTCCATTATTGGTTGCTGTATTAGACGCGATCAGTTCTTCACTCACACAGCAGAGAGTGAAATCTGAGACCGCTTGTGAGAATCCTTCTATTTTGCATTTGCTATGTACATGAGTTAAATACTACAATCAACTAAGGTTTTTTTCCACTGGTTATGGTTTGAAAGTGTTTATTTGGGGAACTTTGTTATATTACAAAGAGAAGATGAGCTGATGAGCTGATGATTTAAGAAAAATCACAGCTAACTAGATAGTGTTTAAAGTAATAATTAATAATTATATAATTATATAATTAATAATATATATATAAACATGTAGTGGAATTAATGGTTAAGGTTTGGGTAAGTGCCTACAAAAGTCACAATGCATAAAAACAATTATGTGCGAGAGTGTGTGTGCTGGAGTATTGAATATGTGGCCATTATAATAAACCTGAACAGGGCATAATTAAATAAATGAATTCTAAATGAAATTACTAATGCATGTTGCAGACAGGAAAGTAAGTTTTAATCAAAAAAACAATTACATCTGCCCCTGTTCTACAGCCTATTCATTCAATAACTCAGAAATAGGGTTCACACGAGGTCAGTACACTTGTGTTCCATGGTCCCGATCCACCAGATGTGCAGTACTTCGCAGTATAATGTGTTAATGTAATAAGAAGTCTAAGTGAATAAGTAGGAAATTAAAATCTGAGGCTGAAACATGGGCAGATTAAATGAATAGAGGTGACAACACAAATCAAAAACGGACTGTCACTTTATTAAACAGTCTGCCACCAGGTTACAGTCTGTGTATCTTTTCCCAGACAATAAATATGTCCATGAACCATGACTCATAAATGATGTGGCCACATTTTATAATGATTAGGCTTAAGAGTGCTAGCTACATCCATGCCAGGAAGACGCTATTAAATGTTCCAGCTGAATTGATCAATGGTTGATCAAATATTCAGAGCATTTATCAACCTGATTATATACCTCATACAAACAAAAGTATTGATACACACCTTTGATGATTTGGTTCAGTCCCATTGCCACGGAATAAAAATATAAATATAAAATCATAGATCTAGACAATGCATTTTAGCACCTTTGTGGCAACAGTTTGGGAAAGGTCATCCAGCACGTGCCTTTGGACCCAAAGTAAAGTCCATACTGACATAATTGAGTGAGTTTGGTATAAAGAAACTTGATTTGTTATGTACAGAACCCTAACCTTAACTCAATCAAAACACTTTGGAATAATAATAGACTGCAAGTCATACAGAAGTAACTGGACAAGAGGCTCAACAGACATATTTAAAAATTTTACAGAAGGTTACCAAGGAGAGTGGAAGTTGTTATAGATGCAAATGAGGGACCAATGTAGAGTGAGGTGTCATAACAAGTCACTAAAGCATTGATGTGTAGGCAACATTATTGCTGTTGCTCTGGGCACATACACACACACAATATGGGGCAAATAAGAGCAGCCAAATCAACTTGAATGTTTTTGGACTGTGGGAGGAAACTAGAAAAACCCACACAGACACGGGGAGGACATGGAAACTCCACCCAGATTGGGATTCGAACCTGATGCCCCGTGTTATTCATTATATTCATTTAAATTACTTCGTTTTAGTGTTATGTACACTTTTGCACTGTGTGAAAGCTTTATAATAACATTTCCATAGAACCATTCAAATTTTCAAATGGCGAAGTCGTAATCTCGCGAGAACAGACGTGATTCGCCCCTGTTAACGCCAATGGGAAACCCCGCTCTAGCCTCTTCCTTTTGCTATCCACAAGCAAGGTAACGCGCGCCGGCCTCCTCCGTTCAGAAAACGTGTTTAAATAAAGCCTTAATATTGAAGTCACGCGCGGAGGCGCCTTACTGTTATATTCTACCTGTTCCTAGACAATTCGGCGTGTTTATTTGCTTTACCAAAGGTACAATGTAGAAAATAAATAGAGAAAATCACCGGCCGTCTGCTTTCAATGGCCGCCTCCTGCGCTAACGGTTAGCTTAGCATAAGCCAAGTGGCGTTACCATGCTTTTGCGGTTTACTATTTACTTTTAGAATTTTTCATTCCGTTGTTCTTCATCCCCTTTTAATCGGCTTTCGGTTTATTTACTGCATTTAATTTGTGATCGTGGTCAAAGTTTGGCAGGGAAGGTTAACAGGATCGTTCATGTGTTAGAAATGATACATGTGAGCGGTACTTTAGCATGTTCACCCTGCAGTCTGCCTGACTTTTCTGTTTTTCCAGAATAATTTACTCATTAGGCTGTCAATTCCTGATAACCACATATTCAGTTTGTTTTGGTAAATTGACATGTCGTGGATTATCGGTGTCTAAACTGGGATTTTGTACGTTATAGATGCCAGGTGGTGGTGTAACAGTAAAAGACGTCAACCAGCAGGAGTTTGTCCGGGCTCTTGCTGCCTTCCTGAAAAAGTAAGTTAAACTTAAGTATTTGTTTTCATTTTACTATTATTATTTTTTTTTACATGTGTATCTAGAGAGTTAGTACTTAAGAATGAAGGTAACGGGCTGTCTGGTTGGGTGGCTTCACAGCCAGGTGGTTGATGGAATCATTTGACACCCAACCGGGTCTGTTGTTTCTGCACGTGTTCAGATTTGGCCTTAAATAGAAAATAGAACTGTTTGCTGACATCTTCTGCTAAATCCATTTTGTTATGGGAATCGGTTATGCGTGCATGCTATTAGGTTTATCATGCACCATGCCTTCCTGAAAAACTAAGTTAAACTGAAGTATTTATGTTTTTTTATTTTTTGTTTTAATGTTTTTACATATGTGTATCTAGCGAGTTAGTACATAAGAATGAAGGTAAGGGGCTGGCTGGTTGGGTGGCTCCACAGCCAGGTGGTTGATGGAATCATTTGACACCCAACCGGGTCTGTTTCTGCTCGTTTTCAGATTTGGCCTTAAATAGAAATTAGAACTCTTTCCTGACATCTTCTGCTAAATCCATTTTGTTATGGGAATCGGTTATACATGCACGCTATTAGGTTTATCATGTATCCAATCTGTTTTTTCCTTCCCATTACAGATGCACTTAGACTAGACTATACACATTTTTGGTCTTTACCATGGATCAGGTGAATTATGATGTACACTGTGTTCTATTGCAGCTTATGCAAGTAAATGGAACAGCGGTGATGCTTGTGTTTTAGATTTGCTGCACTCTAAGTCTCATCTACCCATAGAGACTAGCCTAATGTAAATTGTTCTGTACACTTTTATTGGTGCTACAGGGTGCATCTTTTAGTGAGGCAGCTCAATTGGACAGTGAGTCAAAAAAGAAACGTGTTGTATGTAAATTCTCAGTATGCGTTTTTGATTTATACTTTTAATCTTCAACAATAAGCTATAAGGGGGAAATTTGCTTTTTTTCTTTGTTCTAGGTCAGGAAAGCTAAAGGTACCAGACTGGGTGGACATTGTAAAGCTGTCCAAGCACAATGAGTTGGCACCCTGCGACGAGAACTGGTTTTACATCAGAGCAGGTAAGTGGAAGTCTAAATAACTGTCTGGGTCCCTATACTCAAGTTTTTAAGTTGATTTACTCGAACCTCTTCCAAAGGAAAAAGGGCTGTTTTTGTAATGGAACACAATAATAGTTCTAAACCTGAGCCTCCAAAGAACAAGCCAATGCAACGTGCATTAGGGATGCTAATGATGGGCCGTTCTCAACTGTGAGGACTTTGCTTAATCTGATTCCAGGCTTTTAGACTGGAAAGCTTCAGGGTTGAGACTTTGGAAGTGAATGTTGAGCAGGATTTCCACACATAGGCAGGAGAACCTCTAAAGGACTAAAACTCTTCTTTTAAACCTCACAAAGTTGCTTCTGTGAAATCATGACCTTAAATTTAACCACCCAGTCTGGTGTTGGTTTGGACTTTCAGTGCTAACCTTTCTTATTTATTTTCTTCAGCCTCCACAGCACGTCACCTTTACCTGCGCGGTGGCGTCGGCGTGGGCTCCATGATCAAGATCTATGGAAGTCGCAAGAGGAACGGCGTGTGCCCCTCCCATTTCAGCGTGGGTTCCAAGAACGTGGCTCGCAAAGTGCTTCAGTCCCTGGAGGCCCTCAAGATGGTGGAGAAAGACCCCAACGGGTGAGTTCTATCATTCTAAATAAAATTGTTACCATTAGGCTTTAATGTACACAGTTTTATCCCACGGGTTTAGGGTTTTCTTTCCTTAAGAGAATAATTTTTCTTTACATTTAAATAAAAACACGTGATTGACAAACCCATTTGATCTGCCATGCGTCCGTGCAATTTAAAAATCCGCCCCTCCCGATGCCGTTGGCGTCTTCAGATCATGTGTGAAAAGGACATTAGTTTCAGGGGCGTGTCCAATAAAACACAGGCTAATTGAATCCAACTTCATTAAAACCAACCATGGAAAAAAAAGTGAGGAGCTAATGAGTCGGCTGAACACATCCGTCCTCTTCTGGTGACAGCAGCATGGTGGGGGTGGGGTGGATTGTTATCCAGAGCACTTTGCAACGTTCTAATCCTGAGATCGAGTTCAGGATGCGTCCCGCCTAGAAGCTGGTGAAAGCAACAGAAATCTACCCGAGTGGCTGTAATAAAATAAGTCTGGTACATTAATACAGGAGGGACCAGCGCGTGTATCTTGATTTGCCCCTTCAGTGGTTTACGAGCGCCGCATGCAGCTGCAGGTGCTCGTATGGTTGCATCAGATGCAGCCAGAATTTCAGCATCTGTTTAGGTCTGATCAAAAGTATGTGGCAGATCGTGTGATCTCTGCTCTTCACTCGACCGCCAGACGTCTGCGTCGTGACTTTCAAAGTGCAAATAAAATCTGCTGCGGGGAATCTTGTAACACTTTTGCCTCGTTTCTTCTCAGTGGGCGCAGAATGACTCCACAGGGCACCAGGGATCTGGACAGAATCGCCGGCCAGGTAAGAAACTTTATTGCCTTCGCCTCTAAACTCTCCTGTGCTTTGCCTTGTATATTAGATCAGATCAGCCAGTTGAGACGAGAGCGGCTCCTGAGCAAGTTGTTTACACCGGAATGTAGGACTTCAACTGAAATTGCCCTGGCGTTGCTAGTAACACCCCCTCCTCCCCCATGAAGTGACATGATTTCCCATGTTAGACTACCACCACTTCTCCTCCAACCAGCTCTTTGCTTAAAAACTGTGAAAGGTTGTTCCAGCAGTTCTGAAGGGCAAACTCAGTCAGGCCTCCCACTCGTCATACACAACCTGTCATTGCTTGTAGTGCGAGTGACAGGCCAGAAATCGCCACCTGAGCACGTAATGTGTTCTGTAGTCCAAAGAATCGTAGTATAGTGTTACAGCTGTGGCAGAAACCAGTGTACATAATGTACAGTGTCATTCAAAAAGTTGTACACACCCCCCTTCTTTGCACCTCTTACCATACAGATGGACTTTGTAGTTTTATAATTACGGACCGTAGTTCATCTGTGTTCTTTGTTTTTGTTGGCCCCCTTGTTGGTTCTCTGTTCTCTATTGGTTTTGTAGAACTACAAAGTGGAAGTGAGAACATGAACGATGAGAGCATTCAGGGCGCTACTCTGTCTAATTCATCAAAACCCCAAATATGCTGAATTCTCTCCAGGACTGTTTCTCAGTTTGTGACGTTATTGAGCCCGAGATGCTCAGAGCTTCAAGTTAAAAGCTGTAATATTGTTTATAATTGCATTCAGGTTATTTTGTTAGCAGACTGTAATGAAAGGAAGTCAATTCAAAGCGTCGTAGCCTGCAGCGCTCGGCAAACTTCCAGGCGTCTCATCCCCCCCCTCATAATGTGATTGGCTTAAAGTTTGTCTCGTTTGTGCAACTTTTATTTATTTCAAATGGTAGGCCTCTGGTTTATCAGGTTCGGGGATGAACTGTTAAGCCGGCGGGTATTTCGGAGCCCCACCGAGCGTTAAGCTCAGTAATGGGAAACTTTGCAAGTTTTTGCTCCGGCTACATCAATCTGATTGGCACATCAGCATTCAGCTCTGAGGATTTGGTCCAGATGCACATTAGTGATGATGCAACCCCCGAATCCTGCTGCCATCCATCACTTTAAAACCTTAAGCTGGGTTTGCGGGGGCATCGGGGGCGTCGTGGCTGACGGGGGTAACCGGGATGCGACGACTCGGGAATCGAGAGTCAGAGAAACGTCAAAAACAGTCCCCCGAATCCCGCTCGGCCCGCAACACCGCGACGGTCCAGGAAGTAAACAAGCCGATTGAATTTCATGCTGGCTGAGCAGCCGTATGGCAGTGTTTTGTTCCCCCTGATCTCCGTAATGAGCCGGATTTCGATAAGCTAACCTGATTTCGGCTGCGCTTCCCTCTAGCGCTGCACTTTTACCTGAGCTCTCGCGCCGTGAAAAGCGCTTAGTATTCTGTGCACCTGCGCAGTCCTCACGGTGTCAGGATGGAGTGTGTTGCCATGCCGCCACTTACTGAACTAGTGCAGTTAGTTAGTTGTGTAATTTATTGCTTAATGAGCATTTTTTTTAATTTTATTTATTTTCTCGTCCCTCATAAACCTCACGTCTGTCTCTCTTTCTCTCTCTCTCTCTCCACCAGGTTTCAGCTGCAAGCAAGAAAGTTTAAAGTGTCAAATAAACTTTTCAGATCCTCAGTCTGTTGTCCTGTGTGATTTATAATTGACAGGTGAACATGTGAACAGGGTACAGGGTGACTCCGGCGCTCGGTTGGAAGCGGCGTGCATTCGTACCTTTCCTCTCACTCCTCACAGCTGCTCTCGCTCTCAAGGTTCGACTTATTCGCAGGCAGTTAGTGCTGGCATTTACAGAAAGGTTACTCCACCGGCGCGGTGCATATCAACCACCACCCCCCCTCACCCCCCCCCGGCGGCGCATTTAACTGCCAGGCGGCTTTTTTAATTGCATCAGTTTTAAACGTCTCGTTCTGATTTCAGCGTTGTAGCTCGGAGCTGCTCTGCATGTCAGGTTCGCATCTCGTTTAGAACGGCCATCTTAATGAACGTGGCTTAAGTGCAGCATCAGTCAGAAGTTTGAATAAGCCTCCTTTTTGAGAGAACCAACGGAACAATTGCCTGCTGTAAGTGTAAAACTACAATTTATGCTATAATAGCAAGTCCTTCTATATGGTAAGTGGAGGAAATGGACGATGCTGTAAGTTGGACATGTCCAAACATTTTAGTCCATTAATGACCCTTGTTGGTATTGCTCGAATGTCCTGATTTTCTGACCAAAGCGATCATCTGTTTGAGATGGTGTTTAGTGTACAGTTTGCAGCAGTCAGGGTGGGGCTCCTGTGTGATCGTCCAGTGACTTTTCTGCCCCCAGCTTACACGTGCCAGTCCGTGACCTTGAGCGTGAAGCCATCACTGCAGCAGATGAGGGGGCAACACTAGTCCAAACTTTCTGAAGTTGAAGCTAAGGCAGACAGTTGTGCATGTTCTTCAGCAGGCGCTCCAGTTCCCTTTTAAAAACGTTTAGCTCCGATCACCTTTTTAACCTTCCAGGTGGCAGGGCTCCATAAGAGCAGGTGGTCCAGAGAGGTTCCCACTTCAGCTGCTGTTCTTTACCTTAGTGCGTTTCTTTGAACAGCCACTAGAGGTCACTATTTTTTGTTTTTTGTGGTTTTGTTGGATAGTTTAGTTTAATCCTTGAGTTTTATTAAATTCTTTATAGGTTGTTATTAACGGGTCGTTTTATCTACAGAGGGGGGTTGATCTGTAGGAATATGGTTACGGTATCGGTGGTGTGGAGATAAGATGCTGAGTTTAGAGCTCAATAAATGCAGGTCTATTTATGGGGACAAATCAATTCAGAGTTCTTTGTATCTGTAGTCGAGGTTCCATTTCAAGTCTCTTGGTAAATAGATGTTTAAAACAACAGTGCTCTCTAGTGGTCAGAGTCGGTCCTGTTCCGTTACCTTAACGTTGAGAACGCCTCCTGTCCGTCTTATCGGGGCTCGTCTTGTCCATTTGTCATGTCCATCTTACGCTTGTGGTTAAGGTTCCTGCAGCCCCCCCCCCCCCCCCCCCCCCCCCAAGACGTGCTAAACTTATCTGTGATGTCACAAACCTAAAGCTCGCTGCTTCCAAGGTACAGAAATGGACTGTGATCTATAAACAGCCACTAGAGGGCAGTGTTGCATCGAGGAATGCTTAGTCGAACGTAGGCAGCATTAACATAGTTAGATATAAAATACATAATAGTTCTTTTTAGCAACAGCATGATTAAACTAACGTTTAGTAATGTTCTGCAAAGCCGAATAAAAATCGCATCAAACGCTCGTTTTTAAACATGACATTTTCTATGTATTCTGTATTTATTTTATATTATTTATGTCTAAAACTAACAAAATACTAACTAAAAACTAAATAACTAAACACCATAAACCCGTGTTTATTTTAGATTATGGAGGCTTTTACTCTGCTTTCATCCGGTGGGTTAATTAGTTCTTTGGTAATTAGTGTTGAGAGAAGTGGCTTTTGGAAGCTGGGCTCGGACTCTGTACATTAAAGCAGGTAAAGAACCAATAAACATAAAGAGAAGAAGCCGTTTAAGACTTTTTACAGTTTACGGCAGTTTGCAGTTGTTTAAGTGGAACATTTCGTCATAAATGCGTCTCTATTTCGCTGTGAACATTTTAATTAAAGTGTGACGTTTAAGGTACTAAACTTTATTCGCATTTGTACCTTATATATATATAGAGAGAGAGAGAGAGTAAATATATATTAAAAAAAAAATTATATCTTTAATTTTCTTCTTTTAAATTTAAATGATAACTTTAAATGATAACAGGGTAATCAGGGTCCGTGACCCATGATTTCGTTTTTATCTTAATTTCGTTATGTACCACATGTGATATTAATGATAATAAAATGTTCTTAAAGAAGTCGACTGTATTAATACAGACTGACCACGCGAGGGAGACAAAGCGCCGTTTTACGTGACGCTCACTTCACCTTATGGAACGTCCTCAGTTGTGGAGTGAAACTGTTGGGTTGCTTTCAGTGAGCAGCAGTGGTTCTGATGTCACCACCGCTTCAGTTAGATCATGGTTTATTCACTGAAACGTCACCCGTTAACCGCCTAACTCACCCCAGCCTTAAGGTTCTGCTGTAGCTGGGGCAGCAGGGTTTATTAACCCCATTGCTCGTTCTGCTGTGGCTCTGTTCTGATGAACTGCGCAGCTGCAGCTGAATCCATTGAGCTGAATGAAAGCGTCTTGGGTAAATCAGCACCTGTAGTGTTTCTGTAGAGTTCTGCAGAACCAACCTGAACGCTAGCGCTCTGTTTATCTTTATTATTCATTTTCTCTCCAAATACCACACACATGCAGTTTATATCAACGACAGATTACACCAGACCATCTGTTTATCTACTTATTTTTATTGTTCTGTACTTTGTTCTCGAATGATCCGGATGATATAGAAACACGTTTGCTTCTCAGCGCTGGGGATCCAGGTTCGAATCCCGATCTAGATGGAGTTTCCATGTTCTCACCGTATCTGTGTGGGTTTTTTTCTGGGTTCTCTGGTTTCTTCCCACAATCCAAAAATGTGAACTGGCTGCTCTAAATTGCCCTATGTCCAAACTGCCCCTAGATAGTGTGTCTGTGTGAGTTCTGATTAAAGCAGAGTCTGATCCACAAGCCTCACGTTCACATGTGGAAAAATGATTCAGATTCAGAAGCTCAGGTCTGATGCTTCAATTTGAATTTTGTGATAGTGATCTGACTTCCTGTCCTCGTGAACGTGTCAGCGCTGCTGTCCAACAGGAAACCATCTGCCTGGAAATCCAGCGGCGATCTCCGTCCTGACTGTTGGTATAGCTGTGTTTGCTGCAGTGTGTGGATGTGAACATCCGTTGGCAGCTCTGTTTGGTGTTTGCCTGAGCGTGTGTATTCAGACGCTCTGCTCTGCACTCTGTATGTACAGAGGCAACTCCCGTTTATTAGGATCAGTCGGCACGCGGCAGGCCTTTCATCGTGCGCCGACGCGTCTCGGGAGATACGACTCGAGAGTCTTTGGCGGTGTGTGTTTTTCTCGGCCAGCTGTTTAAAACACCTGAACTCCTCCCTTTACCCCTCCCTTCCTCCTCTTCTGCAGCCTTTAATTTAGCGGTGGGGAAGAGATAAACATGTCCTCGAGGTCTACAGGAGAATGTGCGGAATGCTACCTCCGAAGGCGGCGGTGGATTTCGCTCGTAACAGAAGGCATGCCAGCATCAGCATGTTGACCTGACTGTAGACCCCGCCTTCCCTTCACAATCTGAGGGTGGGGAATGGGGGGGGGGATGTTAAGTCGATGCTCGAAAGTAAGAAAACATAGAAGTTACCAAAAACACTATTCACAGATGTTTTTGGTGGAATGTTTTGTAGTACCTTGCCAAAAAGGAACGTTAAGGTGGTGCAGTGGTTTTATTTGTTATTATCACCCGTCCATCATGTTCCGCAGGCCAGTGTACCCCCAGAGAGTGTGGGGTTGGGGTTATGGAGATGGAGGTTTGGTGATGCACTGGTCCGTGCCTAGAACTGAAGATTGAAGAGAACTGTTGGAGATCGGGATCACAGCAACCCTGTCATGTTCTTCAATCTTCTCTGCCCTACGGCCTCCTGATCTCCGTTCTCCAGCACGTAACCACCTGCCATCCTGACCGACTAAGAGCCTGCTTTGGCTTCTTTTCGTATGTCGGGTGCCCAGCGGTCTAGCAGGTGGTGATCTGTTAGTGAACCCTCTGGATGGTGCGTTCCACGTCCTCCTCTGCATCCGTTCATCCACGCTGCCGCCACAAAAGACAGTGACACTTATTGAGTGGAGGGTTCCATCTTGAGGGTCATTTTACAGAAGACCCACACGCACTGAGTGATCCAACCAACATCCATCAACAAGTCTTTTGTTTGAGCCTGAACTCTGACTCGCTCTGCGGTTCTAAGTGTTTTTGGATCAGGATCTTTAAACACACGGTTCCTCTCGCACAATAGCGATGGAAGTAAATATTTCTCTTTCTATAGACTTCTAATCTGCCTCGAACCCTGCACGTGAATTCAACACGGGGAAGTTGCGGGAGCTCAGGAGCAGAGTAAACGTGCTGAGAAAACGGAGCCCATTAGCTAAACAAACGGCTGCATTGTGAAGCGTGCCCTTATCAGGTCCCCCGGTGGGTTCTGCCCCTCACACATCCACCCCGTCTGTCCTGCTACACTGCTGAGCCTAAACGGCTCTCGTTCTTTGTTTGTGTATGTCCCACTGTGTGGGACGGCAGCCTCACCACCCAGTCGCTGTGACACGTGTTTCTTTAAGGCTCCATTTCTTAAAGCAGCCACCTGTTATGAGGACGGAAGGGGCGGAGGACAGATGCGGGTGATTCGGTACTACTGCGTTACATAGAGGCGTCCATGTCTACCCACCTGTCCTCACAGCGCAGACAGCTGAAGCTTTCAAAACTGTTGAGATTCCGAACGGCGGTGATGTATTGAAATGCCCTGCAGGCATTTAGAGGCTGCACTGTCTGAACAGAAGTGTTCTCCACTGTTATTAATGCACCGTGTAGTTCTACTGTAGATCATCTGTTTGTGTCCTACAGTACATATTGTGTACTCTGTTCTCTAATGGTCTGGACCCCAATAGTATCACCACAGAGCAGGGATTATTTGGGTGGTGCATTATTCCTATCCCAGCAGTGTCACTGAGGTGTTTAAATGAAACTCCAGCAGCACTGCTACACTAACACCCCCTCACCAAATCAGTGTCACTGCAGAACTGACAAACAATCCACCACCCAAATGATACCTGTTCTGTGATGATCCTGACCAATAGAGAACAGAGAACGAACAGGGGACTTTTGAGTGGAACTGTACTGGTACTGTTTAGTCATAAATTCCAGTGAAGTTGTTTACACGCAGGTCCGTGCAGGTCATTTTGAATCAAATTCAGTTCAACCATAAACCAGCGATCCCGTCTGGGAGCTATTATTACACCTGCTGGAAATTCTTGGCTTGACATTGATAATCTCCAGACAGACCATAATAGACTCTATCTCTACCTGTCTGAGATTCGGGAGCTATACTTAAACCCGTCTACAAAGTAATTCCCCTGTTCTCCGTCTCTGCCTTCACTCCTAAACGGCTCTGATTGAGCTAATCTGCGAACCCAAATTAAGCTCCATCTCGTCTCTGCTTGTCCTCCAGACCTCAGATCTCTGTCCACAAGCTCAGACACATCGTTATGATGCAGTAGACACAGCTGTGGCTCTGTGGTTAAACTGTGGGCCTTGAGACCAGAATGGCTGCTGGTTGAAGACCAAGCACGGCCAATCCGCCACTGCTGGAAACCTGGAGCGAGGCCTTTAACCCTTTGCTGAATGCCGTGTTGCAGAGCTGGTACATCACCGCCACCATCATGTCATTTCCTGCATTGTTATTATGAGCATCTATCTTCATCGTTGAGTTCTCTCATGTCTCTTTTTCGTTGTTAGTTTTTATTGTCCTGTCAGGTTTGCTTTACATCACTCGTGTCTGGCATGTCTAACGACAGTAACTTTGTCGAACTCTATTTCTTGATGTTAATGACTTTATGGCTGAGTAAACAAGGTGCTGTCTGTTTTATGGACAGCAATCGAGACGAGTACTAGATCATGTGCTGGTGAGCGTCTGCTCCGTTTCCTCTGTATTACGTTTTCTTACTCTGTATCTTTAGCTGAGGTTTCAGTCGTGGCCTTTTCTGAAGGCCTGCACAAAGGAACTTGCACCAAACCACTAATTGACACTGAGCTTGAGGTGCAGCTGCACTGCACGAGTACCAGTTTGTGGGCACGAGGACGACAGACCACAGACAGAGGACGTGGAAATGAAAGACGTGATGTAGCGCCATTATAAGCTTTTGACCAGGTCTTCTGAATACAGTAGCCTGCTTTAGAGAGATGGCCTCCCCTTGTCCCGTGACTAACTGCCTACATGGTCAAGCATTATGGGTTGAGGAATTATCAAAATGTTCTCAAGGTTCTCTCCTGGACGGGCATTGGAAACCCCCACGTGACCTTGTATTGCATTTAAGTAGAAGATAATGAGAGAAATATAGCTAGCCAGTCGTATTGGACTTGTGGTGACCATATAGATAGTGATTCTTTATAATTTAACATTAAATTCTTTGGCCTTGAAGGCTTCTCAGTGCAGGGTTCATGTATCCATCCAGTTTATTGTTGTTTCATTAGCCTTAAGCCTCACTTTAACATACTAGGCTCAAGGACAAGGACTTGTTTAACAACCAGTGATGTAGCTAGCGGGCAAGTTTGCACATTCACACCCCCACCTAATTAAAATGCACGCAAATCAACCATTTTCTCTCATTTAAAACACAGTTTAACAATCTTTGAACCCCTCGGCCTTTCGCATCAGATTGCCCTTATTTCTTTTCTGCTTAATCTCTTAATCGCATTCCACCAACAACCCGCTATGAAAGATTTGCATGCTTGTCATTAATAAGTACGGATGAGTAAGTTCCCTCCATTGATTATACTATTTGGAAAGCATGTTTTATTGCTGGGCTCAGAATCGGCAGAGTGCCATTAAAACTCTCAAGAATGATGGCAGTGCTATTAATTAGCGTGAGTTGCTTAATCACTTAAGGCAGTGCAGGGTAATTTATGGCTGCACTCGGATATGGGGAACCGTGTGTTAATGATGGGTTTGCTTACTTATGGGTTTGTCGTTTTGGACTGGGTTGCGTAAAAAGCACTTGCTTGTTCCATTAGAATGAAGGGATCAGCAACCTTCCGCAAGTCCTCGTCCCTCCCCACCGGCGCTATCAGCACTCAGGTATGCTGCTGCTTACTTAACAGGGAGGGTGGGCCGCCGGAAACAAAACAGGAGCCTTTTTTAAAGAAATCCTAATCTTTCTGTCCCACACACACCACTTACCTGGCCCCCCACTCCCCCGCAGGTCAAATAGCTCGGCTCATTCCTCCGTTTTGCCCTTTGCTTCGTCACAACGACGCTCGGTCCTCTGTCATGTTTCTGTCTGTTTGCTCACTTTATCTCTGGCTCTACTTCATGCCCGATACTGTGGTGGCCAGACCAGATATCAACAAACGTTATGCAAACAAATGCAAGGTACACCTACTTGGGAAGAAATGTTAGGAAGTGTCTACCTCTTTAAGAGTTAAATGAGAATGAGAATATGGTATCGCTTATTTTAATTCCCCTCATTTCTTGCCCCTCTCATCGTCTTCCTTCTTCTCTTCCTTCTTCTACTCCTTGGCCCAACTGATGCCAGATTTCCACCAGTACCCCGTTGGCTGATCATTCATGATGCAGATCTTTTTAACCCAGACCTCATCTAATCCGGACAGTTCTCACAAAGGATTCCTTCCCAGGTTCAACCCTTCCTCTAAGGACATGGTAGCTTAGTGATTCGAATGCTGGACTATTAATCCGATGGGTGGGGTTCAACCCTCAGGTTGCTAATGTTAACATCCTGAGCAGAGTCCTTAATCCTCATTTCTTTAGGGCTGATGTGTCATGGTTGACCCTGAACCCAACCAATAAGTTGGGAATTCGTGTAATTCCCATTGGAACCCAGTAACAAGATTCCTTTCCTTTTAAAGTCTTGTGTATATTTGCGGTTTTTATTTATAAACTCTGGATAACATTAGGGGAATTTTATCCCTTATGGTCACAATTCCCATATTTTGTTCGCATCTATGTCTTTACCCGTTACAGGGTTAAAGTGGACTTTATGTATCTGTATCTTATGACCTAGAATAGTGTGATGTTGACATCATTGCAACTTAAGATCCAGGCTTCAAAAGTACATTGTTGTAGTAATCAGTTCGTCTTGAGTAAACCTGGTCCAGTTGCCCTCGTCTTTCTCAAAGTCTCAGCGTCTATCACGGCACCTGATCCGACCTCAATGCTGTCTTTCAGCCATGACGTCTCAAAGCCCCCTTTTCAGCTCTTTACAGTAGCACCAGGAACACAGCCTGCTGCGCGACTCAAGGGGAATCCTCAGGGGAGTGAGGCACATTTAGAATGCTAATGCTGACGAGTGGAAGTGAGGACACTGAAGGTTTAAGAGCTCTTAACAGGAACAGACATTTCGATGTTGCCTTTGAGGTCGAGCTGCTTCTCCTCTTGTTTAAAAAGCTGGAGAAATGCACTAGAGAGACAAAAGCATTAGGACATGGACTTTTCAAAGTTCTATTGTCTGAATTTCAGAACTTAGCCGTGCATTTTGAGTGATCTTATGATTGTGGATTTGTTGGATCAGTATGAGGAAGGTTCTTCTTTATCAAGATCCCAAAAAAACATGGTTGGAGATGTTAGAGAGGTAAAGACGAGCATGCGAGCAGGGTGGGGTGGATGGAGAAGGGTTGTAAGACTGATCTGTGATCGAGAAGTACATGTCAGAGTGAAAGGGTAGTTTATAGAACAGAAGTCAAACCAACAGTAAAGAGAGATGAAGGTGATGATGATGACATGATTCTCACTTCTCTTTTCCTCTCATTATCTTCCACTTAATCCTATACCCGACATACTAGGGTCACGAGGGGGGTTTCCCATTATCATCCATGTTCTTCCTTGTGAATCAGAGTTTTTGGACTGTGGGGAAACCCATGTGGACACTGGGAGATCATGGAAACTCCACCCAGATTAAACCTGGAACCTCAGTACTGAGATGTGGACGTGCTAACGTTCCGCCCACTTATGATTAGATGCTTTGTAAATCACAGATCAGAATCATTGTAAACTTGATTTACACTCTGACATGACTGAGAGACGGTACACACAGATCCCAATACTGTGTGTAAAGTGTATGTGTAAATATGGTGTTGCGTATCGATTGTCGGGCAGCTTGACGTTGTATTAACGCGTGAAGACATAAATAAAGATCCTAATGATCCATGGAGCATGCATTATGCTTCAAAAAGCATGGATCCTAATCCATGTTGAAGAATCCATTTACTTTCGGTTAATTAGTTCTCATATAGTTTTCATGTACAGATTATTTTTAGAACTCTGAGCTGATCTGGATGCATTGCTTCCTTGTATTTGTAATTGTAGTTAGAATGAAGCAGAAGCCTTTTCTTTAAAAAGCCTGTGTGTTAATAAGTGAAGTGGGCGGGGTTTTCAGCATGAAGCCGGTTCATGATGTTTATCTCTGAGAGCTAAACGGGCTGCTCTCCAATGAAAGAACCCTGAGTGCTTTTGAGATTAGGCACAGCAGCGGGGAAAAGGTGCTATCGGTACAACCAGACCTTAGATTGAAATTGCATTAATCATTAAAGGAAACCTCTAAAAACTCAGAGCTGGTTGTATTTTGAGTGCGTATGCTTGTAATCAGGAGATGATAAAAGCTTGGTTCTTGTGGGGTCCTTGCTGCACCCCAACGCTGATGTACCGGGCAGATGTTTAGTGTAACGGAGACACTTGCCGTAGGGTATAACCACTATCGGGATATTAGTGAGGGTCATGCAGACGGTCTTTATGATAAATGAATGACTGCTGCATATTTCATCACAGGCCAGGTTTTTCTGCTTTGTAGATGTCTTCAGTAGTGGCGTCGCAGAATGTTCTGCATCACATGAATAACAACGAGGTGCATGGGGAGGAATGAAGCAGTGTGGCCACTTTATGAGCTTCACCACCATGTTGTCCATTTTATCAGCACCACTTACCAAATGGTTGTACTTTGTAGTCCTATTACAGCATGTAGTTCTCTCTGTTCTTTGTTATTCCACTTTGTTTAGGTATTTCAGGTATTATTTGGGTGGTGGATTATTTTCAGCAGAGAGGTGAAGAAGAGAGTGCACTGCAGTGTCATTGACATAGTGGAGGTGGTGGTGGAACGTTTGTTCCCATAAATGACACTGCACGAAATGACAGCCTTATTTATTCAATGCCACATAATACTGTTAAAAAGATCAGGGTTCAGATGTTAACTGATCCATTTTCTGTTTGTTACAGAGCTCAGTGTGAGGGCCTTCAGCATGCGGTGTTGAATTCCAGCGTCGCAGACGGTGAGTCTTATTTTAATGTTTGGTGTTTGAAGCATGTTAATTGTAAAAATCCAACTTCTTACTGAAGACAAAGTTCTTCTAAGAAAAATCAATCCCTTATCAAGAGGACACATGTCCCACACTAAAGGGAATCCATTAGTAATTACATGAATGGTTTTAATTTTTAAGACATATCTTTATGTGGACCTGTGTTCTTGGTTATTGGTTATAGCTTCCTCGATGCATGATAAAGCAATAAGGTACGAAAGGTCGTGGCATTATTGTGAATAAAATATGGGAAAGAGGTGTTGTAAGGCCTCATGCATAGTGGAGTACAGTTACAGCTCTTTTACAAATCAGATTTAAAGACTGGAACACCTCGATTTATAACACACAATGCATCCTGACATTATTAATAATAACCAGTTGACATTTTAAATAGGCCGTAAGCTTTGTCTGCTGTCTGGATGTTAAACTAATTATACAAAGACGCTAATCCTTAATACTCCTGTTTATTGTATTATTTAAATCCTTTATCGTGAAGCACCGTGAGCGGCGTCTCTGGTCTCCGCTGTGTGCGGTTGTGGAGAGATGTGTGGTTGTGTGTGAGGTGGCCGCAGATGCATTAGTTCCCATGAGCACATGATGTGTGTGCTGTGTGTGGGCACGCAATTAGATGAGGCTTATGGTAGACTGCATTAACCTCTGACTGCTCAGATACACTGAATTGAGGAAATTTCATGAAATGCATCGGACTAGAGAACACAAATGATTCCACAGCCGTTTACAATCTCATCATTAAAAAAGTCAGTTTGTTTGATGACACAATGTTCTCTAAATTGAACCCACTAACATTGGTTCCCCATGCTGTAAATAGCTCATCTGCCCTACACATGCATATATATATATATATATATATATATATATATATATATATATATATATATATATATACACACATATATATATATATATATTATATGTGTGTGTGTGTGTGTGTGTGTGTGTGTGTGTGCTGCTGTTTAATATGCATTTGTTGTCACTTGATCCCTCGTTGTCCTTTTGTAGTTCACTGAATTTGTATTTTGGCTGGTACACCATTAGGAAAGCTCGTTTGTCGCCAGCCCTGCCTGTTAGAGACCTGCCTTCCTACCTCTCTTCCTATTTCCATTTCATTCCCCCGTTCACAAGCCTTATCCTGCAGAATGCTGATTTAAAAGGGATTGGGGGATCATGAGGGGGTGCCAAACCGAGACAGAAAAGATTGAAAGTCAACATTCACTGTGACTCATCAGTCATGTGATGCACCGGTCATCAGTACACTGTCCAGGTCATCTAACAGGAATGGCTGAGTAAGTGGTCACGCTGCACAGAAACCTCTTCTTCTACCACTGGTGACATCACAGTGCAGGGGGACGTGAGTGTATGTGTAGGTGACCGAGTCTGAATCATAGTCTCAGTGCACATGACCGGTGCAGACCCGCATATCCGAGCAGGTGACTGTCTGCCAAACCCGCATGCCGAATCAAAGAGATGGAAGATACGGCTTTAAAACACAGACTGCACACACACACACACACACACACACACACACACACACACACACACACACACACTCACTCACTATGAGTCCTCAATTTCAGCCTGCGCTTTACCATCTGCTAAGTATCGATTATGATTCTCATTGATTAACATGCTCATTCTTCTGGGCTGATTTAGCCCTTTTACCGGAGATGGGCGTCACTGAAGCCAGACGAACATTATTCAGCTCGGGCTTAATGAAGTCAACGGAGCACTTTATTACTTTAAAAGAATTGTAGGATTCAATCCAACCTGAAAATCTGTGTCAGCAGGGGCTGAACGTGTAGCATCTCCAGGGTTCAGTGCAGCCGTGCTTTCCATAACTAAAAACGAGTGTGTGTGTGTGTGTGTGTGTACACTCTCAGCTCATTGGCACCCACAGTAATATTATTAATGTGGTGGATGATGGTACGAGTGGATCAGACCAGTATGTTCTGATTGGTGTTCTGTTCTCTGTCCAGCAGCACCGCTGTGTCTGATCCACTCGTACCAGCACAACACTAAATGGATGGTCCTAACCACAGTCCATACTTTCATGTTTGCTCTTTGGCTCTGTACAGGATTTCAGCTGATACTCTGTTACTCTGTTACTTATCTATCTGTTACACTCAGATAGATTTAAAAAACGTTTCAAAAACGCTAGTGAGATCATTAATGTTGGTGAAGATTGAGACTTTAGTGAGAGTGTCGCTAAAGAGTTGCATTTGCCTCTATATGAACCTTATTTAACAATCAGCAGTGCTATTCTTTATGGTTCTATCCAGAACCTGAATGAAACCTCTCCAGTGCATGTGTTAAATTCTAGCTTGTTGTCGTTTCTTATCGAGCGTTTAGATCACCTGCCAAATGCTGATTCACTCTTTGCTGCGAATCTCCTGATTTATGACCAATGACTGCCAAAAACTTGGCATCATTACTAAATCACATTCAGCTCTGTTTGTTCCGATGCGTGTTACCCATGGATCTCTTTTTTCCACCACACACAGTGCAGTGACACATACAGGCATTGAGTTTCTCTCCACCATATACCACCATGTGTCAGAGCCACCCTCCTGTGAATGCACCACTATTCGGGCCTAATACCATAATGACCCCCATTATGAGTAATGGTAGAAAATATGGACAGACGGAGAGTGATAGCTGAAGAGGTTCTGGGGGCGTGAGTGAGCTCGGGGGAAAAGTTCAAGGAGTTGCCACCGCTGAAGTGGTGCTTATGGAAAGAGGAGAAAAGGAAAGGGAGGATGGGGAAAGATGGAATAAGCGAGGGGAGAGGTTGGGGGTATAAAGACAATGGGAGGGGCGGGATGAGCTCAGGGATTAGCCTGGCGGTTGGTGGCAGGAAAAGTTGGAGGGAATGGGGTAGCTGTGCAAAGGCTTCTTTCAGGAGAGGGGGTGGTGACACCGGGAGAGGCCTTAGATCAACTTGTGCACAGGTGGACAAACAAGTTGGATTTGGATCGAAACAAATGCCAAGACAATTGTCCTGAATGTCTTCAGCCCCAAATATCTGGGGTTCTCTTAGTGTTTATGAAGGTTGATTTATATCCCGCGGAACAACTGCTGATGTTGGTTTAATATACAAGTGGCTACAGAATGGAAACCTGACTACCTCTGTCTCTTTGGTGGATTTCAGGACCATGGACATAACAGAGCTGTATGTTACTCTTACTGTAACACTGCCAGAACTGTATTTAGCCACCTAAAGAGTTAAACTAAGGTTGTTGGGTATGTCCTATCCCTTCAGTCGTGTCAGACCCTTGGATTCTCTTGATCAGATTATAATGATTCTGATCTAAAGAGTGTCAAACAAAACAAGGAAGTCGTGCAAACTTTTGACCAAAACTGTATTTAAAGCCAGTAGGGGTAAAGCCTGTAAAATGTACCACAAATTGGGTAAACTAAGCAGATTGGGTCCGAACTCTCCTCACATTGCCTAAAGTGATTCTCATACTTTTAAAGGAATGAGGGACGCTTTCGTTTTAGAAGCTAAATAACAAGCGAATGTTAACGCCTCGCATTTTTCACACTTCTTTCTCGAGGGTGTATTTCAGAAGTTTATTTCATGGTTATTTAGACGTTGTTTTTGAGCATTATCACTTTTTATACAATACTTTTATGTGCAGTTTCACAGTGAAGCGTCTGTCAGTATGACTTAACCTGAGCTGTGTCTCAAATCGCCTCTCAGACTGTGGGTACTAGTTTTGAACGCAGTAGGGGGCGGTAGATTGGAGCAGTGGTCAGGTTGTCTGCCTCAGAGTAAGAAGGTCTTGGGTTTGATTGCCAGTGGGGTGTGGAGTTATGTCCTCCCTGTGTCTGAATGGGTTTTCCCCTTGGTCTTGGACAAACTCTCATATCTAAAGACATGCTGATGGGAAAACTGGAGATCCTATAATGTCCATGCCATGTGCAGGACTGCCATCCCTTCTGGGTCAGGGTGAATATGGGGTTGCATCAGGAAGAGCCACTGTGTAAAGCCAATTTGAATATTTATATATTCTTTGCTGTGATGCCTCCTAAAGGAAACAAGCTGATGGAAGTATGTGGTAACCATGCAATACGAACATTCGATGGCGAGATAATTAAGCACCTAATCATGCATTCTTTACTAAGGCTGTGATTTATTTTCCGGACCAATTTAAGATGTTTATTGTTATAATTTATTCCAATTTCACATGAATTAAAAGTGTGTACTAGAATCCATTAAACAGTCGAACTGGCAGCAGCGCTACGATAATAGTTACGACAAGTAGCTGCGGCTGAGGCTTGTGTCCATGTTACAATCTGGACATTACTTAAGGGTTGGCGGCGCTGGAGCTTGAACTTTGTGGGCTGCATTGATTTCAGTTTTCCAGATGACTAGCTTTTAAACAAGAAGCCACATAACACTGTTCTACACACACACACACACACATTCTAAGGAACATGCATCCACCTTTAGACTCCACAGTACGCTACCTCAGGCATGTTAACTGCGTGTATGAGAGAGGGCCTGAGGGAGGTTAAAAATAGGACCTGGTTCTGAAGATGTGGTGTTTTGAATTTTAAGTTCTCAGATATTAAGAATCAGCTACTGCTATTAAAAGTGCTGGATGAAGGCCAGTGGCTGGGTTCAAGACTACTGAATTGCAAATATAGCTTTCCTGACTGTGTTCTGTTCTGTTTGTGTGGAAGCAGATATTCCAAAGCAGCTGTTGCACAATTCCTGATCTGAAATCGTTGAGATATCAACACGTTAAACAAGCTAAATCTGTCTTGTCACTTTATTAGCTTCACTTCCTTGTATCTTCCCTCATTGTCTGTTGTGCACATCTGGATGCAGCCCATTATTTTAGTCACACATCTGAAGATTTAATATTTCAATATTTCATATTCAGATGACACCCTAATATTTCCATCAAATCTCTGAATGGTGCACTTATATTTCTGACACACATCTGGATGGCGCTTTAATATTTTTGGCCACACATCTGGATGATGTCCTAACATGTTGGCCGCACATTTAGATGGTGCTTTATTATTTCTGGAACGCGATTTTAAAATTCGGCCACGCAGTCTGTGACGGCCCATTGTTCCGGCCCATGTCCCGTGTCGTTCTACGTGTGGGATGGTGTGGATGTGATTACCAAGTGTTTATGATTTATACAGTGAGGATAATCATGGACATGAACAGATGGTGTCACATGTAATCCTGCAACGTGAACCGTAAACCACATCAGCTCCAGACGCCCGCCGTATTAAAACAAAGAGAGTTCCACGCTCCGAAACTGACCGCATCTCGCCACATGTTTATCTGTGGAGTGTTGAGCAGCTGCTTTGGAAACTGCAGTGGGCAAAGAGATGACAGAGACCATTGTCTGTTATGATGGAGAACTGGGAATCATCACTACACTCGCCCCCATGGCCCCGCTGCTAAAGTAGGTTTAAATATGTTAATCGATGGTGAAATCCCACAGAGAAACACTGCACACAGGGACCGTTGTGCCTGGATGTGGATATTAACATTAGATGTCGTCTTTGATGAAGTATTGATAAATCGATCAATAAGTAAACTGCGTGTTCACTGTTCATCTATTTTAGAACTAGTTGAGTTCTCCCTGTTGCTTCCGTCTGAACGCAGGCGACGCAAAGTGCAGCTAAATGAGTCATTATAGAGAAATGGCGGGGCTTCTTTGTGAGAGATTACACTGAAATGAATCATTTTCTATCCGTCATCCCAGAGAGCTGCTTAAGTGATTTCCCATCACAGTTTGTGTATTGTTATTGGGAGGAAAATGATTGCAGGGGAGCACTTAGAACGAAATGGAGGTGTGATTTTAAGCCAAAATTTACAAATCCAAGATGTGTGTGTGTGTGTGTGTGTGTGTGTGTGTGTGTGTGTGTTGCTGGTATTGTTACAGACAGCAACGCACTCTAAACACTTGTGGTGTGGGTTGTCCATTTAGTCTTTGTTCTATTTTGTTTTTCTCAGCAGTTCATGTTGTTTTTCTATTTTTCTCTTTACATTCAATTTGTCATTTCTTGTGCTCCCCCCCCCCACTTTCCATAAGTATTTGTGTCCCCTGAGGCCCCATATAAGGTATGTTTTCCTCCTGAAATCTGAAGCACTTGCGGTCTTTCCCTGACAGCTGGATTAGTCACTTACCTTGAGATGCAAGTTGTTCTATTTTGGCCACATGTCCTTTGGTGTTCTAATATTTTGGCCACATGTCCTATGGTGCCCTAATATTTTGGCAACACATAAGCTGGGGTTCTGTTTTTTTTTGCCCACGCTTATGACAGGGTCCTGATAGTTTGGCCAGCCCAAGATGGGATCTTAATATTTTGGTCACTAGTAAAATGGGGTCTTGATATTTAAGTTCTTCCCAATATTTTGGTCATGCTTTTGATTGTATTTTATTGTTTTGGCCACGACACCATTGGAGCCCTTCCAGTATTTTGGCCACACAGATAATGAAGGTGTCCTATTATTTTTGGCCATGTTAAAAATGAAGGCTTCCTAGTGTCTTGTCCACACCACTGACAGAGGCGATGTGTCGTCTTGACCTGGCTGTGCTTCCTTCACCATAGAAAATCAAAGCCCAGCTGTACTGTACACTCACTTCACTAATACTTGAGTTTGAGTCTCTCAGCTGCCCTGTCTGATCTATGAGCTGCACTTTCATGCATCATTACAGCTGCTGAAGTCTGCTCTCGTCCAAAACACAATGACGATTCATTTAGGACGTCCTGCCATCCACTATGTGGAGACAGTCCATCTTATTTAGCTTTCTTACCTGCAGTTGTTTACATTTCCAGCCATGAGGGCAGGATTGTTTTGTCTGAAAAGTGTTTTCTTGGTTTTGAAATAAAAAATAAAATAGAAACCGTATCTAGAGTGATCCTGTTTAAAGCAACCTGTAGAACCAGCAGTGGCAGATATATGACTTTAAAGGGACTCGTTGGTCCATGACTCTGTTAGGGTCGCGCAGAGCCTGGTTATGGGATAACCCTTTTCGCTGTGCTGTCAGACTCCAAGAATAACCCTCAGTCCCTGAAAGAATCACATGGTGGAGCATTACACTGTGTGTGTGTGTGTGTGTGTGTGTGTGTGTGTGTGTGTGTGTGTGTGTGTGTGCTGGTTATGCTGAGCTGTGATCTTCAATCTGAAATAGACTGAGACTTATTTCAGATGCAGGAACTGATGACCAGTTAGGCTTCTCATAAATATTTGTCATATAAACCACATGGGCAAAAGTATTAGGACACCTCCTCTACGGTGATCCCATCTCCTCTTCGCAGCTACAACAGCTTCCATGTTACTGGAAAAGCATTTGGGATTATTTTAGGAGTGGCTGTGAGAATTTTTGCACAATAACAAGAGCGCCTGGCTAATGATCTCCGTTCTAGTTCTAGAATGCAGGCAAAAAAGCATGCACTCTTTACAACCAACCAATAAAGAGTGGACATTGTGTTACATTTTAAGCTATTAGTGGGAGGGGCCCACTTGAGGGGCATTCATTAACAGTGTCGTTGTACTTTACTGCATTGACCATCACAGAAATTAAAGGGGTGTTCACACAGTTTGTTGTTACATTCATCTCATAAACCGTCGTTGAATGGAAATTAATTGGTTTGCTTGCCCTGTTAAGACAGGTCTGGTTCTAGTTCACCTCAATGGTGTTCAATAAAATTTCCTCAGGGTTCTGTACGGTCTCATGCCTTTATGTACGCTTGCTTGTGCACCGGGGCCAATGGCTACAAGCTGGTACAAAAGGGCCTTCACCAAAGTGTTTCGGGGGGGGAAAAAAACTGTCCCATTAATATATGTACTATTTTGGCTTCATATGTGCCTGTATGTATCACGTTCCACTTTGTGCATTTGCATCTTGTTCCTTTTTCACACATACAGTATCTTCTAATAACTCAAGTCTACAGGAGAGAAAAAAAGAGCATGCAGCTGTTTTGGCCGAGCTATCCCAAGAATTCTGCTTTGGATCTTTACTAAGATACTATTATTATCTGAGTGAGCGAGAGAGAGAGAGAGAGAGAGAGAGGACATGAGAGACGGAACAAGAAAGACAGAACAAAAGCGACAGAATGAGACAGAGAGGGAATCAGAGAGCACAAGAGTGAGAGAGTGAGTAAGAGAGAACAAATGAGAAAAGAAAAGAATGAGAAAGAGACAGACAGAAGGAAACCAGAGAGAGCAAGAAGGAGAGAAAGTAAATAAATTAGAGAATGAGAGAGTGAACGGCAGCGAGCGAGAGTAACTAATAATGAAAGCGAGCTAGAGTGAGAGAATGACGAGGAGTGAGAGAGAGCATCAGGGAGTATGATTAAAAGTAAGAGAGAGAGAATGAGAGAGAATGAAGGCTTGAGAGAGGGAACAAAGAATGAGAGAGCACGAGAGAGCGAGAGGGATAAAGAGAGAGCAGATCCTAGAGCAGACTGTCAGATCGGGCTGAAGGCGGTGTGTAGACTCCGCAGCAGCTTCAAAGAAATCCCCAAAACACTACAGCCAACAGCAGCTGCCGTCGAGGAGAACCTAGAACCTGGACTTAAACAAGACTTTATGTAAACATCAGACATAAAAACGTCCACATAGCGTCTCATGTAAACATATAAGGTGCAGCATAGTGGTGTAGTGGTCAGCACGCCCGTCTCTCGGCTCTGGGCATCCGGGTTTGAATCCCGATCCGAGTGGAGCTTTCATGTTCTCCCTGTGTTTTTTTTTTTTTTCCAGGTTCTCCGGTTTTCTCTCACAGTCCAAAACTAAGGATTTGAAGTGAATCCCAAGGTGTCCAGCAATGGATTGGTATTCTGTCCTGGGATTATCACCAACCCCCCCCCCCCACCCACCCACCCAGGATTAAGCAGAACCAAATGAAATAGTGAGATGAGATTATTTATTCTTTGTTCTATAAAAATGACCGCTAGTGTGCAGGCATTATTCAGGTGGTAGATGATTCTTTGCACTGTGACCATAACCTGGTGGTGGTGTGTCTACTAGGTGGCGCAATAAAGTGCAGTTTTAGAATTACAAAGTCCATCTAGAGGGTGTGGTAGTTCAGTGGTTAGGGTGTTGGGCTATCAATCTGAAGGTTGTGGGTTCAAATCCCAGGTCCACTGACGTTACCAATGTGGGTCCTTGAGCAAGACCCTTAACCCTCATTGCTCCAGGGATGTTGTGATTAACCCTGTGCTCACCTTGTAAGTCGCTTTGGATGAAAGCGTCTGCTAAATGACCAAATGTAATTTATGTACTTTTGTGGCTCTAAGAGAATAAGAGTGTAGAATAGTGATATGCTAATAAAGTGGATTTTATAATGTATATTACATCTTTTTTTTCATTATAGTGAAGGTAAGAATTTTAATAATAATTAGTAATTTTGTCTTTAATATTAAGCTTTTATTTGTGTGATCCGTGGCTCTTAGTCCGGAGTGCAGCAGGAGGAGGAGGAGGTGGAGGAGGAGGAGGAGGAGGAGGAGGAGGTGGAGGGTCACCTTTTGTGCGAACACATCAACCAAAAGCACCGCCTGCCGCCCGCATCAAGTTTCTCTTTGCGCACAGGCACCGGCTGGGTTCTCCAGTGTTCCTGTCCCTTGCGCCAGTCTGTGTGAGCTCGAGTCTGAGGAAGGTCTCGCCGCCGAGCAGGAGAACATCACCAACCCCACGACACGGAGTGGAACAGAGCATGGAGTGCAGGAGTGTGAGGATGATGGTGGTGCCGGGACGCGCGTGGTTGGTTTGCGCCTCGCTGCTTCTCACTCTGCACGGTAAGCGCACTTCAAACCAGTTGCCCCTCTCTCCCCTTTTACACCCCCCCCCCCCCTTTATACTGCGCGACCACTCTGTCTGTGTCTCTGGTCGGAGTTTCTGTATTAAGTTAGTTCTGTAACGCGCTCCTGCTGCCGCGTGCGCAACGCGCTCTCCACTCCGGGAGCGCAGTGAACCTGCGGTTTAAAAGCAGACCGCTAACTAATGAAACTAAAGCATTTCGAAGAAGTGACACTTAAAAGTTACCCTATTTCTGTCTGCAGGGATTTAAAGTTTAGGTTTTTTTTGTGCGTCTGCGTTGGAGATCTGCGGCAGCGACGCAACAGATTTAAGGTTCTGAAAGTAAAATACTCAAAGATTCGAGGGTTTTATTGTTTTTTAAAGGTTTTCGTGGCGTTCCTGTTGCTTTGCGCGCACGGCGGGTCTCTGCTGCGCCTCTCTGCTCGATTTGATCTCTCTTTAAAGGACTTTATCTCAACGAAACGTTAAAGAAAACTGTTGTTGCACAAACAGCTCATTAATGTAACTATGGAGTGCGCACTTTTTATATAGAATTAATCCTTTTGAGATATTTTAAAGCTCAGGCTCCAGCTGGGCAGATACACACAGGACAGGGCGCCAATCCATTAGACACACACACTATATTAAAAATTTAGACGGGGCAATTTAGAGCAGCCAATTCACGTTGAGTCCATGGTTTTGGACTGTGGGAGGAAACTGGAAAACCCACGCAGACACGGGGAGAACATGGAAAATCCACCCAGATCGGGATTAGCTGACCGGTCCGCTGACCTCTGATCAGCTGAAGCAGGTGGATCTGATTAAGCTGGCAGTGAAACTGTGGAAAGGTAGACATCCACTGACCTACAGGAAGATGATACATGAGTCGAATGGAATTCATTTATGTCCCGTGCCTCCGTCCAGCAGTTGATTAATGTCTTAATGTTTGTGTACAGCATCATCCGCTCCTCCAGTCTTGAGAACGTGGGCACCATTGTGACGGGAGTTTAGTGTGTGATTAAAGTGACCGATCCAAATGAGTTATGAATCAGATGGATGAATTTTGAAAGAGCCATTTGCAATCGATTCATCACGTGTGTATTGTATCTTTTAAACTGGGTCTGGGGTCACACACAGGCCTTCCAGACACCTATATCCTTCAGGGAAACAGTTTGGGGAAGGCCATTCTGTCCTAGCATGACTCATTGAAGGAGTTGGAGGAGTTTGTAGCTATACTAACATTGTTATTGTTATAAACTCTTCTAGAAAGGTGAGATTTTGGACTGTCCATTGGAATATTGGCCCATTTACCCAGAAGGGCATGTGTGAGGTCACGCACCTATGAAGGACATGGCTTTTATCTCTCAGTGGTGTTTGATGGGGTTGTGTGGGCCAGCCAAGTTATTCCTCACCAAACCAGTCAGTTTGTTTGAACGCTGCATTGTGTGCTGGGGTTCAATCCTTCTAGGAGGAAACTAAAGGACCTTCCCCAAACTGTTTCCTTCAAAAATTAAAGCGTACATGCATACAAGTTTGCATGGCTATGTAAGATGTATGTTTATATTTTTGTCCATGTATCATAGTCTGGTTTAGTTTAGCGGTGCTCCAGTGCCCGTGGTTACAGCAGACCATAATGACAGCGGCTTTCAGCGGGTATAAGGTGGCGCTCACAAACGTACACTTCCCCTCTTTGATTCTGCTTCCTGCCCTCATTTCCCTGCTTTAATTTTACCCCCTCGTCACCCATTTTCACCTTTCTACATAGAGTACCCCCCCCCACATTCAGTTTCTACCCCCCACAGCCAGCAGTAATTATTATGGCATTAGAGAACCTTCAAATGAAAAACCTGCTCTTTCATCTGGGCCACGAGATAAAAGCTAAAAACCGTCTCATTTAAGGCGCCAAGGCCACCGGGACGCGCCGGTGAGATGCTCACGTGGCTGAATAACATTTGCCCAACATTCTGACAATTACCCAATGTGGCAACATGGGTTATGTGTAAGCAGGATGGAGTTTTGTAGCGGGCGGGGGGTGTAGGTGTGATTAGCTCTGGGCCTCTGGCTCTCTTATTAGCTGCAGTTCATGCATGGCAGCGAGAAGGGGACCGGTATGAGAGGCATTCAGCTGTGGATGGGCTGTGTCTCACCCCTGACACTCTACTTTCCCTTATTGTGAGTGTCTCTCTCTCTCTCTCTCTCTCTCTCTCTCTCTCTCACTCTTGCGAACATGGGTGTACACAGGTGGCCGTTGGTGACTTGCCACGGAACCGCAGCGAGCTGGTGCTAATCCAACAACACAATATGGCACTTTGGTGCTACAGTGTTCTCCAGTCATTATGGTCAGACCACATTTAAGGTTTGCAAAGCCCTTTATTCCTCCTGTTGGATCACTGAAGAGTGTCGGATGACTTAGTTATCTGAGAACTGAACTGTGGAAACATTCATTAATATCTCCAGGTCTCAGTGTGAATGTAAAAATCTGCACACTTTAAAAACTATTGCACAGTACAGTTCTATATAAGGGGCGACACGGTGGTGGAGTGGTTAACAAACTCGCCTCTCAGTGCTGAGAGTAGAACACTGAACACCTACATTTTATTTATCCAGTTTTTATTTGTCTTTTAATAACCGCACTGTCCTAGTGATGGTTGCCGTGGCTCTGAGGCATAGACCTTGGACAGCGTGCCAATTCACCACAGGGTATCCCACCTACGTCTAGCACTGTTTTTCCAAACCTTTTGTGCTTGTTTGTGATGTTGAGCAGAATTTCAAAGATGAAACTAAAGATGAGTGTGAACCTAGTTAGATGAGGCTGCTCAGTAAGAAGACTGGATCAGTTACCCGTTAGAATATTAGTTTTTTTTTCTAAAATATGAAAGTATGGGACATCAGGGTGGTTCAATATGGTCTTCAGTTGGTTGAGGCGTTGTTGTTTTGTTTTTTTTTTCCTTTCATCTGAACTTATATTAGTGGATCTCTGAACAGGCTCTTGCTGTTTCAAGGCTGACCCACTGCTCTGTCCCCTACAATCAAGAAGACGTACTTAGAAGTCACTTGAAATAACAGTGTCGGCAAAATGACTGTAATACATTCTTATCAATCCAAATTGTCTTGAATAGCAATGAGGGTTACTAAGTCAGTAATGTTCAAAATTAAATTGCTAGAGGATTAAAAACCAATCCAATCAGGCGAACATAGGATGGACAATTTCCAAACTTTCAAATTTTAGAAGGGTCCATTTTTGTAGGCTATGTAAGCACTGGGGCCAACTACCCATAATCCATCAGGGGCTGAAAGTAAAAAGGAAGGTGTTAAAAGGAAATGAAATAACTCTTGTCTATTTACGAGATGTAGTCTAACCTTTTATCCAGAGGTCGTTTCATAATACAGTACAAGCAAGTCAGGGTCAATAAACTGTGCATAAGGGCTCAACAGTGGCAGACAGGCAGGACTAGTCCTTCAACCATCAACCTTCTAAATGCAAGAAGCAACCACCCTCTCTAAAATGTCTCAGATGTATACAGCACACAGAGGAAAAGATAAAGATGCACCAGTTAATAGTGAGTTCAGGGGTTTTGTTCAGTCACATTGGTACAGATTTATAGAATCAGTCACTGAGCCAGGCATTTTAAAGAACTGTATGGTTCCAGCACGACTGGGTCCAGGTTCCTTAGTAGGAACCTGAGCAGGAATTCCTTAGTAGGAACCTGACTAGAATGGAGATCAAACCACACAAATTTTCCAATAAGAGCTGTTTGAGTTAAGCTCGACTTGTACTTCCATCTCAGATAGATCCTGAGATCAGACGTTGGGCAACTGGATTAAGGGGTATTTTTGGCAGAATCCATCTTCTACTCCTGTTTTTAGTCGGAGTTTGATGTGAGAGTTGATGCGAGCAGATGGTTCATCCACATCAGTCTACCTTTTTATCCTAATATCAAAGCGTTCAGGAGATCAGTTAAACACATGTGCTTCATAAAGTGGATTATCTCCTGTCTTGGTCCTCCCTATCTCCCTTTGTTGTCTGTAATGTTGTAGTGCGGTTGCAAATCATGACGCCTATTGATGTTCCACAGAGATTTATATTGTTGATCGTACCTAACTTGTGGGCTCCCCAAACCGAGGGGCTGGGATTTAGCTGAGTCGTCTCATAATCAGCCTCCAGCTCTGTACGGTTGATCTTCCTACCTTCCAGCGTCTGTTGTTCGGTTTGTAGTGAAGTCCAGAAATCCGGCTTTAAAACGCACACTACAAAGTGCCTAAGCTGGACCCAGACTGAGACGACGGAAGCGCACCGGCCTTTGAATCCGCTAAGCCTTTATTTTCATGGCTGCCCTGTTATTAGGAGCATGCAGCGCACGCAGATTAAATAAAGACCGTATCTATGTATTTGATGTGCGCTGGATATTATGGAGGCTACTTTTAAAGAAAAGTTTTGTATATGGGGGTGATGAGGAGATTAGAGTCTAGGAAGCACTTCAGGGAGATGGGGTTAAGTACCCCAGATCCATTTAGTAGTGGAAGAGCAGTGCGTGAGTACTGATGCATTCAGAGCTCTTGCTTTTCCTTCGGGGAGAGTTATTGTTTTTTTCGCTGATGGTCCCCCCGCTTCATCCTTCGTGCATTACAAAAAGACACCCTCTGCTCTTGTTCCATTAGAGGCCGATCGATGGGGAACTGAGCATTAGATGCGTTAGATTGATCTGTTTACCGTTTTGTTCCACATTTTTTGCCAAAGTGTGTCTGAACATCGTCTGACTTCCTTTTCTATTTTTAAGTTTCGGCCTTCCTTCTGCATTTCTGCTCACCTTACTGGCAAGTACCTCAAATCTGGGTTGTGTACGCTTCAGTATTAAAGTGCCCGGCAGACTGAGTGGCATCGGGTCATTGATATAACATCGAGGTCCTGCCCCATCGTTCAGACCCCAAATTTTCCCTTTGGCATTTTAATGGGAATGCCAATACTCCTTCTGCAAATGACCTGATGGGTTCTACTTAAATTCTGTGTCTATAATGCATTAATTATAGCTTTTAATAAGCATCTGTTAATGTACATACATATTACTAACCACACTCATAAAGTGTTATAAGAATATACTATAAGATTTTAGAACCCAAGGCCTCTGTTGATATACATTCATATTCATAACCACACACGGAGTGTTATAAGAATATATCGTAAGGCTTTGAAACACAACATGACTATGCATTATAAAATGTGTAATCTTACTATAGCAGTCAGTGTCATAAAGCACTTTAAATAATTTGTAAAGCTTTATAAAAACTTCCATAATGTGTTATTTTCCCCCCAGTGTACTATTGGCAAATGCCGTTGCTCCTGCAGGCAGGAGGGTGTGGTCCCATAGGCATTCTGACTGATGAGTGGTGACATTTGTACATCAGTGTATTACATTTCAAAGACGTTCTTCAGCGTAATACACAGCAAGGCAACTGGCGATTGATGTCATCGTGTTTGTGTGGCTAACTAACTGGTCTCTATAACTAAACTGGACACAACAGCAAAGTGTCATCTGCATCTGAAGCGCATTGGGTTCCTTCGTCAGTCCTGTGCCTTGTACAAAACCACACACCTAAACCAGGTTCTGTTTAAATTGAACTGAGAACACTGTGGTGTGGCTGGTCTGCAGTTTTATTCTTATTTTCTTATGTTGTTTTGTAGTTTATAGCTTTCTCAGGCTCAGTTCAATAAGATGTAGCTCGTCTACCATCATATGGTGTCAGATCAACAGGTCATTAATATATATATAAATGTGTGATATGACATAACGGGGTATGAATTACGTCACTGCACTGAACTGGGTTTCAACTTCTGGACAGCTGGAGTCACAGTTTATATGGAAACCCGACCATCCACCTATGTGACATAGCACATGCTTTAAATTGAAGTGGCCAACCACTTCAACCAGTGTGCAGTTAATTCAGAGTTCATTGAAGTTACCAGTGTGGGCCCTTGAGCAAGGCCTTTGACCTTCATTTGCTGCAGGGGTGATGTATCATGACTGACCTTATAATATGACCCCAACCAAGTATCAAGTTTCAAGTTAGGATACTTGTAAGTTGCGTTATATAAAAGGGTGTGGCAATAATCTTGCAAGGGGCTGTCTGTACCACTTGCACACCAAGTACAGATTACTTATATTTACTGAAATTTAAATGTACCCTGCTCTTTTTGTTTTAGAGGTAAAAGCTTTTATGTCTTTGCGATTGTAATTGTGCTGCTGTTTATTTGGCCATTTTATTTTTGACATTAAACATGTCAGTGGTCCTCTTTTATTGTCAAGGACTATATGCACATATACCACGATAAATCAGATGACCTGATGTATACAAAACTGATTCATCAGACACAACTGATTCAGATGAATCACTCTAAATTCACTCCTTTACCTTAAATAGTGCAGCCACAATGCTTCTGTAGTAATGTTAGTCATCGTAATGAGTACAGCCCCGGACTCCTGGGTCCTCCCACACCTGCGTCACGCTGGTACAACTTTAACATGCGCAGGTCAAAATGCTGCGCTGTGTTGAAACAGGCCCCGGGTGAAGACTCCTCAAACATTCCCTTCTTCCATTCGACTGTGACCATTGTCCTCTTGGTCTCAGCGAGCAAACATTCCTTGGGGAACAGCATACAGGTGCAGAGTGAAAAAAAAGGGTTTATGGCTTTAAGCTGATGGCTGTTTGGTTACTTGAAAGCGCCCCTGGGCGGAAAGAATCAGCGCCTCCCGTCAAGTACCTCTTTTGTGGGAGGATCTTTTAAAGGAACTTAATGTTGTGCTTGGAAATTTGCATCCCAATAAGTTGCTAATTGCTTGTGTGTCGTACAGCTGATTAATGATGCTGATTATTTGGTTTGGTCTGAACTGGGAACTAAGATATGTTTTGTATATGCTGACTTTTCAGTTTCATAATTCTACACCAGCATTTAAACTCTTAATATTGATTATGGTTTGGGTCGCGATTGGATTCCCCAAAGATATAGGTGTTGAACTGCTAACATAAGTGGAGTAAATATGAGGCGTGTTTAAAGTTTTGACTGGTACTGTGTGTATATGCATACATTTCTATATAGACTTCCTTTATCTTCTGCCTCAAACCATCACCATCATCCTCATCACCAATACAAACTCTGCAGCAGAAAACAGAATGCTTTTAAATTGTATGATCTAGCATGTCTTCGGTTTACATCTACAGAGCAGAGAGGAACTAATCCTACACACTCAGCAAGAGAATTACCATCTGTACACTCAGGCCCAGGTCCAAATGTCCAACCAGAAATTGCCTGCCATGGAAGCAGAACCTGAGCCAGCACAGCCACACTGTCGAAATTGGCCTAATCTTGGCCAGATTGTGGATTTGTGTTGCTTCAGCAATCAGTGTATATGCCAAATCCCACCAAGACCCTGACAGCCTCCCTCACATTTTGCATGCGGCTATGTATTTGTAGTGTTTGACAGCGACCCGATAAAATAAAAGCCGAATTATCAGTAGACGTCTACATTTGGATTTGGTCAGTGAACTTGTTGAAGGGAGCTTTTCTGTTCCGCACGTTTCATGGTTTGTTATTCTGGTAAATGTTTAACGAGTCATCGCGAAGTCCCTTGAAGGGAAAACAAGAGCTTTTTTATGGCTCTGATGGTGCATGACTTGAGAGCAACACAAAGAATTTCAGGAGTGATTGTAAATGTCACACCCGAGCTGTGGAAAAGCGGGAGAGGGAGACCGTAAAAACAAACCGGGGAGGTTTGAAACGGTCAAAACCACTAGTTAGAGCAAATCAATCAACATGGCGTCTGTTTTTATAGCTAATATGTTTAAGTGGCTTTGCTTTTGCTATGCCATTGTTAGTGTTAATTAACTTCCTGACATCAGAATCTCACTTTTTTCTGGGAATTTGGGGATCCCACCACAGGAAAACGAATACAAAAGAATGAAGCTTATTAAAATAATCTGATTTAAACCAATGAGTATGTGCAGTGCAGTGGAGTTATCTTGAAAGGCACATGACCCCTAAAACCCAAACCATACCCCACTGTGCTGATGTGCAACTCTAACTCAGAGAGCATACATGAGCTTGTGGCATCTACTGGACCCCCATCCACCACAGTTACTTTGGTCATTAGCAGTGCCCCTTGGGCACTATCACGGATCAGTAAATTTACCACAATTAACGCAGGGCAACCAGCCTCAGTCAGAACCAGTACTTTCTGTACCAGGAAAGCATAGGATAGGCACAGAGGGGATGTACTATGGCTGTCCAGGTGTTATAATCACAACAGAAGGTGATCCATTTACCGCCCTTACCTCCTTGGCTTTGCAAGTTGGTATCACACACTACACTGGATTATTTAATTTTACAGACTTTTTTATCTATATATTCCCACCTCATGGCTTGAGGTACATTACAGGGTGGTCAGCCATTATACAGCACCCCTGGAACACTGAGGGCTTAGGATCTTGCCCACAGAAACTAACTAAAATACAACAGTTTAGGGGAAAGACCTGGCTAGTATTTGGTATTGTAGAATCATCCCTATTTCGTATGTCAACAAACAATCCTAAATTTGATAACTTGAAGGTGTAGCCATCAAATACGAAGCAGACATTGCTTCAGAGGATTCAGAAGCTTAAAAAACAAAGGGCTTCCCAATTTAGCTGCATGGATCAGGTAGCAGATCATATGTTCTGTTGGTGCTACACATACAGGTGATTCCCTCCGGGACATGAAGCCCCTGCTGGGAGGAACCTGCGTGAGCTTGACTTAATAGTGAGTTAACTCGTAGTATTCAGTTACAGGAGCTGAAGATTATATCCTCCTTCTGCACTGACTGCCTTCAGCCTCGCTTCCTCTTCTTTTTTTTGGGAGAGCGTACTGTTTGAGCATGCATCCTTAAACGCCATCCCAGGCTTCTGGCTAAAGTCTGGAGCCATGCTCATCCAGCCAGCTCCAATTCCCATCCCCTGTTTGACTGACACTCTGCCTTATAATTGTATTCAAGCCAGCGGCGGCTGAGCTCGCGATTATTCCCAGTATACCCTCGGCCGTGTACCGGCTGCGCTTATTGTCCGGACTCAGGCTTCATAAATGCTGGAAATGCTGAATTTTTTATATCTATATAGTCGGGATACGGTAGCTTAAATTCCAGGCTCTCGCTCTACGATGCATCTTATCTTCTGTGCTCAGTTGTCGCTCATCACGACTGCATGTCAGATTTGCATTGCAGTGTAGTTTCAGAAGAGTATCACATGAATGTTTACTAACTTCCTCTTCTTATTTATGGCCCGCAATACAAATAGTGAACCCATCAGACCAGTGTCCCAATGTTTACTTCATTATCAATGGACATGGCTCCCCTGCAATCAAATTACAGTCCTCTCTGCTTCTTGCGACTTCCAATTTGCCGTTCATCCGATCCAGTGACCGGCATCAATGCAAGACAGGAAGGCATATAGTCTATTTTTGCAAATGCAAGAACCATTTCGTATTTAATGCCAATCATGTGAAGTTAATTGCACTAAAAGGATTACCATTGCATAGGTGGTCCGAGCAGGACCTGCAGCCGCAGATGCATAATTCTATGTATTCATGAATCAAGTACGAATGGAAGCAGGTCCCATGGGGTTGCAAAGCTCCTCTTATCTTGGTCGGACAGTGTCCCTATGGCTGTGGGCACACGGCACGCCCTCTCAATTAGCAGTTGTAGTGGGGCGCAAGGGTGATGGTGCATACTGAAATGCCTCAGCAGGGAGGGAGGCACTGAGGCACAACATTAGAAATGTGTTCGGTAGGAACAGATGCTCACATTGTATCTTCCTCCTGCAACAAAGAGAGATTTATAATTATGATTATTGGTAAAATGGAATTGTCATTGTTGGAGCATCTATGCAGAATTCAGTTCTAGGGGTCCTCGGCGTTCCTTCAATTCCCTTGATTATCTTTTGCTTGAACCACTACCAGGTTTGTGGGGGTGGTTCCCCCATGCCCATCCAGGGAAGAAGGTTTTGGGGGCTGGATGTCGGTCTGTAAACCTCGAGGTAAATGGGGTCAAATCCCAGGTCTACTAAAGTTGGCAGTGTGGGTCATTAAGCAAGGACCTTAACACTCCTTGCTTTAGAGGTGCTGTGTCATGGATGACCCTGTGTTCTAACTTAAGTTGGGACACTTGTCTCTTTTAATTAAAGCAGCATGCTAATTAACCTGGTTAATTGAGGATCTAACATTATTTTCTCTCTGCTCTCTAGTATAACCAACATGCCTCCAACAGTTGGATACACTGCTTGTTGTTTGCGACTTGCTTGAACACGTGTGACAGAAAAAGGACAGAGCTACATTGTTAGCAAATTCCTGAGGCTGGAATGCAGGTAGAAATGTCGGAAGATTAGATCCAGCGAGTGGCAGTGGGGTCAGGGAGGTGGAGGAGCTCAGTGTGGAGGAGAAGCATTAATGACAGAGATGTTTGGCTTTTAGATTAAATTATGTGGGAGAAGTAAACAATGATGTGAAGTCACATGATGTTCTCCATTGCATCCAGTACTTTGATGTACTGTTTAATTACATCTATTCTAATTGCGTGATATACTATTAAAGGTCAGATATATATACTGCAAATCAGAAAAGGTCAACAGAGCGTGAGGTGGCTAGTAGAGATTCCTTGCAGCCCTAATGGCGTCTCTATGACTTTTGATCCCACTACCCGAACCCCTCGCCAAGCGGTCGGATCCCTTGTTGCTTCTCTGCACTGCCAAGTGGCATCAAGCACCAAAGTGCTCCGGCGCCAGGACACCTCTCTCCTCCCCCCTTCCAAAAGCAGTGGGTGGTATGATCCCTGTCAAAGTCAACCCCCACCACTAAAGCTCTAGTTGGCACGGCCTTAACTCAGGTAAAGCCAATCATGAAATCTCAGTTTCCCCCGGCCCCCTCTTCCCTCTCTGTCCATCTGCTTCCTGAGTGAACCCAACAGTTGGCTGCCTTCGGTTTGGGGTTACCAAGAACTGGCCAGTCGCATATCTTTGTCAATCGTTCTGAATCTGCAGTTTTGCGTTTCTGTGTGAAAAGCTTTGAGAAAAAAAAATGTACATCAAAGAAAAATCATTATAATGTAACAGAACTCGTCTTGTCAGCCCCCTGCTGTAAAGACTGATAGATTCTCTAGTTCTGCCTTATAGAATGAATTATTCTCACTGATTGAACGGCAATGCGGACAAGATCAACTCAAAAGGACCACGATTGTTTGGGAACCTTTTTTACGGCTAAAGATTTCAAGGTATATAACCAAATTACAAAGTATGTGACTGTGATAAGCAATCATTTTGCTCCCAACAGGTGTCACCCATATGAGTTGGTGATGACGATGCACCTGTAAGCTCCAGCTGTGTTTGTGTTCTCTCGAGCACGCACATAAATAAGTGGTGTCTAGTCGATATTCTTTGCTCAGGCGTTAAAATCCTTTTGTTCTGTCTAAATTTAGTCCCGTGTTCAGTCATCTGCTCTCTTTAAGTACGATTTAAGTTAATATATTACTTATGTCTCCTACTTTAGAGACGTAGTAGGTGGTAGTGGTAGGTTACAGTTCCCCAATTACATTATAGCATGTAAAGTATATTATTTTGCATTTCTGCACAACATTTTGATAAACGTAGAGTCTTTGTGCGTGAATGCTGTAATTACCCCACCCCACAGCTTTTACAGCCTCCATGCTCCATGTACTGTATGTATTTATTTATCATCTGAATGTATTGTCCTCTTTATGCATCATGCCGTATTATGAAGGCGTGAAAGAGGCTGTTCAAAGTCATTATCATCACAATGAGGAGAAAAGCAAAGAAGGCGGCGCGTGCAAATACAGGAGACCCCCAGTATCACAAAGAAGCCCCGGACAGCTGGGTAACAGTTGGTGGAGTCACAAAAAAAAAAGCTTCTGTCAATCTGGCAAGATGTTGGATCCCTCCGTCTGTAAAATCCTCGTTCACTGAAAGGCCCTGTGTAACGAATGGTCCTCGCTGATTGCAGATCCGGATGATGAGCAGCTGCTTTTACTCTGCTAAGTTTCTTTTTCTTTTTTTTTTCCTTTACCGCCACAAATGTTGCTTTTCGGTCGTCTCTCTGGTTTTGGCCATTCTTGCCCTCACTGGGAATGGCAGGGTGAACAGTTGCGGACAGGAACGATGGAGACAGCTGGACATACTGCTGCCCGGATCAGCTTACAAGCTCTCAGTGGCATGGCAGCCAGTGTGCCTCCTCATTCCTCCTTTATCCAAGTGGGTTCAGATGGGACGCTTCAGTCATACATGCAAAAGTTTGCGGTGTTTGTCGGCCCTCTCTTAAATTACTGCCATCATTGAAGTCGAACACCTGAGAGACTCCTGTCTCCTGTCTCAGTTTACTCGATTCCTTTTAAAGGAAGTGAAGGTTCCGAACATCTGTGTTCAGTGTCTGTGTGATTTGGTTGTTTTTTTGCTCTCGCAAGCTAGAGCAAACCTTTTCCCTTCCTTTATCATTCTATTTTTGCCATTTAGCCAAAAGAAACCCTCTGGATTTTCACTTTAAACTCAGCACCAGTGATGACCGACACCCAGCTATGTGAGATAAAGAAGTTAAAAGGTCTGTAATGCCCCCGTGTCTGGAGCTGCCAGCCCCTATACCGCTCTGAAATCCTGATAGTCCACATGAAAACAAGGCATAAGGAATGAAACGTCGAATTCGACGGCTAAATCCGATTGAACTGATAAACTACAGTCTGGGCTGCCAGCAGCTAAACACCAGGTGTTATGCAAATTATTCAACTGTGTGCATGGGCAACATAGTGACTCTTATTGTTGGCGTTGACTCTGTGTTTTTGGGCTTGGTTGTATGTGCACTTTCCAGGATACTTTATTAAGGGCACTTGCTAATTTCTACACTTATTATCTATTTAATCAGCTACATAGAGCCCAGATTTCGGACAGGGCGACTTGGTTTGTTGTTGACTTTGCATGACTTTGTGATCGAACACTGGGTCTCGTAGCGCTGGATCATACCCGGTTGCCATCGGGTGCGTTGGTACCAACGTCCCATTATTGTATAACGAACTTAAAGTTGTTGTTTAAACTCTGGTGCTTTTCCAAAGTACCTCTCATATAGTATAAATCTGACTCATTGACTCCCCCAGCCTCCCACACACTCTCTCTCCTCTCCTGCCCAAAGTGATGGCCATGAGGAGCTGGAGGTGAACAGTAGCTCTTCTTTTCTCAGACCCTTTTAATTTCCATTTCACTCCCTTACACTCCAAGGTTCCAGTTTACTGACCATTTGCCCCCCCCACCCCAAATCTATGGTCCTCCCCTCTCTTATCAGCACTCGCTCAAGGTTGTGCCCAGCTTGCCAGAAGAGAAGAGGAGTTGTGAGTCCTGCTGCCAAACTACTGAGGCAGCTGCAGCTTGTGTTTTAATCTGTTCCTTTCACTCCCTCTCACTATTTTTGTTACTTCTAATAAGCAACCAACATTTTTCATGAAAGCATCGTGTCCTCCTAAAACCTTCTTATCTTTTTCTTTCTTTCTTTCCGTAACAGCAGGCATTAAATACCCCCTCCGGTCTACAGAGCGACATAAAGGTTTATAAAAGTGTTACATTTGGAAACACAACAGATTTTCAGTCCCACTTTCTAATCACTGTAGTGGTAACATAATCATGTTGATAAGAGGAGAACATGATAAACTCTACAGTTGTATGCACATGTATCAGAGCATGGTTGTGGATGACAGGGGTGTAGATGACCAAAGTGTTGTCACAAAGTTAGGAGCACTGCATACATGTGGAGATGATGTCACCTATCGTCCACTATCAGCATCTCAAACCCATCATCAGAACCCATATACAGGGTTGTACATACAACAACAGTTCTGCATACAAGCATCCCAATCACTAAACCGCAGTTAATGTTCTCTATTTACATATTAATTATCTGTCCCTCGTTGCTGCTTCTACAGCCTCGTTGACCTCCTGCGATAATTCAATAGAAGAAAAGCATTCTGGTATAATTTGCTCCCTCCATCTCCATCCTCCGTCTTTCCCACAATCTACTTCTATTGTCTTGTTTTTTTTTCAGCCGCTCTCTCTTTTAAGGTTGCCAGCAGGAGCACTATGTGCTGCGTCGTCGCTCTTCTTACATTCATTCATTTTTCATTTTCTCGCCGTCTCCACCCCCAGCCTTTGATCTCACTATGCTGGTGATTCGCTTTGTTCCTGCCTTGCAGCTTCGGCCAGGCGAGCTCTTTGTTTTGCTATCATTTTTTACGCTCATAACTTTCTTTGCGACTGTCCTCTGATGCTCAGACGTCTCCAGCCGTCTACATGCGGGCATCGTTTCGCTGGCCGGTTCGACAGGCCGGCATGTGACGGGTGTTTCTGGAGTGATGTATCGTCACTCCTCAAACTCACAGACGTGTCCTGACCTTGTGGTGGTGGAAGGTTGCCAGCACTTATTAGCCCGACCTTGCTTTTTTCGGTTGTGACCGTCAAACGAGTGGTAAATCTCATTTAATGTTCCCATCACTTGACCTACGTCCCACGTGATTTGAAAGCCATCCAGTCACAGCCACGATCTTCTCGTCCTGTTAGATTCCCTGTAAAATAAGTCTTAGCACCATACTTAAGATCTAGTTGTTGACATGTTGCAACAATAGGATACCATCCCACCCTTCAACTCAAATGAGAACAGCATGGTGGCGGCAGGGTTCCGGCCCCCAAAAGATTTGATTTGATTGATGGAGGTAATTCCCAAATAAGTAGCTTCCTTTGTGATTAGACATGAAGGATCAAATGATTTGACTTAACTGGTTTTGTTATTGAATTTATTGTCATTTAAATAATCTGATCTGCCTCTAGATTAGATCTGCTGATCTGCATCATTATCCCCATGGCCACAAGGGTGTAGCTGTTAAGGATGGGGCTATATTCTTCAGTAGGAAATTAAAAGAGACATTTAAGGGACTTAAGTTTTATCCTATTCCGACCTCAGACACCCTTTGGAAATCTCTGAACTGTCGACCACAATGTCAGAAATTCTCCTTTTTTCAACTCTCTTCTATAAAATCTTTGTGGAAGGCTCTTAAGACTGTGGAGGCTTTAAAAACTAAACGGGAAGTAGCTCCTTATAGTTCAAATGGGGCTTTGACGAATGTGCTGGTCTGGAATTACCACACCTTTTTATCATCACACTGAAAGATGAACCAGAGAGAAGTTACAACATTTAGAAAATTATCTTTTTAAAAAGTGAGGCCATTCTTTGCTATAAGTTTCAGGTTTTCAGATCTGGCTCTATCCTTATCTGATCCCGACTTGAAACAACTGCCAGGTAGTGCGTCACCGTCATTCTGGGGCACAGGTGAGACGAGCGGCACGTGTCATTCTGTTATCTTGCTTTTTTCTCGCTTATTTTAAGTATTCAGGGTCATTTCTGTGCCTCGTTATGTTCCTCTGGTTAATTGGAATCTAAAGCTACGTGCCTTGATTCCACCAGCAATGGAAACTGAGTTGCACCTTAAAACCCCCTCACCGCATCAGTGTCACTGCAGAACTGACAATAAATGATACCTGTTCTGTGATGCTCCTGACCAATAGAGAACAGAGAACCAACAGGGGACTAAAAACAACAGAGAATGGACTACAGATGGACTACAGTCTGTAATTGTAAAACTACAAAGTCCATCTATATGATAAGTGGAGAAAATAGATAATGGAGCAGGAAGGGGACATGTCCAAACTTTTGATTGGTACTGTATTCTGTATTATCATGTACATTTAGTCAAAACATGAATATAAAACAAGGGTCTCTGGGTTCAACCTCTTGCAGAAAGTATAAATACTATGATTCAGGAATAGTACATACTTTCCAAACATCTTCAACCAGGTAACCCATTCTGCACGTACATGTTCAGACCCGTCTCATTGGTTGCATTCCAAACACAGTGCTTATTTTCTCTGGGGTACAAATCACCAACCTCATCTCCCTCTGCCCCTTTGTCTTCCTTTACTGAATTCTTTGGATCTGTGTGGCTTTTCGTTAGTTAGTTTAGTACACCTGCATGCGGTCCGCTCATCTCGCTCCTCACTGGTTATGAAAGGCTTATTGATAACACAGTGTTCCAAACCAACTTCTCGGTGTTCTCGCTCTCATTTTTCACTCAGCCTGCCTTTGAAGTCATCGGCCTGAATGCCCCCCTTGTAGCCCAGATCCGTTTTTATTATGAGGCCCCAGAGTCGTACATCAGTGCAGTCCTGCCTCTGATCTGACCCCACCTGAGACCTTTTTACCCCTCCTCCTCTCCTGTTTCATCCTCCCTTCCTCCATCTATCCGTCTCTTTATTGTCTGTCCGGCCAAGGTGAGTCCATCATAGGGATGGCGTTCAACTTTGACCGTCAGAGTCGTAAATTTGTGGCCATTCACTGTCAAAGGGTGCGACCCTAATGGCTATGAACCTTCCAAAGCATTTCCTTTAGATTTATTAGGATTATTATGTCTAACTTTAAACTGAAGCACATCTAATCTCATTGCTGGGGATTCCTCATGCCCATTCAAGAGAGAACGTTTCGGGCACTGGGCCGATGCACCCAGGAGAGGACGCCAGTCTATCACTGGGCACACATTCACTCACACAGACAAACATATATGGGCAATTTAGATAGGTGTAATCTAAAGCAGTCAATATACCTTTAATCCATGATTTTGACTGCGGGAGGAAGCAGGAGATCCTGGTGTGCATGACCGTGCCAACCACTGAACCACCGCACCACCCCTTATTTAAACTGTTCCATGTTTTTGTATCCCAAGTTTTGATTGAAATGTATATGCATATTGACTATTTTCTGGATCCGCCACCTAGCACTCCACCGAGCCCTACTGTATTCTACTGTATGTTCTTCTCGAAATGTTCAATTCAGTATATTAGTAGAGACTTTGCATTGAAATGTACAAGCCATTGAGTTTTTTTTTGTACTTAGCCTTGTGTATAATAGGTTTACTGTATATACTGACGGAAACAGCGCTGCTCACTCAGAGCTGTTCTCACTGACAGACTCAGCGATGCCTAATTGGAACCACTTTAAATACAGATTCCGCTTCCACCAGGAGTCACTCTGTTTATATGTTTGAATTTAATGACGGTCACAAGTTTGTTTCTGCTGAAGGACTGCAGCATGTGCACGTTTCTATCTATAATCTATGTATTAATGCCAGACTCTGGGTGACTGGCATGATACCATTGCATTAAACTGCTCACTAGAGGACTGAGAGTGATGCTGAGTTTGGAATGAAAGTAACAAAGAGAAAGCAGGTGTGTGTGTATGTGAGTGTTTGTGTGTATGTGAGTGTTTGTGTGTATGTGTGTGTGAGTGTGTTGACAGAACGAACGCTGGCAGGTGGGCCGTAATGAAAGCAGTTTCAGTGGAATGTTCCACACTGGCACACTCGATGAGCCTAGCAAGATTGAAAAGCTCGCACGCTGGCATTAGCAACAGAAACAACAGCCCGTGTTATTAATTGTCCTGCTTGGATCATCGGGATTCAGACCTTTGCTGGTTAATAAAATGAAAAGCTTTTAGCAGCGTCTTGTTTCTCTGAGCCGCTTGAACTTGAAGACGCCTGCACAGTTATCCCTCACATTCCAGCTGGGTTCTCTGTGGCTCCTGCTCTATCTGCGTTCGTGCATTATCACCCCGTCTCTGTCTTCGGCTTTCGACACGTCTCACACTCACACGTGTTAGTAATAGGTATGTGTATGTGGAATTCGGTGGCATGCCTGCGTCCAGCGATGCCTGTTGTTTATTAGCGCTGGTGTTGAGATGCTGATAGTGGACGATAGTGAGTGGGTCTGATTTGCATACAGGGGCAGATGACGGCATGGGAACGTGATTCTGACGAGCCTCACAAACACAAACCAATGTTGCTAATGTATACTAAAGGCCGCTAGAGTCTTGGACTACAGTACCATATTAGGTTTTCTGTTTTTAAATAACAAATGCTTTGATGTCATTGGGTTGTTTTGGGAATCCAGCTCTCAAATTTAGCTTCTCCAGCCTCAGCTCAATGAGAGAGAGAGAGAGCTATAGATGGCCATGCCTAGCAAAACCAAAATTATTAAATGGTTGTTTTCTGATTGTTTCATTGAGGTTACCTTCTAAAGCACAGATCAGCATGGCCATACCCCCCATGACCCGGTGGTAAAGATATCATGCGTCTGTTGCCTGTCTGTCTCTGGCTGCGCTATAAGACTGTTTGCGTCAACACATTGGTGCTATGTGTACATGTCAATCTGATCTGAAGTAGGGGAAACTGTGGACAAATCAATTAGGCCATTCCTCTTAATTATAGAATTTGGGGGGTTTATTTACTCGCATGCCACAGTGTATAAAATGAGCATCCAGCATCAGTGTGCCTTTGTGTACAGAACCATAGGAATGTTTAAGAGCGTTCTAAATAATATTTGTTTTTTGTGCAAAGATTCTCACAGCCACGCCCTAGGGCAACACTATAAGCACACAATCACGTAAACCTTCACAACATAGTGCAATTTATTTAGTCTATTTTCACAAAAGCATCTCCCCATGTGGCAGAAACCTTAATGCCTTGAAATCTAATACAGAGTTTTAGCCGATACAGAAACCTGTGATAAACAGTCCAGATTATCATTTTTTGATAGTAGCAGATATTCCAGCTCATACTGGTCAAACATACTTAATATCTGAGCAGTGAGGCTTCAAATCCTTCAAAAACAGAACGAAAGTTGAGAATCGGGGCAAAATGAAGGCGAAAGTTGGCGGTGCGATCGGGGTTTAGCGGATTAGCTTCCCATGTGCCATATCGATCCTGGTCTTCTACTCAGACTTGTTTACATGCTGTCTGCCTTCAGTCCCCCAGTGTAGAGACAAGTGTGTGTGTGTGTGTGTGTGTGTGTGCGCTAGTATGTGCTTATCGTGTGAGCAGTATTACCCCCTACTCTTCCAAAGTTCATCCAAGCATTAGAAGTTAATCCTCCGTAATGGGGAAAAGTAATGAATAAAGGGAAGAGGACCGACGGCAGGGCGACACAGGGGAGGGTACGATGCTAAGGGAATGTTTTTTTTTGTTTTTTGTTTTTTTTTCCCCCAAACATGTTAAGTAAACTTCATCGAACCCCCCTAATGTGAGGGCTGGGGGTGGATTTGGGGAGCAGACTGTATTATAATCAGGCTGCTGAAAATTAGAATTTAAATAAAAGAAAACCATGAAAGTGGCGTGAAGACTCGAAACACGACGCACACGAGGCAGGAAATGAAAATGAATGCACCGTGATTTATGGAGGGGAAATTGGGATGAGGAGTGGGTTTGAGAAAAGGGGTTAAAAAAGCCAGATTGAGGGGAAGGGAGGGGTGGGGTGAGAAGGGGTGGGAGTTGGAGGGAGGTGGCAGGTGCAGAGCAGAGTGATGATGAAAAGTGCACAGTGACTTTACCAGCAGGGTTTCATTTCCCTGTTGCCCAGCCCCCTTCCATTTCAGCTCCCTTTAAAAAAAAATACAAATCTGAATCCTATCGACATCACGCTCGTCACCCTCCAGAGCCGCTGGACTGAATTCAGAGTGAGATTTGCACACATCGGTGAGCCGCCGGTATCTGTACTTTACACAGACATATGTACTCGCTGCATCAGCTTGCCCTTGTGAGGCCTGTGCGCCGGTTTAATTGGCTCCTGGCATTAGGTTTCATTGGAAAACACTTCTATAAGTCGAGCCTAATGTTTATTAGATTAGTGTCTGACAATGTAGTGAAATGAAAAGCAAATCATATGAGCCTCGCCAGGCCGCTGTGGATGAGGGGATAAGTTTGGTCCATAGGAACATACCCAGGTTTCTGACTAGTCTGCCTGCTGTCAGGAAGGCAAGCCCTGGGCCATACTGTAACGCATATCAGTGTCTCTCTTTCACCCCGTCTTTCTCTCGCCTGCTCTGTTTTGCCTGCCAAGCCCGGGGCTCATTAGTGGAATAGGGATTCCTGTCTAAATGGAATTGGCCCACAGCCAGCCAGCGGTGGGTGTGTGTGTGTGTGTGTGTGTGTTTTGTGTGTGTGTGTGTGTGTGTGTAAAAGCTAGAATGAGAGATTTAAGCCCAGTCAGACCGGGAAATCGTCATAACAGTTGGTGTGAAATGCACTAATGTTAAAACTGTTCATTCGCTTGAGCAGCTGACTGATCAAAGACAATTGGTACCCAAATCCCGGCGGTTCTTAAATTCAACTTGGGGAATAATGTTCCCCTTAGAAAGATGTTCATCATTGTGACGACTGTTTAAAACATTTGAATGACAAACAGCATTCTAAAACAGCGGTACACCACCAAGAGTCATGGAAATGCAACTGACCAAAAGTCTTGGTCAAGTTCTAGACTATGGATTCCTTACTGCTGCTGATTCCCAAGTTCATCACCATTAATTATCATTGAGGAAAACATGGGTGGAGTCTGCATGTTCCAAGACATTCCATTGGGTAATATTGGAGATTCTAAATTGTCCTAACTATTAGGAGTATATGTACAAGTGCACTCATAGTGCCGGACCCATCTGTGTTTTATCCTATAGTCCAAAACATAGATTCACGGTGAATCAGCTGCTCTAAATTGCCTCTATATAGTGTGTACGTGTGTGCCCAATGATGTATTGGTGACTTGTGCTGAGTGTATTTGGTAGATTCGTGGGAACATGATGTTGGGGGAGTGGCATCAGTCCATTTTCCACTCACATGGCTTTCAGTGCATGTGCAGAACCAGACCACCTTTAAACTAATTAACTAATCAGATAGTGGCTGTTCTGAGAAAACAAGAGAAAACAAGATTGCCCATTTTGTGAGCAATCTCTTGTAGCAGCTTCCATGCACCATTGATACAGATGTGTTCTAGTGGCACAAACTATCAGCCACTACCCTCCTCACCAAAATAATTCAGCCTTTCCATCTACTTGCTTGCTTTGTGGGACGGTGCTGACTCAGCTGTCTAAGTACTGGTTGAGGGTTCAAGTTCTTAGGTTAGGTTTCTTGAATGCTTTCAGATTTAGACACTATACTCTAATGCATGAACCTTGACCTGACAGGACTGGATTATGCAGTGGCCTTGGTAAGATCTAGATAAGAGGTTCTGCTAAATGCAGTAAATGGTCAGGAGTAATACCCCAACTCCATAGCCATTCCCTTTTAACACCTGACCTCGGCCCCTAATTGATTACTGCTTGTTAACCTCTGTGCTTTTCATTCAGAGTCCCTGTTTTTTTGTTGTCCAGATGAGCAGTTTGTCTCGGTATCAGAATAAATCCTGTGTCCTGACTAGAACCCAATGTAGGGAATATCAATACCAGGTCATTTATGTACACTGAGTAAACACAGCATTGAGAAAGAGAAAATATTGTAGGCCCTGTAATTAGTATGCAGAAGAATTTGCAGAAGTAAAATAGTTTGCTGCTCTGTGTCTATATATTTTTGGTCCTATATTCAGAGAGCAGAGGGAATGATGTAAGCCAGTGAGATGGAGAGTGGATGCAGCCAGGGAGGCACTCGACATCCTTTTAGTGAGATTGGCTGGCGTCGTAATATCTCAGCGGCTCATGCTATTCATCTTCTGAGTCAGCCTTCCAGCTCTCTCTGAAATGAGGCTCACCGAGTCCCTCGTGTGTTGTCAAACCCCTTTCTGCATTCTGCACCGGTTCCGTACAGTGCGGAACAGCCACGCCGCACGTCATCGTACTTCTGACAACCATCGGTGCTTCCGGGCCTATCCAACTTATCTCCCGGTCCTCAGTCCCTTCATCCTCCCCGCTTTGCTCTCCCTCTGATCTGTGAAAGCGCTCACATTTAATTCAGCCCATTTCGGTTCTCATTACTGACTCCAGACCCATTATCTGCTGCCTGTCCCAGCTGATTACTCCAGTAAACAAGTGTATTAGGCATAATCATTATGGAATATGGAAATCTGGAAAAAGCAGCCTTTCACACAGTCTTGTTCCTCTCCCGTCTCTGTCTGTCACACTCCGTTCTCCGTCATCCTCATGTGCGTTCCATGCCTCGCTAATGGGCATCTTTCCGATTCTCTTCCATCTACTCCCTCGAACTTCTCTTAGTCAACTACTCCCTTAACTTCTGTCATCGAGTCCCAACCTCAGCTCTCTCTCCAAAAGCATTTTGAAGTTTTGCGCAAGGGATCATGGGTAAAAAAAAGGTGCTTTGAGTAATTGGAATGCCTACGGTTGGAGATGGCGCCAAGGCGATGGAGGTCCCCAGACATAAAATATTAACTTATCCTCAGTGATGCTACCTAATTAGATTGCTGGCTTTCAGGTGGCGAGCCAGGTGTAGTTTTCCCACTGAGGGTTGGACAGGCACCAAATGGTGAACTCTCCCATCAAAGCCGAGGGTTTTCGCTGACACTTCCTGCCGGGGTTTGGCTTTGCTGCTTAACATGGACAGCACTACATTCGGCCGTGCAGTGTGGAATAAAATGAATAAAACATCAATGGCATCCCCTTGACATGAGAAATGATGTCTGAATTATTAAGTGAAGTTTAGACGCGGGCGTGCGGACAAAGCGTACCAGAGAACCGACTCGGAGATAAATTATAAATGCGATAAAGCCTGTGAAGCAACCCGGAATCCATGGGGTATTTGGGGTGGTCTCTGCAGACAGAATCAACATGTACAGCTTTACCTAAACATATGTTCTCCTTTCTTATTTATGGTTCTTTATAATTACAAACTAATTGGTCATCATTTTACGAGGACCAAAATGAGCCATGTCTTTAATTTGAGATTCAATAAAACTTCTATGCGGATTTTGGTGTTAAGGAAATTTTATGACCATTGGGCCCCCTCTTGATCTCTTCCAATGGACGGTCAGAGCCGATTTAGGAGCCACTGTGTGGGATTTACTGTCTCACACCATTGGATAACCTTGAGGTTCTTCTCCATCAATTATATGCACCCACTCATTTACTCTCTTTGGGTAAATTATGAAGCCCAACTAGCATGTTAGAGAGGTGGAAGGGAATCAGAGTACCTGGAGTAACTTTCATGGGGCTGAAAACAGACTCAATGCAATCAACTTCCCAAAGACAAGAACTGAACCAAGAATAGCAACAGAGTTAATAGTGGATCTAAAAGGGTAGTTACAAAAAACTTGACCCCCCTCCCTCCCCATCCCACTATGGCCATATAGAAAGGATCCTTTCATCTTACCTTTTGGCTTATGGCTGCACTGTTGTAATCAATAATAGTAGCTGGAGCTGAGAAAATAGACAGTAAATGCATATTGAAACATTGGTCCCTCTTTAAGGAATCTTTTTCAGGTGGTTGAGGTGGAAGGGGGTGTTATACTACATGTAGTTATTCATGAATTTGGAACAGGATGGCCAGCCAGGTCAGATACAATGCTCAGGTTTGCAGAACGACATTAAAAGCAATTTTTGTCTTAGTGGTGAAGACCAAAAGGTAGACGAACAAACGGCTTTTCGTCTCCCCTCCATGTCCTCCTGTGAGACTGTCCCTGTCTGCTACGCTCTGTTCCGTCCTGTCGTTTCACCCGTCTTTCGTCTCTACCTCGTGACCATGAGTGTGAAAAGCGGCAGCTGCTGTTCATGGTCCTGCACCTGTTCCTGTCTCATCATGATGGTGACGACTGATGCCAGGCCTTACATGGACACACCCTGACCCTCTCCACCACTCACACGGACCCTGCCGTCTCACGCCCATGTCTGTGCCATCCGTTGGATGATTTGAAAGTAAATTTAGAGTCAGCCGGGGCCCTCAGTGCGTTAAGAATTGTATAACATTTTTTATTAGGACGTCTGAACTGTTCTGCTTTCTGGCTAAAAATTCTATAATGATCTAAACAGCTGATGATCAAAACTATTTGGACACTTCTTCTCTTCATTGTTGTCTTTATCTTATTATTATTATAATCATGGCTGCACTGATATAACCAGGGTTTCTATGCATTCTCAAGCTTATGTGATAACTCTGTTCTGATCTGAGAACTTAAGTTCTTGAAGGACTTTAAGTAATTTCTTCAAGAACTTAAGTTCACATGCTGTAAAAGTTCTGCAAGGGTTGGTGATGGGTATGGGAAGGCGGCGCTAATGGCAATAGACTAATCGTAATTAAATGTAATTAAGGCAGGTTCCACTAATGGCTGACGTGTAGCCTGAGATGGGTGAGACATCTAAACTGGAGGGACTGCCATTATTGTTCCACTCAATACTTCACAGATGGCAGCGAATCCAAACCTTAAGCTACTAAACTAAACTTAACTGCAGGCATCCAGTCAATGCAGATGTTATCAGATATCCAACAGCTGGTCCACTCAGTCTGATCCACCTCCGTCGGATTACCTGCCAGTTAGCAAGTTTGTGTTATTTTGTCCCTATACATATCCATTTGTCCCTATCTGGGTGTGTGTGTGGGTGTGTGTGTGGGTGTGCGTTTCACCTCTGTAAATGTCAGTGTGAGTTTTTAAGGTACTCTCTCTTACTCTCCCGGTGGGCCGGATGCCCTCGTGTTCATTCCATAAGCATGAAACATGGCAGTCTCATACTTATCTGAGTGTGTGTGTGAATATTTACATGTCTTTGTAGAGCGGCATATCGGCGCGTTTGTGGGCGAGTCGGCGACACTCTGGCGAAGCTTCAGCGCCGTGTTTGTTTTGCCAACATCAGATTAGTCAAAGGCCAACCCTGTTTAGAGATACACACCAATGCCCTTCGTTTTACATGACCATAAAAACGGCACCGTTTCCTGATACTGCATCCTGTAGTGAACATGTGGCTCGTATCTTTAATAGCATTTCATACACACAGTAAAGACGTAAAAAATTAGAAACTTATCCCAGGAATTTATACATTTAATAAAGCTGCATATTTAGAATTGGTTTATTTCTCAGACATTTGTGTCGGTAAATACTTGGAAAGTCTTTTAGAGTCTCATAGCCATATAGTCAATATCTGCTTTACTAATTTTACTGCGGTAACTATAAAGCATGATATTGAAAACATTATACACTGTTACAATTAAAAGTTTGCCCATGCTCTCAGTTCCACTGACTGTAAAGTTGGCCTTTGTAGTTCTACAATTCTGTTTGTGTTCCACAATAAATACTGTGTATGTCCCCTTTACTCTGTTCTCTGATGGTCAGAACCTCAATAGTGCCACCACAGAGCAGGGATTATTTGGTCAGTGCATTACACCGCATCAGTGTCACTGCAGAACTGACAATAAACAATCCACCACCCAAATGATACCTGTTCTGTGATGCTCCTGATCAATAGAGAACAGAGAACCAACAGGGGACTAACAACAACAAAACAAAACAAAAAAAAACAGGCAAGGACAAAAGCTAATATGGAGGTTCCAGGATCACAGAAATATTTTTGATATGAACTCTTGAATGTCCCCCGGGTAGATGGCTGAAGATAGGTGGGTGGATCCCCCCCTCAGTGTGTATCCTAGAAAAAAAAAAAAAAAGGTTGAAACAGAGAAGAGCAGTTCATTGTTGTATTTGACTGAACTCAACAATTCCACAATATATATATATATATATATATATATATATATATATATATATATATATATATATATATATATATATATGGGGGTATCTGATGTGTAATTACCCACCACTCATCACTAATCAGAAATAATCAGCCCTCCCAGGTTGTGTGTGTGTGTGTGTGTGTTGAGGGGGTGGATATGATAAAACTGGATTAATAAAAGCATAAAGACTCGCTTTGCTCTATGCTTTTGAAAATGTTAAAGTGGAGAGTGAACGTTTGATGAAACCGTGACGCAGGAACAACACAGAACAAAAAGCGCCGAGACGCTGAGAGTCAAAGAGGAGAGGCAGCTGGTCCCCATAATGAAGCTCTCCTGCTGTGTGTGTGTGTGTGTGTGTGTGTCTGCGTCCATGCGTCTGCCAGTCATGATGAAGACATATAGACAAAACATCCTTCATCGTGCACCTGAGGCGGAACTTGGGTTCTGCCCATGACGAGTCTTTTTATTCACATAATAACACTGTCTGAGGTTCCGCAGATAATAATGCCCTCGTTTAGACACTCTGCCTCACCCTGTTTACATTCACCCCTCAAACCCACTTTGTTTGAACCTGCTCTGCACTCACATTTGACAGTGTGAGAGTGCAGTCTTGCGATTTGTGAGGACCATAGTATGCACTAGTCCTAGATTTGTCGATTCCCTGTACACTACTGTACATTGTTGTTTTGCCTGCAGTGGTGCACTTTGGGAATCAATCTGTAGCATTATTTGGGATTCAGTCTGCAATGGTGGGTTTAGGGATGTAGCATGCACTAGTCTAGTTGGGAAATTATTCTGCACTAGTGCACCAAGAGATTCATCTTGCATTTAATGATTCACACTGCACCACATGCACCTGTTATTAAGCCAGTTGAGGTGCGTTTTGCTAAGGATTAAGCTTGCGCTAGTGCACTTCATCAGGGTTTTAGTCAGCATTAGTGCACTTTGTCAGAAAATCAGCTTATCCCAGTGCACGCTGTTGGAGTTTCACTTTGCATTAGTATGCTTGGAGATTCCGCCTGTACAGAAGCATCCTGTCTGGGATTGAAGCTGCCAAAACACACGGTGTTGGAGATTTAACTTACATAATTGCACTTGGGTATTTAGCATGCACTAGGGTATTTTTTTTTTTGTTAGTGATTCTGTTAGCAGTGATTCTGTTAGATTCGTCCTGTGCTAGTGCACTTTGTTTTGCATCTGGTCTGTGATGGTGCACTTTGCCTGGAATTTGGTTTGTGCTGGTGCATTTGTAAAATGGGAATCCATAGAGTCAACCTTGAGAATGTGCTTACACTAGGGGACATTACGATTCAGCATACTGAAATAGTGCACGTCATCTTGTAGAATTGGCAGCAGTAGTGCACTTCGTCTAAGACGTGACTAATACACTGAGATTCAGTGGGCTCTAATTCACTTGCAGATTCAGCTTTGGCTACGTTTGTAGTGGTTTTCTGAAATCCAGCGTTTTCAAGTCTTTGCAGCGATGACGGAGTGCACTTTGAGATTCATTAAGCACACTACTGCACACCTCGATCAATGCACAGCATGATAGTCTGATCGTACTCATTAATATTGAATGGCTGCGCGTGAGAGTTCGTCCAGCCACGTGGCCAGGCCGGCTCTGTGGGAGTGTCTGTCAGAGTCTCTGTCCCGCGCCGTCGGAACGTCTCGTACCCATCTGTCCCTCCCGCCTCTTCTCCCTCGCTTTCTCCGGCGTCCTTGTTCAAATCCGATTATTGGCCGCCTTTCCGATGAATGGACCCCCCAGCCGGCGCCCGCATGCCGCACACATAAACCCCTCCTGGTCCCTACTGGGGGTCAGGATGCTGGGGGGCACTAATTACCAGCTAATTGCCCCTCTCGCTTTGGCCAGCTGCTCCCCAGGGTAGAAGCAGACAGCACCAGCCTTACTGCGGCCTTAGTGATCACAAGAGGATGGTCTTCAGAAAGACACACGCTGCATGGCACATGAAAAGCCCATGAGGAATTTATGACTGAATTTATGACTGTGCACCAGATCTGTCTTTCTTTGTCCTTGCATCTGTCTCGCTTCTTTCTCCCCGTCTAATGGAGTGTGGCGCTGTAAGCAAATGCGGTTGAGGGGAGCTTGTGAGCTGGGGAGGTTGGAAGTGAAAGTGTGAGAAATAGATGAGATAATTACGAACACCCAGTCATGTTGATGTTGTCATGTTCCGATGAGAAACACTGGTTCCACTGACTCATGGATATCAATTTGACATGCTTCACTTAGTCAGAAAGTAAATGAACCCCTTTTTTGGCAGAGTTCAAGGTGTTCAAAGGTTGCCCACTTCGCTCCCATAGTTTGTTTTTCTCTGAATGTCTTTCTGAGAACCCAAATTACACAGTGTACCTTCAGAGCATCCATAGTGTCTTTTGTTGAGTACACACTATCAGAGAGGCATCAGAAGACGGGAAAGTCACACTTTTGTATAGATGACTGTATATATGGTATTGAACCGAACATTAAACTACTGAAGGAAAATATAAGTCCACTTTAAAGTGATGAAGCAATTAAAACAGCCCTGGTTTCCATGATGCTGCCTTTGAGTGCGAGTCGGGGTTTGTTGCTGTAACTGTGATGCAGGATTGCAGACGGGTTTTAGCTTTCATTTCAGCTGGGCCGGTGGCTCAGAGCTTTGCGTCAGAGTCGTGAGCCGCGCATTACTGATGCTCTCAGATCTGCTGTGTGGATCACTGCAGTATCAAGCCCTTCCTCTGGACCTCAGTGCTGCGGTGTTCAAGAGTTCATGCCGAGCTTGGCTGGCTAAAACCGAGCTCATTGCTACACTAAAGGGCTTTTAACACCTTTTCGGGCACCTGTTGACATACACACAAAGCTGAGAATGCGTGCCCTCGGGGATCTGATCCGCAGCCGTTATATAAGACTTTATTTCATCTCTCGCTGCAGGATCTCGAAGTGTATTTTAAAGGCGTGAGTGTGAGCCGGCCAGTCCCGAGAGATCGCTGAAGACTCGGACAAATATAGAAATCAATCGTTAGATTCCCATAAGCATTCTGTTTGTAGTTTAAAGACTTGTGATTGCGTGCTGGTAATCAGTCCAGCTGATCGATGCTAATTGAAATCCTCTCTCTTTTTTTTTGCAGTGTGTCTGGCTTCATTCACGGTGAACGTGGAACCCAAAGTCGAGGTGATTTTGACTGGAACCGCCTCGCTGTCCTGTAAATTCACAACCACGGAGCTGTCCGGCATGACCGTGGTGCAGTGGTTCATCGTAAGTACATCAAGCACTCGGCTCCCTGAGTGCAAGTGTTCCCCTTCATGTTCTCCTTAAAATTTTAATGCAGTGAGTCTTAAGGAAGAGGAATGGATTGCTAATTGCGTTCTCTCATGTGTAGCCGGTGTCTGCTGTACCCTCTGTCTCTAGTGCTCGTGGCTCAGTTGACATTTTCAGCAGAACCTCTCCATCACCTCTGTTCTCTTTTCATGTCGGCTCCTTTTTGAAATCCCCCTTCTTCTTATCATGTCCCAGTCTGCCTGCTGTAGGAGCAGCTGCTTTAAAATTTAATACATGTTAGAACCTGAGCCATTAAAACAGAGTTATAAAAGTTGAATTCTTGTTAATTTAATGGTTGACAACTAATCAATGAATTCTAATAGCTTAGGTGGAGATAGCTGGGTATCGTGCTTGTTAGTAGGTATGGCACATAGCGTTCAGAAAGGTGATGGTGTCTGTCAAGAAGTATATTCATGACTGTAGGGGTTGTCATTTCCCTCGCAGCCATACCCACTACCAAGCACATAATACCTTAGAGGACACATGACCCCTACACAGGCATTACCACACTCCTGATTGGAGACCATCTCCTCCCTTAGCTAAGTGCCATTCGTATTACCAGGCACATGATACCTATGACAGCACATGACCCCAAAGAGGCCAGTTGCCTGAACACCCTCTCAACTTGCGAAGAGCCCGTCCACTTGGGAGGCATCAAAGAATGACATCTTGTTGCTCATTTGCCTTCTGCCTCCTGCAGACAGACAAGCCCCATCACTTGCACAGCCACCCACCAGGACAGGAATCAGAGCTGTCTATGGGGCAATCATGGCCACCCCTTGCATTAGGCTTAAATACTCTCTGTGCTGAATCAATCATTGGTAACAGGTCCGGCTGCACCTGTGGTTGAACAAGCAACCGTGATGTGGGGAATGTTACAAACTGCACAGTGCAGAACACAAATGCACAAGTTCTCGAGGGAATAAGACTCTCTAGTTTAGCAAGTTGTGTCTGGACACCACACACATGCAGATCATCTGTCGACATGGAAAGTAACAACTCTGAAGCCCAAGACACACAAAGAATTAAAGGCAACTGTAGTGTCATCTGTGCCTGGGCCATGCATTGCTTGATGTCTAGCCCTCACAAGTGTATCCAAGCAAAACACCAAGAAATCAACCTAAAGCCACTTCACCTAAATCCTTCAATACTCTTTCACAGGAAATTTCTGGTATCAGGAAGCGGGTTGCATATAGGTCCTCTACAGACTCCGGCGTGGACAAAGACACGCCCTTAACAGACCGCATCAAAATGGAAGCTGACAATACCCTGGTCATCTCCAATGTGATGGTTTCGGACGAGAGAAGCTTCTACTGCCAAGTGGCCGGAGGAGCCATGGGTGCCTCGGAGGGTGAAACCAAACTCAAGGTCTTCTGTAAGTCTGCTGCATCGTACCTCCTCATATTCCATAAAGACAAATATATATTAAATACTACAAAGCAACCATGATGTCAGGCACGATTAGAAAAGGAAGTGGCAGTGACAGCGTTGGGGCTCTTAGGTCTTAAGTCCCTCTGCTCCATTTGCCAGGAGTAAATAATTTGAGACATATGGCATTGGCCCTTTTTAATTCTATTTATTAGCCTGAAGTCTGGTTTATAATGAGCTGGTCAGAAGTCAGTCAAAGAGCGTGAAGATTTTTAACTCAATTGACTAAAGTGCAATCAGATCTGTCACGTCTGATGGATGTCAAGCTTTTAGCTAGTCAAGCTGCTGACTGGACGTCTGTATAAATACTAGTGCAGATGGATGGTCAGATTTACATTTGGAGTCCAGAGGTTGCTGGGGTCTTTAGGTGCTGAACAGGGTCGTATTAATTCTATTTTTTTCTGAGGTTTCCAGTTTCCTCCCACGTTTAAAAACATGCAGATTAATGATGACACTAAACTGTCCCAGCCATTAGGGGTAAACGTATCAGTGCACTTGTAGTGCTGGTCCCAAGATTAGGATTCAAACCTGGGTCCCCAGTGCTGAAAGGCGAATGTGCTTAGCACTACACCACCATGCGGCACACCGTACTTAATTGTGGGCAACAGATTGAAAAAGGGCTTATTCTGACTTCAAACCCACCCCCTGTATGCAATAAGGGAGCATTTCAGATGAATTGTAACCACAAATCCAAATCCGTTATGTTTACATTATTGCTTGATCCGTCAAAATACAATACATTTGAGTAATTAAGATATTTTTGATCAGCTGGATGTTAAGTTACTTCAATGGGCTTAACATCAACTGCATTAAACTAGTGTTAGCTGGAAGCCTTTAGACCCAACATCAGTGCCTGACACTTGCCAATCCTAGTGCACAACTTTGCAACATACAAACAAAATGGGAACATTTTACATGCTTTTAGAATGAGTTTCCAACAAGCTCCACAAGGGTGATATATGGTGATCATGACCGAAGCCCCTTGAGCGGTTAGCATTGCTGCTTCGCTGCAGCTGTAGACAGCTCTAATTTATGGCCCGTTGGGGTATTAAGGCCCGCATCTAAAAGCAGTGGGTGGCACCCTTTCAGCTGTCGCCACAACTGACCCACTGTGGTAACAGCCGTCTGACCTCACCCCTGTGCTTGTGTACACACACGGTACATAAAATAGAGCGTGTTGCAAACTGTATGTGTTCTAAATACAATCACCCAACTGAAGAGGGTGCTATATATTTAAAGAATGTTATAAGTGGTTCAACACTCAAATTCTAGAATACGACAGTGGCAGCCTAGTGTCTCTAACAATGCCTTCAGGCTGTCTGAAGCTCCACAGGCATGATTGACCCAAAGGGAGTGATTGATGGCTCGGGGAATTTCTTAGTAGAGCTGCAACAGTGACGTCTATTTGATGTTTGAGTAATGTTTCCGTGTCACCGGAAATACTCTTGAATTTTCAAATACCATATAGATGCCCTTAGTGCTGCTGGAGTTTCATTTCTCCACCTTAGTGACACTGCTGGGATAGGAATAATACACCTACCCAATAACCCCTGCTCTGTGGTGGTACTATTGGGGTTCTGACCATTAGAGAACAGAGTACACAGTATGTAGTGTAGAACACAAACAGATGGACTACAATCTGGAATTGTAGAACTACAAAGTCCATCCTTACAAGAAGTGAGACTGAGAACATGTACAATTAGTGGAGCAAAAAGGGGTCGTGTCCAAACTTTAGACTGATATTATATTTGTTAAGTGGGTCTGATACAGAGGGCAGGAATTAATTGCCTACAATTAAAAAGAAACATGGCACTTTGAATGTGTTAGCAACTAATACAGAGTTAACAATCATTACTTAATATGAAATGTTCAGTTTGGGATTCAGCCAAGCATTTGCTCAGGTAAGCATGCCAACCTCGTCTAACTTACAGGTCCTGTTACCATGGTTACGACTGACTGAAGGCATGACTGAAACATCGGTGAATAAGATGTCATGAACGTGGAGAGGGTGGTGGGTTGCTTTCCCAGATGTGGCCCATATTACAAACAATTAAGCTGAGTTTAATGGGGAGGGATGTTCTCTAGATTCATTACGAGGTAATGGGGAAAATTTTGGAAATATTAATTGTGTTATTTTATCTGCAGTGTAGCACGTGCAAAATAATTACATCTGTTTATTATGTGTATGGAGCTGTGTGTGTGTGTGCCACTGGTGCATCTCCTGTCCAGATGGAGCAGAGGGAAGCATAATTGCTCTAATGATTTTGAATAGCAGCTCTGAGACCCTCCTCCCTGGAGAACTGAGTGATGGAGCCTGGCTAATGGCTAATGCTGCACAGAAATGGGTGGGTGGAGGGAGGGAGGGAGGGAGAAGGGAGTAGAGTGGAGGTGGCAGCTCTACATCTAGATGCTGTGGTCCTCAAACTTGGTCAGTCACTGTTTTAGGCCTGCATTGGGTACCACACACACTTTCAACACTCATTGTCTATTATATCCTTTCTATTGACAATATAAAGGTTTTAATAATGAAATGGCCACAGAGTGTATACCTGATATTTGGATTGTTTCATTTGTTAAAAGTTGGTTTGAGATAAGCATTTACTGACATACCATCACCGTCATAATAAAAGCAACATGCCATCATTTAGCAGAGCACCAAGACATGTAAGACAAGCTAGACAAGATAAGACAGCTCCTCTGGTTTAAAGCAAGTGGCTTCACGCTGTGTTTCCAAGGGCTCCCAAAGAATATTGTTAGTGTTGGTGACAAAATTAATGTTACCTCTGGTGTATAAGTAACTAGGGTCATTGGACAGCAATGGGAAGAGTGTAATATAAGAGGAAATTAGACAAAAAAGTATTCTAGTAAGTATTTAAGTCAAGAAAAAATGTATTTATTATTAATATAATAATTATTATTATTATTTAGAGACCTTTATAGAAGCAAAATGGAACAGTCCTCCATTTGGGTCATTGATCTTCACTTCTTATATTCTTTTTTTTTCAGATGCTCCAGAAAAGCCAGTGATATCTGAAAACAGCCAAACCATCACTGTGAGCTCTGATGGCACACATGCAGCTCGGGTAACTAGAGTTTTACATCACATGGACAAAAGTATTGAAACAAGCCTCAATTTGTTAATGATTGATGATCTAAGTGTTTCAATCTGCTGCGGACGTATAAAACCAAACACCTGGCCATGCGTTTCAGACTGTCATGTGCTTCCATCTTTGTAAGCAAAAGACTGTAATCTCGAGACTGTAATCTCGTCTTTAAAGACCTGGTTGAGTTTAGTGTGAAGGAGCTCGTCCTTCATGCACAAAGCTGCAAGGAGCTCCCAGTACTATTGTCCATGTGTTTTACATGGAACTTTGTCCCCAAAAACCAGTTAAATACCTGTTTTAAGCTGAAACTGATTGTGATGCCTGCATATAGGTGGGAATCTGCACCAGCAGTAATGGTCACCCTGAACCCCGTATCATCTGGTTCAAAGATAACAAACCTCTGCCACCAGTGGTGGACAGTAAAGAATGTAAGTATTAGATCTAGCACACTTGTTTTTAACCTTAAACTGAAACTGTAACTTAAAAATCAGTTTACATCAGCGACTAATTGTAGACACCATGTAAAACATTTTTTCAGCAACATACATGATTCCACAAGTTGTGAAAGAGGCATCAGGGCTCTTCACAGTCAGCTCCTCTCTGTATATGCGGCCAGTAAAGGAAGATGCCAAGGCCTCCTTCCACTGCACCGTGGAGTACCAAATGCCCAGCGAGCAGATCAAACAGGACAGCTCAGAGAGTTTCAAAATGCAGCTACTCTGTGAGTGATCATCAGTTTGAACACCTCCCCGTGTCGGCAGGGTCCTTTCCCTCAACCTCTCTCCTTCATTTTCGGCAGACCCGGCGGAGAACGTGATGTTCTCACTGGTGGAGAAGACGGGCCCAATCAAAGAAGGAGATGATGTTGAAATGAAGTGTGAGACGGATGGAAACCCTCAGCCTACATTTGACTTTATGAAAGGGGTATGGACCTCGTTAAGGTGCTTGATGATTTTAATGGTTCTGATGCTTCTAACGCTTCTACGTTCCCACAGGACAAAATCATACACGCTGGAGCTGGCATGTTAACGTTGCGTAAGGTCACTCGCAATGATTCAGGTGCCTACAAATGCATAGCAAATGACTATGAAGCTTTCAGCGTTGACCTTACCAAGTTTCTCAACCTCACCGTTCACTGTGAGTAGCTCCAATCTAATTGTTGATACTCTTTGGTCTTTTATAAAACTCATACTGCTTTGTATTTGCATTAACACCATGATAAGGTTTTTATATTTTAAAGGTGATGAGGTTTTAATATCCAAAACATATCAGATGTGTTGACAGCATGTTATTCCTTCATCCACTCAGATTTGGACAATGTCACACTGGTGCCATCTGGTCCTTTGGAGATTGTTAAAGGCGGTTCTTTAGATTTACAATGCCAAACCAAGACGGCTGATCAGTATACCCTGATGTGGATGAAGGTAAGTCAAACTTTTGCCTCAACACCAAATATCACTTCTGCTGTAATGAAGGCATGGCCCAACACACAGTCCAATGATGTCAATGCATAGGATTTCTAATATTCTGTTTAATAAACTAACATGCTTTAGCACAATTTGATTCCCAAAAGTGAATGAGTCCATATAATAAAAAAATTTAATCCAACATTGGTCTCATGTGACGATGTGTTTGTTTCAGGACGGTAAAGAGAGGACTCAGAACGGCGCCTTATCCATTCAGTCGGTGACTATGGCAGATGCTGGCACTTATAAGTGTGTTGCATCTGTACCTTCTGTGCCAGGTCTCCAGAAACATGGCAACATCTCGGTGACTGTTTTAGGTACAGTTTGCATCAGAATTAGCACTAATTCAATACAGAAATATTACTTTTAGCAAATTCTTTTTATTCATCTAACCCCATCCTCACTATCCTCCTCAAATACACCAATCACCTGCATTTACTACATCCATAAACATTCCCTATGGCCTTCCTCTCATCCTACCTGGTGGCTCCATCCTCAGCATCCTTTTGCCATTGTAAGCTATGAAAATATTTAGATGAAGCTGCACTTCAGCCACCCACTTCCTCCAACGCTCTTACCGCCTTGAGCAGCCAGTGAGTTGTGAGAACTTCCCATACCCTGATCCAGGTCTTCCACTGCGATGCGACACTGTTTAGACTACTACTGTGCCACTCGTACCTCCCGTTGCATTTTGTTTGTTTTCATTTTTCCGCACAGTGTGAACGCAGTGGTACATCCATGGCTTTCTCTTTGTCCTTGTAATCAAAAACGTGGGCAGCTTGTGGGATGCACTTTGATGAATCTTGCTCCCAAGACACCAGGGTTTCCCCTCCTGTTTGTCAGAACCATCGGCTTTTGGAAAGATAACACAACATGCCAACTATAATTATTTCTAAATTCCTTTCCAGTGCAGTAAGGCCCCGGCTTATAATTACAGTACTTCTACTGTTTTGCGGGGTTTATTTCTTCCAAAAGGTGTCATCCTGTGTAATTATAGACCATCCAGGTGTTCCTTAGTAGAAGATGCAAAATAATCCAGTGGGGTCTGTGTTTTTAACTGGAATTTTAGGATGGGATTAGGTAATAGACAAGAGATGCAAGATGTGCCTTTTGTCCTCACGCTATCCATTTCTCTGTACTCTTCAGAAACAATAGCTGAACCTTCCGTAGCTAAATGTCATTCAAACTAAACACTCTAAACTAGAAACAATAAATAAAATACTGCTAAAAAAACACAGAACAAAGCAGGAACATGATCAGTCTCCTGTTTTAAAATTTTGTAACTTAAAATGAATCTTTTCATTTTAATTACAGTTATCAGTTTGAAATGTCCCCATTAGTTTGATTTATCAGGGTTGAAAAACATTTGCAGTGAAATTTGGTTTGGAGCATCAAAATGTACCACTTTCTGGATTTAGTCAGGTCGATTTAAAGGTCTTTTTTCAGGACACTTTTATCCAAAGCTACATTTAAGTGTGTTGGGGTCAGAAAACAGGATCAGCCCTGATACAGCACCCCTGGAGCAATAAGTGTTAAGGGCCCACATTGACAGCAAGGTTTAAACCCCAAAACTTTAGATTGGTAGTCCAATACCCCTACCACTGAGATACCCCCGTCAACAACACATGAACAATTGCTTAAGGGCCCACAAAGGCAACTTTGGTGTATTTGACATCATGACACAAACCAGTCAGGGCTTGGCAGAAGCCAATTCTGATTTACTTTCATCATTTTATTTCTCTACAGGAAAACCTGAGATCATTGAGCCAGAGCTCAAGAAGGTAGAAAAGCAGGGACAAATGGTTACTCTTCAGTGCTCGGCTATGGGACATCCTGCTCCACAGTTCAACTGGAAACCCTCAGGCAAAGAGGTGCTGTTGGTTCAATACTTCTGTTGATTCTATTAAAAACAGTTTTGTTATGTCTTTTATAATCCCTTCTTTATTCAAACTGTGTGTGCAGTCAATGAAAGTGGACGGGAATAAATACATCAATAAAATTGAACTGGAGGCTTCGGCTGCAGTGTTGAAAGATGGCGTCATTTGTGAGGCAACCAACCGCTACGGCACGGACAGCAAGAAGTTCACTGTTGAAATCGCTTCAGGTAAGTCCTTCCTAATTATTGCAGCCAATTAAACGACCAAATTCTTTAAAAATATTACTGTAGTGTTGCGATTGAAGTTGCACATAGAAACCATTGTAGTAAATCTTTTACGGCTAAACTGAGGTGTCTGTTAAACGTGAAAGAAATCAGGTCCCTCGGGAGAGTAAACAAAGCAAGAATATATATTCTGAATCATCAGAAAGGAGATCAGCCAGAAATAATCTATAAAAAATGAATCCATTTCATATTTGTTTGTGTTCAGTAACTAATTATTGATCTATTTTCCCAATCTCTCTCCAGACAACGCAATCAGTTCGAACATTGAACGAGGTAGACACTTGAGCCTGCTCTTTATCCTCCTCTCTGGACTTTGTCTTATCCACTCTCTGTAGTTTAGCTCTTTCTGCACTGTGTACATTGTAAATTGCTACCAGAACCACTGTGTATATTGTATATTGAACTTTGTTTCCCATATTTGTATTATGTCTGTCCTTACTTTTGTGAAACTTTCACCTCCAACTTTTCTTCCTCTCTGGGAACAATAAAGAATTTCGATTCTATTCTCCTCTCTTTTCCTTATTTCTTTTGTCTCTGCTTGGTGTGTGGTGACTTTCCCATTCTATTCCTTCCTCCACACTGTATGTGTGTGTATGTGTGTAGTGACTGTAGTGTTATTCTTCATCATGGGAGGCTTGTCGAACCTTGAGCTAGTGTGTTTCGAGTGTGTTTACATGCATGACAATAATCTGTAGTATAATAGTACTAGTTTGTATAACACTCATATAAACAGCCCATTTAATAGCATAATTTTAACCAGGGCAAGTATTTTCTGCTTGTAATAGCTTTAGTGCAGCACATGGTGTTAATCACACAGAGTTCTTATTTGAATGTATTTTTTTAAGTTAATTATTCAAATGATATCTGACATTTTAAAATATTTTTTGTAATTATTTCGTAACTATTCGGACAAAAGTATTGGGACACTTACACATTACGCCGATTGAAGCTTTTATGATTTTATGGTACACGCAACATGCATGTCTACCAGCATGGAGTGTCTGGGAGTTTGTGCTGATTAATTCCCAAGGTCCGACACTAATGTTGGATGAGAGGGCCTGGCTTGCTATCTCTAAAAATGTTCAAATATATTGTCCATCCACTGGGTGTTCAATGGGGTTGAGGCCTGTCTCGTTCGTCCACATCACATTCATCCAGTCATACCTTTAAGTGCACTGGGGATGGGTAGGCTTTCTCCAAACTCTTCTGACTATGCTAAGCTGATGATTCAAGCCCCAACCGTTCTCCTAATTCTCCTTAAGCACATAACTAAACCAAGTACGGTATGTCATCACAGTCTTTGTCTTCGGAGGCAACTCCGCTAAATCAAAATGCCTTAAAAGCTCACTTGGTGTACTTTGTTAAAGTGTTCGCATACTTTTGCTTATTAATGAAGGATTTTAGACGTTTGAAGTTGCTCTCAGATTATTTAATCCATGTAAACGTGCTCAGTGTTGGGAATAATGTTTGGTGAAGCGGGACTCAACTTTTTCTCTCCTTACATTGCTGCATGAAGGAAGTCCTGTGGTTGCAACAGGTCTGTATACTGTGTATGTGCGTCTATGAACAAAGTATATAGTTTAAATCATTTTTCTTGGCAGGGGACGCCGTTTGGTGATGCATCTCTTTGTTTTTACATCAAAAATGCTCCCTCCCATTAAAGAACAAATCCTTCTTTTCTTCTCCAGTTTCCTTTCATCTGTCTCCACCACTCCTGTTGATTACTCCATTATGTGCTATAAAACTCTTTCCCACATGTTATTGTTACATATCTGATAGACATTTGCTTTCCCCATTATTTGCTGCTCCTCTTGACCTCCTCTCACCACTCCTCTTGCTCTGTGTTTGTACCGGTAGCTGAGTCTCAGCAGGGCGGCTCGGGTGGAGTGGTGATTGCAGTGGTGGTGTGTGTGCTGCTGCTGCTGCTGTTGGTGGCATCACTCTTTTTCCTTAGTAAGAGGAAACATGTTCTGCAAGAAGGAGAAGAAACAACTGTAAGCATATTGATGGCGGCATTACGCAAATTACTAAAATCTAATAATTTCTGTGTCTAATTCTTTAGATTAAGGTACTAACAAACTGGTTTATGAGTCATTGTTTATTCATTTATTTATTTTTAATACCTTTGTCCTGATAAGGGTCATGGTGGAAGCCTTTTTCAGCAGTCACGGGGCAACAGGCAGAGACACACTATGTGCAGGTCACCTGCCAATTGCAGTAATGAGAAAAATAAAAACAGTCGAAACATAACTGGGCACAGCACAGGGGTCTTATAGTCATTACAGTAACTTTTTTTAGTGGAATACTCATGTAATTACTTTGCATTTATTACAAATATTTCACATACCACATCTACTTAAATATATGATTGTAAAGTGAAGATATTCCAACCAGGACATCCCTAATTGACATCGTATTTCTCTGCAGAGAACCCAAAGAAGATAAAAGAGAGAATAGTGGAGACCAGAAGAACCCTAATGAGGCGACAGGGCTTGTACAGCCGGTATGAACTCCATGTGTGTTTCTTTATTGCATGTCTGATGTTTCTCCTGACGATGAATGATATACAGTTTACCTTTGCGCTTCCTTCTTTCCATCAGTGATCAGAGTGAGGACTGAGGGAGAAGAAAGATCTAAAAAACAACTTTGTTTTTGTTTTCTGAAAAAGGCCGGCCCAGTGAGGGAGAGGAGACGAAGTTGAGCTGTAAATTTTGTTGGGGGGTGGTCGGGTGGGTGTAGGTAAGGGGGGGGTGGGGTTTTGTGCTGAGCAGGGTTAGGGAGGTTGGTTTGTTATACTGAAAAAATGAATTTTTTTTATGGAGGTGTGTTAAATGTAAATCTGACATTCTTTTACTTAGTGCTTTAAAACACCAAATCCAATCATGTAATCAAACCAATCGGTTCACTGATCATAACTCTGGAGATAAAGGCATCACACCGGCTGTAGAGCCTCTTTCCTTCTAGCTTATTATTAAATTACAGCCACTGATTCTCACTGGAGCAGTGGGTTTTAGTTTCGCCTGCACTTACTGTTCACTCACCTGCGACAGGTCACTGCGGCCAAAAAGGCCAAACTGCAAAAATAGAGGTGAGGTTTCAGTAGCATGCAAGTTCTGCATGCTACTGAAACCTCGCCTCTATTTTTGTCTTTATTGTAAGTATACAATACAGCTGTAATATCTTGTATTAATGTTGGTCTACAGCACTGCAATCTCATCTGGGGGCAGCTGATCTTTCAGACATGTTCAGGGCTAAGACGCCACGTTGATTTTGTCGAAACCCGCCATTAGTCAGAACTCTCTGCCTTCCTTCTCATGGTCATAGTTTGTCCATTATCTTAAAGGGTTGTTGTGTAAATACAGAGGACTGAATCCTTTAAACTGGGTTAAATGTTGCCACAAGATACTTTTCAAAAACAGTAAATGAGCCAACAGAAATAAAATGCCCCAAATTACAGGGAGGTCTTTTTTTTTTTTTTTTTAACTGCACCCAATAATTCAGTGTCCATTCCTATAACATTCTGTAGAAATGGCCAGAAATGGCCAGTATTTACTGCTATTAGGAGCAATGTAAATGCAACAGTGCAGAGATTTTTGTTTTGAACATTATTCTCAAATGTTTACAGTTAATTTGATCAGTATAGCAATTCAACCAAACGTTGCATCTTTTAACTACATGGTAAGAATATGTTAGTGTTTGGTATGTTTGCCATGAAGCCAGGTCACTGTCTTGATTTTTCACTGTATCTCAATTCTGATATGCATTATATGAACAAAGGTTTTGGGGCATCTACACATCACCCCTACAGGAGCTTATATCACATCCCACTGTACATCAGTGCAGTTTTATCAGCTTCCACTCAGATTATAAAGTGTCTGTGAATATTTTGAGATATTTAAAATTTAATGTTAAATAAAAAAGATACTTTCCTTCTGTAAACATGCAAATAACATTTAAATTGTGCCATTTTAAACCTTCCAAAACATCAAGGCAGTATATAATGTAAATCAAACATGTCGTCATGGTCAGTTTATCTGTGTGAGGAACAGTGTGCATCGTTCCAGTTTAACTCGAAAATTCACTCTTCTGCTTTGTACTGTTTTTATTCAGACAGCTGAACCTTCAGTCTCGAGCTAATCAGCGCTGTTCAAGTGATTCACATGAGCACTCGCTCAGATTCCTTCCCACAACTTCCCTCTAAACCTAAAAACATGAACTCTAGTCTCTGTAATCAGCATCACATGCGAGTTAGGTGTAATTTAATATAATGGCTGAGAAGGTGAGTGTGTCCTGTATACAGAGTCGCTCATTTGAATACCAATCGCCCACTGAATCACGAGGTGGCTCTGAATCCAGGACTGTAGAGACTCCCCTCTTTTGAACCCTGGAGACTGAGAACGACTAGAAAACCTTTTTTATTTTACATAAAGTGAATGATCTTCAGCTGATCAGCGGCCTTTAAATCATTAGACTCTTAAACTTTCCAGCTTTCCAGCCGTTTCTTCTGCATATCGTGCCAATGAGTCGTACGTCACGGTTTATAAGAGGCTTTTTCCCTCCTGTTTTCTACAAAACAATGGCTGCCTCCAAAATCACATACTGTCTGCTGTATAGAACGTGAAAACTGTGGGTGAGAATGAAATTTCATTACGTCCATTAAATTTAAGTAGTGGAATTTTTACAGTGAGAGGGGAAGGGGGGGGGGTGACATCCAATGACCTTTGTAATATGGCGGATGCGATGTGGCCGAGGTTATTACATACTCGCTTACTTAAGCTTCCTACATTATTACAGAAACAAATTAGTATCTCCAGATTAGTATGTGATTTAGGACGCAGCCGATGACTTGTGTTTAAACTACTGAACTCCTGTTTGTGTCACGTCCACTGGTGTTGCGAGTCGGGTTTAAATGTCTTGTCATGGATCATAGATTGTAATTTGCTTTTCTTTATCTGATATAATGTACATTTTGTGGTAAACTTTTATAGTCTGTTTTTTGTGCAGTTGTGTAGAATTTCTACTGATTTAAAAAAAAAAAAAGCCCCCAAAACACCAAACTGCTGTGTCTTGTGTTATGTTTCCTTTATGTTTATTATTGTTTCTTTATATCACACTTACTTCTGTGGTGGCACAGTTTTTCCATGTTCTCTCTGTGTCTGCGAGTGTTTGTTCTTGGTTCTCTGGTGTCCCTTTCTTAATTCCCAATTAGAGTGTGTGTATGTGTTTGCTCAAGAAGCATTGGGGCCCTGGCCTGGGTTCTCCTAGTGATGAGACTTCTATAAAGCAGGTGTAACGTATCTTGTGATACCCTTGCAACACACTAACACACCACCACCCTTACATCAGTATCACTGTAGTGCTGAGAGACCTCCACCACCCAAATAGTACCTGCACTGTGTGGTTTCTGACTGTTAGAGGACAAATGGGAGTCTGGAATTGTAGAACACCATTGTGCATAGATTAAATAGGCAGCGCAGGAACAAGGAGGTGAACCTAACATCGTAACTAATGAGGTTTTGCTGACCACCTGCAACTTTCTGTTATGAACACAGTCTGATTCAGAGTTTATGAGAGCGTTTCTCTAAAATCCACACCATGTCAAGGCTACACATTTCTCTTATACCCATTTCTCGGTTAGTCGGCCTCCCGTGAGCTTGCGTTTATTCTCATTGTTCCACGGCTAAGCCCGTGTTCTTACTTGCCCCAGCCTGCTAAGCACTTTAGATATTGAGATGCCTCCTACACTCTCTGAATGTTGCTGGGAACAAGTGATTTGTGGCTGGGGGTAATGAGAGAAGAGGCATTAGGGGAGAGGACACCTAAGCTAAAAAATACACAAACAGGCTTAAAGAGAAAACCATGGAACTGTTTTCTTAAGTGTAATCATTAAATGTAAAAGATGAGAAACTGAAACTTGGGGTCATGTGCAGAGTAGATACAATTTTTAAATATAATAAAGGAACTAACATAAGCACAGTTTTAACTGCATGCACTTGAAATTGAACTTTCTTAGACTAAACTAAACTGATCAGTACCCCCTACAAGTAAGGGCCTTCTCCTGACCCCTGTCTATTAATTTATGGTTGTAATAATGGCGCACCGCCTCTGTAGCGCTGCTATCTAATTAAACCTTCTATCAATCAATGAGCTGAATCACCTGCGTACTGATCTCCATGGTTAACAAATAGCTTCAAACAGAGCGGAGCGGTGAACTGTTTTCTGATAAATGTGCTGGTTTGTACAAAATAGTAGGTTCAGTACCGGTCAAAAGTTTGGACACGCCCCTTTCTTGCTCCTTTATCTGTTTCCTCCACTTTTCATACAGATGGACTTTGTAGTTTTACAATTCCAGACTGATCTCCATCTACAAAAAAAAACTACAAAATCCATCTTTACAGGAAGTGGAACTGAAAGGGGGGGGGGGGCGTGTCCAAAACTGATACTCTATATACAATTTTATTTCTGCTTTTATTTGCTCTGAATCATGAAAGATTGAACCAGGTGAATGGAGCTCTTGATGTCTTTCCATCCTGCTGATTTCAGCATGACGCTGTCTAATTAGAGTCCGAGCTGTTTATCTCCTGCTGTTTCTAAAGAGCGTTTTTGCCCGAGGCAATTCAGAGGACTTACTGCGTATAACTCCATCGCAATAACTGTGTTCTGTTATAATTATCTGCTTTTTGTTGTTTGCATGTTCTCTTTTTCTCAGTCGGGTTAGTCATTGGGATACACCGGATGTTCTTTGGACCACGTGGGTCATATGGGATATTTGAAAAGACAGACAGTCAGACAGTAGCTTGTATTATTATAATTAAACATCCTTTTCCCTTTATCATCTGCCCCAACGTGTATTAAAACTCGCCACAGGCTAAAGATCAAAGCTCAGTGTTGGCTTACAAGCGCTGTTTGAATTGTGATTCGCTTGTTTGAGACGCACACTTTACAGCTGGGTGAAGGTTAACACTTTGACATCTACTCAAGTGATGTAACCCCCTGTAAGCATTCAATGATTATTTAAAGAGTGAGCCAAAAGTAATTTAATGCTGGCATTAGTTTTTGGAAAACACTTTGGAGATGGGTTCACTCAGCATGACTGTAGTATGATGAGACTCGACTGTCGCATTTGTTTACGCCCTTTAATAATGGCAGCTCAAACCATGGGCCCCACTTTAATTGTAAAGGTTCATCCATTATTCCAGTGGTACTCCCCCCTGTGGTTAACACTGGACATAAAGGCCTGGTTAGCTTATTCCAGGATTTAATTTATATATATATATATCACAGAGACATACATAGTTCAGGTGGTGGGTGATGCACACTACTGGAATTACTCTTGATGTTGTACAATCGGTTACTTTATCCCGAAGTATTCAAAAAGCTGAATGCATCTACTGATTTTCGGTTTCTCTGTAATAGTAGCATTATTATTATTATGACCTTTCACTGGAACTGTAAGACCTGCAAATAGGAGGCGTGTCCGCATAGTTTTTGACATGTTGTGTGGCTCTTTTCGTCAGTCTGACTCATCACTTGAAATATACTAACCCCTCACCGCCCCCCAAATAGTGTGTATCTTCTCATACATCAAAACATTTGTCTTCAGGCAGGTTGCTTCCTGTATCACTACTCAGGAAATAGCAACATTAGCTTTAAGTCGTGTAAAACACACACACACAGCTCAAACATATCCGTCATGTGTGGAATGCTGCCAGTTATCCAGAATCCCCGTGTCTTTGAATGTGACTCACACTGAAGTCATTGCTCAAGTTTCTGATTAATCCCCGAGTTTAAAGCCTTCAGGTCTTCTGGGTGTCTTTTCCTGGGAGACAAGATCTTGCTCTTGGCTAAAACACTGGCAGATGCACCTGGTTCTTTGGGATTGTTTTATCTCTTTTTTTTTTTTTTTGCCCACAAATTCTTGGAACAAGCCAGATGTTTTTGTTTTTGAGAATTGACACTGATGCCCTGAGTATCACATCAACAGAACGAGGAGTGGGAGAATCTTGAAAGAGTTGTTTGGGTAACAAAAGAAACCACAATACCACAAGTTCATTACGTTTACATTATTGTTTCTACTCTCACTGTCCAGTTCCACGGACCATATATGTAGAGGGACTTTCTAGTTTTATTGGCTCCCTTTACATGACACACCCACTATGGTTAGGGTCAGTAGTGGGAGGTCCACTACGTAACACACTGTGGTTAGCAGGATGCAGACAGACCCTGCTGTGGTAGTGAATGGATGAGAGCTGTATTGATCAGTCATTATCGACACTGGTACCAGTTTATCTTGTGTTGGCTTGTATCAGGTGATCATATCTCACTCTGATTAATTTGTTTGTATAAGGCTGGATGGAGGGTCTTGTCAACTGAAATTGAAGTGGTTTGCTTCTCATAGCATTTGAAGAGTCTGAATGTTTTTGGCCCAAAAGCAAAGATTTATGACTGCAGTAGAAAATACAAGATCAATAACCTCTTGTACATACAGTATCATACTTTTCATCATACATTTTAAATATACACTACGATGGATTGTAGTTCCAGAATGTAAGATGGCATTAAACATTCAGATGGTATTATAGAGTCTGTTTTAAATGCCTTGTGAGGAAGTGGACGAGGGAGATGAGGGGGTTCATCACCACAGAAGACACCACAGCGACGGCTGGGATTATTAGGGATGCTTTCGAACACGCTCTTCTGAACATTCGCGTGATGCCTGGCAGGGTTTTCTTTGCCTCGCGTGTATAATAGATGTCTGTTGGCCTTGGTATGGCGCATTCGACGAAGTTTGGGAAACTGAATAGAAACCAATTTGAGGATCTAGGATTTATTATCAACTGTACAATGCCATATCAGTCTGGGATGCGAGCCTCTAAAGCACTCTCTCTCAAGCACCAGTGTTTAATTTAGAGTTCAGTGTAAAGCCAGATGATGGCCTTGTGTTATTTCTTCATGACATTATTTTGCTCTGAGTACAAAGTTCTATGTGTGATGGGTTTCATTTGAACAAATGGGAACAATATAATCGATGCAGTCTTTCTTCAGTAGAACTAAATTAAAAGGCTGGCAATAACAAATGAAACAGAGTCACCTTCAATATGAGTTGGACGTGATTAATGCACAAAGGCACGTATCCCACTGAAGTGCAATAATCCACTGAATAAAAGTGGGACAGAAAGGGCAAATCAATGGTAAATAATTCTTACAAACAGCAACACCAACCACAGCTGAAGGAGACGGCTGTTATGAGGTCTGAGGAGTTAAGACAGAACAGATTTCTGTGTGCTTTTAGTTTAAAGATAAAAGTTTGGGAAAGATTCCTACCGTTTTCTGTACACGAAGGTCAAATGAGTTGCAGCCTGAAAAGAAAAGCATGCAGAATTTTTAGAACCCCATTTGCCCCCTTATTACACACAATTATTTACAAAAACGTATTATATTAATAAACTAAGATATTAAACAGAATGTCAAAATATGACGGTGACGGAGACGTTTTAAAGTTTAATTATCAAAATGAAAATTAGGATGGGCGGCACGGTGTCTTAGTGGTTAGCACGTTCGCCTCTCAGCGCTAGGGATTCCCGGTTCGAATTCCCATCTGGTTGGAGTTTCCATGTTCTCCCCGTGTCCGCGTGGGTTTCCTCTGGGTTCTCCGGTTTCCTCCCACAGTCCAAAAACATGGATCAAGTCAATTGAGTTCTCCAAAATTGCCCCATATAGAGTGTGTCTGTGTGAGGGAGTGTGTGCCCAGCGATAGATTGGCGCCATGTCCTGGGTCTATCTGCCCAGTGCCCGAAAGTTCTCCCCTGGATGGGCATGGGGAACCCCACCGCGACCCTGCTATTGGATAAAGCAGAAGATAATGGATGGATGGAAAATTAGGATGTATTTAACTGTGCTTTCTCCCATTTGGTGAGTGTTAACCATCACCAACAGGGGTCGCCGTTTCACACAGTGTGCTCTCTTTGGTGAAGCTGTTTTGCTTGTCACATGTTAATGACGTGAAAAGATTTTTAATGCGACTACAGATGTGATAGTGCCGTTTAAATTTCCTACGATTTGATTTGTAACTAAAGTGTCGAATTTATATTTTCGAATCACAAAGAGGGCGGCGCAGTGGCTTAGTGGTTAGCACGCTCGCCTCTCAGCGCTAGGGATTCCCGGTTCGAATCCCCATCTGGGTGGAGTTGCCATGTTCTCCCCGGGTCTGCGTGGGTTTCCTCCGGGTTCTCCGGTTTCCTCCCACAGTCCAAAAACATGGATCAAGTCAATTGAGTTCTCCAAAATTGCCCCATATAGAGTGTGTCTGTGTGAATGAGTGTGTGTCCAGCAATAGATTGGCGCCCTGTCCTGGGTCTATCTGCCCAGCGCCCGAGGCGTTCTCCCCTGGATGGGCATGGGGAACCCCACCGCGACCCTAATAGAGGATAAAGCGGAAGATAATGAATGAATGAATCACAAATGTGAAATGCTTTAGAGAAAAAACACTGGTCTCAGCAAAAGCTTCAAGCAAATAGTAATTGTTAGTAATAGTTTCAACATCCAAACGTTTTCCTTTTTACTGTAAATTGAATTTACACTGGCTGAACAGCGCCCTCTAGTGGCGCAGGATGGTATGGTAGCAAAATACAATGTTATACTCTTCTGCAATCTGTAACTAAACATACGTTTGCTGCCCTCTGCTGTTGTACTTGTAAAACGGCAGTCCTTTAGGCCTCTGATTAAGGTGAACAGCTGTAAACAATGAAAGAAGCTCAGAGCAGTCGTTCATTTCGAGCTTGTCCTTTATTCAATGAAAATACCTCTTTATATAAATCACACTATATGAAAATGTACGTTTACAATAGAGCCAACACTCAGGATCTGATATAAACAGATAAACATCAACGTTTGATACAGTGTTCATCAGATTCAACGCCAGCAGATCAGGAACCCATTTAAACAGGTACTCTGCTCATTGCATGCTGTTCTGTTATGTTCTTCCTTTAGCACTGAGCACATTTCATATTTGCAGTGATGATGTTTCAACATTCTCATTCGGTGTTTTTGCCCGTTCTCGTGTAAGACTGATTTCCTGTACCTCCTTTTAGTTTTTACCATTTACGTCCAATGAATCTTGATTTTCTGTATTTTGCTCATGACATCATCTGAGATGAACATGAACAGATGGCATGACCGGGTCATTCAGGATGTCCACATCCTCAGCTGTTTGATTTTACCGACTGAAGCAAGTTCAGTTCAAAACACTTAAAGCACAAACGATGTTTATACCTCTGAAGTCATGCTGAAGTCTTTCTGAAGTCCCTCTCATGTCCATATTTGGCTCTCTGGGTTTAAACTCTATTTACAATGACAAAAATGAAAATGGGTTTCAAAAACTAAAACTACAGCTACATCGAGACAACGCACTAGTTTACAAAGTGCTATATAAATAAGTAAACCTGAAGTCGACATTTCTTAGGTGGCAGCATCGCACGGATTCTGACTGCGTTTGGTTTTGTTCCTCTGTGTGTTAGCAGTGCAGGCAAAATAGATTACTTCATTTTTATTATTAATTATAATAATAAATAGGGAGCCATTAAAAAGTAAGCATACTGTGCTTTCCATTCATTCCACCTGCACTGATCATGTGACCAAACACTGGAAAGCAGGTAGTTGGTTGTTTACAGTTGTAAATAAATTTGTCTTTATAAGACAGCAAAACTTTTACAGCGGTGGTGTGACATCTTGCGTCAAAGGATGTTGGGAATATGATTGGAGTACTGTGTCCAAGGTTGAATAGTTATTACATACTCAGAACCTACCGCTTCACTGGTCCAGCAGTGCGTACTGGACCAGTCTCTTACTGTGTAGTAGGTTTTTTCTCTCCTCCAGCCCTTCCTTGTTTATAGATACAGGACACGTCATCTTTGGAAAGAGAGATCAGTAAGCACCCATACTGAAATTTAGATTCTCATATTTAGTTTGCCGTTTGGAGTCATGGGCCCTTAACCCTTTCTGCTCCAGATATGCAAACTAATGATCTTATTTTAAAAGTGCACTTGTTTTGGGATAATGAGAACGTTATCTGGTGTATCTCTCTAGGTAACTGTTCTATCAGATCTGGACGTCAGCGGTATAATCAATAGGTTTTGGTTCGTCTAACCAACTGGGTTTGGTTTTTAAGTGATTAGGGTGTTTGGTGAGTTATCAGTTTTAAGGTGGAGGTTCAATCCCTGAGTCCATCAGAGTTGCCAGTGTGGGCCCTTGAGCAAGGCCCTTAACCCTCATTGCTCCAGCGGTGCTGTATCATGGTTGACTGTGTGATCTGAGCTCAACTATCAAGTTGGGATTCTTTGTAAGTTGCTTTGGAGAAAATTGGCAGCGTCACAGCTCAAGTTTAGATCACTTCCTGAGCTTCATCGTTCTCACCTTGCTCTTTCTCATTGGGGTAGTGTTCTAGTTCCTGATGTCTGTTTCTGGAGGGGGCATCTGGAAACTGCTTGCCGCAGTCTTCGCAGCCATATAAGAGAGATCTTTTAGCTCCTGGGGTCTCAGAACTGTTTTTGTTGGGAGTAACCATGTGCTCCTTGGGTTGAGTTGATGCCATCTGGTCGTCCTGCCTCTGCCTCATCATTAAGTTACCACCAGCCAGGCTCGGCCGGCCCACAGAGTTGGGCTCGGTGACGATTCCGTGGGCGGTGCGCTGATGGAAACGTACTCCCGAGCGGTTGGAGAAGCCTTTGCCGCAGAGGCCGCAAATGAAGGGCCTCTCGCCCGTGTGTATGCGCATGTGTACTTTGAGGGCGCCGGACTGCGTGAAGCCTTTGTCGCACTGCACGCAGCGGTACGGCTTCTCCCCGGTGTGAATGCGCTGGTGCGCCCGGACGCCGGCAAGGTGAGGGAAGCCCCGCCCGCAGTAGGTGCACGTGTACGGCCTCTCGCCTGTGTGCATGCGTTGGTGAATCTTCAGCGCGCCCGACTGGCTGAAGCTCTTGCCGCACTCGGCGCAGGTGAAGGGCCGCGCGCCCGTGTGCACATTAAGGTGCACGCGCAAGTTGCTGTGCGAGTTGAAGACGCGCCCGCACTCGGAACACAGAAAGCCGCAGGTCTTAGTGGAGTGCTGGGTACGTTGATGGTGGAGCAGCTGCGAGGGCCGTACGAACGAAGCGGAGCAGTGCATGCACGGGTGATGGAGCTGGACGTGGCCCTCCTGCTGCATGCAGGTGGAGAGGGAGCGTTGGCACAACAAGCAGGCGGCGAGCGGGCAGTGGTGATGGTGGTGGTCATCGTGAGTGTGGGCAAAGTGAGTCTTGGATGCTTTTTGCGGCTGGAGGAAATGCGGACACGAGTGGAATTTACGGTGGCAGCAGAAACAGGGAAAGGCCTTGACAGGGGATGGGCAGATTTGGGGGCTGGAATTCGGGGCCGGAGTTGGACTTTGTGTACTTGTGCCCTTGTCCTGATGTTCAGGATGGGAGGTGCTGCTCGGCTCCCTGTTCCTGGCCTCCAAAGAAAGGGCGAGGCTAAGACAAGGGCTCAAGCCAGGGCCTGGACCAGAGTTTGGCTCTTTGGCCTGAGATAAACCCTGTTTCGCTGAACCCTGCTGGGTGACGGAGGCATTTCTGGGCCTGGGGCAGAGCGAATGTGGAGATGGTGCCACAGCAGACGAGGATAGTGGACACCCTGGGCAGGAGAATGCCTTTGGCTGTACTGTAGACGAGTTAATATTAAAATATAAGTAAACAGTGCAGTCTGATATAACAATGTTTTTAAAACTGGGGCTACAAACTTACTCTGCTGGTCATCACAAGCTGCAGATTGCTCCACCCTTTCTCTGGACTGAGGAGTGACCCCTGCCATGGTTTTAGCCTGGGTTCGATTGCCTGGCTGAGCGGATTTGAGCATTGAGGTCTCAAGGCCTGATGTTCCCCAGGTGCTGAAGAGTGATTGCTGGTTAGGGCTTTTCAGCAGCTGAGCGGTGTTTGATGCTCGGGAGGCCATGAGGTCACCTATGAAGTTGCTCATTTCCAGCCAGGAGCTGGGCGCCTGTGAGGACAAAAGGTGGAGAACAGCCAAAAAACATTTATTTTTAAGGACCTTCCTGAAATGTATTCACATACTAGGTTCCTGCAAATGGTGTAAACGTTAATTTGCAAGTAATTGGTTGCAATGTGTCGTTGAAATAGCAATCCGCAACACGCTGTCTGTGATATTTAAACGTATTTAAAGATTTATTGAATGACCATCGGGTCTTTAGGGTGCCACCGCGGTTCACATGTCTGCCTTTCAGTGGTGGGGATCCAGGTTTGAATCTCGATCTGGGTTGAGTTTCCATCTTTTTCTCCGTGGGTTTTCTGGCATTTATCCAGAGCGACTAACAAGCATGCCAACTTGTTTGGGGCCAAAACACAGGGTTGATACAGCAGCCCTGGAGCAATGAGGGTTAAGGGCCTCGCTCAAGGATCCATATTGGTAACTTCAGTGGACCTGGGATTTGAACCCACAACCTTCAGATTGACAGCCCAACACCCCAACCCTCACTGAGCTACCACACCTTGTCCAAAAACAGATTCAAGGTGAATTGGCAGCTGCGACAGATTGGCGTCAGGCCTTTGCCCGACGCCCTAGAACCACCCCTCGATGGGCATGGAGAACCCCCTCCACCCCCTTCCCTGTGACCCTACAGAATTAGGCGGAAGATGATGAGCTGCGATTGGAACTGGTTCTATTTCAGTGTCAGGACCCAGAACTTCCCCAAATTTATTTTCGTACTTAGTTATTTTGGTACTAAATGTCTCCTGCCGTTAATATTTTTGATCATTTCAGTCGTTTTAATGAGCGAACTCTAAGTCCCTCATGCTGAGGGCAAAGTTTTAAGGTGGGGGTGGGATTGCAAGGACTTCTAACGGTGTCAAATACTTTACCACGCCACACTTACGACATGAATTATGAGTTTGCACGGATATTAATATAATATATTACGTTGAATAGTGAAGGAAAACAATAATTATCGTGTATTTATTGTGATGCAATGTACACACTAATGCACCACGGTCTCCTTAAAGCAGTGCTATAGAAACCCTATGGAAGCCATGATTTCACAGTATGTACAGTAAGCCGCGAAATGACGCTTGCTTTATGATCGGCGAAGGCTACACACGCTTTGAAACGTGCCCTGTGCGCATACTCACGGTAAATTTGTCTTTGTCCATGACACCGCAGCTCTACATAGCAGTGAATAGCGACGTTATAACGCTGCTTATTACACAGCTGTTGGTGCTGCTCTACTTGCGTAGGCTACGCAGGGTCACGTGATCGAGTGCGCTGAAGGTCGCCCGTCCAAATACTCATCTATACTCTATTTCTGTGCGCCACGTAAACCGATATACAGCGAGCATACATGCTCCCTAGTAGTGCACTCTGTCTGCTACAGGACGCCGTTTGAGACCAATCCCCCCCCGGCCTAGTTTGTCATACTGGTCGTTGTCAAATTTGTGTTTTGACCAGAAATTGGTTTCGTTGGCTTTTTAGAAATATTTTAAATAGCTCTTCATAAATATTGGCCTTTTTTTTTGTCTGCACAAAACCCAGAAACTAAATAAATAGTTTTTTTGCTCACAAAATAGGTTCATTTCTGTCCCCAGTGTACACTATTAAGGAAATAAGCTTAACTATCAGACTTTAAACTCATTGTTTTTTTTTTGAAAGCCTACAATATACATAAATAGACAGTAAATAAAGCTAGACAGTAAATAAAAGTACTTTATGTGGCATGGGCCATCATCCCAGTGACAAGTGTTGTATCCCTAAAAGTCTTTAAAGACAGTATGGCATACAGAATAAATGTATTTCATAACTTACGGTTTAAATAGACATTCCAGAAAATAAGCCCGTTTTAAAAATACCCCTGTGGACAGAAATATCCAAACATCTCTTGTATGTGGAGATGCACCCCATTCCAAAAGCATGACACTATACAAACAACTATCTTTGACCTGTGTCTTACCTATATGAGAATGTCAAGTGGGTCTAATTTCTTCATAAACCTATACACTGATGTTTGATTCATGAACTATGCTAAACCCATGTAGTCACTTTACGTGGAATAGTTTATTTTCCAATCCAAGATAAGTCATCTTACAAAAGCAGTAGTTGCATTGCAGATGTTCAGGAGTTGGGTCACAACTGGGAGATCTGGACATGGCCTAAGAAAGGGTAACCTCAATTGGGTTAAAACCAACCTTACTGTATTTTTTTTTTTTAAATGTCATTCATAATCTAAATTAAAAATTGGAATTTTAGACAATTTTTGCAACATTTATAGGTGGAGGATTAAAACAAATTGTTCTCATTTGAAATGCAGTAGGGGAAAAAAACCTAGGGCAACTAAAATCTAATTACATTAGTGTGGTACTTAAGTAAATGCAGTAATTTGGGTGAATTTCAACTGTCTTGGTCATCATGACTAAATTAGACAATCGCAACGTTTCATTATTTTTTGTAAACAAACATATCACTTTATTGCATTCTATTGCGTCATGGCAGGATTTTTTTATATTTCAGGACTGAGATACCTAATTTGTGCTTTGTTTCTATATGAACAAAAGTGCACTTAAGAGCTGCTATTTCACAAGCATCATTCAATCACTGTCTGTTCAGAATTGCTTTAGTAGTCTTAGTAGTCTGCGTAGAATACATTTTGTGATGCCCTATATCACTTTGATAATGTTTTTTTTTTTACGATGGAAATGTGTAGTTTCAAGAGAATCAGGTTGTCCTGTGTTGAAGGTTGTAGAGGTACCAGCTTTGAGAGTTCAGAGATGGGCCTTTTAAACCATGGTTTTCCCCTTGAACTAGTTTTAAGTTGGGAACAAGGGGTTCCAGTGAGGTTGTCCAAGAGTGTAGAATATTGTAAAGCAAGTCTATAGCTGCATGCTCTGGAGGTTTAAAAACTGTCTCCAGGGTAGATCATGTGGTAGAGCTGATCCTGAAAGATGCCTGCATAGGTGCGGACAGCCTGCGTGGTCTCCTCATACAGATTCCTGAAAAGGGCAAAATGTTAGTTGTATTGTATTGTCAATTTGCTTTGGATTTACAGCAACACATCCAGACACCTACTTGGCTTTTTCCTCAAGCTTCAGATCCTTAACAGTATCATAGTATGAATTGGCAGTGTCCAGGCTATAATCATAATATGACTTCAGTGTGTTGATGACTGTGTCAACTGTTCCTTTTTCTTCTTCAGTCACATCTCTGGGCACACGGAAACTCTCGGCACCTGTCACCACAATATTACATTTGTTTGAATTAAGGTTGAAGTGCAATGTAATTGACATGGTTATTCTTCAAATTAATTGGAAAATAACATTATTGGTTAAGACATTTAAAAGCTGTATTTAATTGAAATCAAAACATTGTTAGGCAACGTCACAAGTTTTACACTTCATTAAACAATATTTATATTCGACAACTTTTTTGTTACATGCAACTTTCCTGAGTTTTTTAGGAATATGACATACAACATTCCAAAGACATGCTAATGAGTTACATTTAGATAAGAAATTGTTTCAGTCAGAAAGTAGCCAGTGATTCTGTCCTCAACTCCTAAGTAAATCTAAACCTTTAAGACTATAAGGTCCAACGATGAAGGACTTGGTGAACTTTAATCTTCACCTTAAATTATCTCATTTGGTGGCCAGTACTTTAACAACTGGAGCACCACTAATTGTTTCTGTCTCTGTAATTAACATAAAAAATGCAAAGAACGTTTGACTGGTTTTAGTGCAGCCTGTGTGTATCTGTAAGTACGTACCTAAAACAAGAACCGTGACTAGTAGCGTTACGACCAGCTTGTTCATGGTGATGAGGATCTAAGTGAAAGGGAAGTTAATAGCATCAGTAGACATCTGACATTGTTCCTTTGCATTACCTTACATTTACCTCTGCCTTAAATGTCAAAGTAACGTACAAATGATGACATCATATAGTTTAATGCAGTAGCCAATTTGGTATTTATAGTATTGTGCTGTTCTTGTGGTTACTGACACTAGACTCTTAGAGTTAATGAAATCATGGCAAGTTAACTAAGAGAATGCACCTTATCACTCCTTCTCACACACATTTTGCACATCTAATCTTAAATACCATGAAATACTGATCTTAAAACTGAAAATAAAATAAATCCTCACAGATGATCAACATTTACAAATTGTGTGTGTGTGTGTGTGTGTGTGTGTGTGTGTGTGTGTGTGTGTGTGTGTGATATTTATTTATTTATTTATTTATTATTAGTAAAATGTAAAACTAAAAACATGTAAGTCCAACGTACATACATACATAATGTATACATACAATTTCAATTAAATATCACATGAGTTAATATATCATATCAGTTAATATATCATATCAGTTAATATAGGTAGGAATATTCCACCAGGGCTAAAAAACACTGGCATGTCTTTAGATTTCATATTACTGCCAAGATACTAAAACAAGAATAGATTGTTTGATCATGTGATCCTTGCTAAATGAGTACAAAGCAGAAAAGAGATTGTACTTACTGTCGTTCGAAAATAGAATGTGTGTCAGAGTGTTTAGTGACTGTGGCCTCATGGTCTTATATAGATTTACTTACAGATGTGTTGACTATCTAAAGGCTAAAGTTCAGCTCTCTGTGTTATAAATGGTGCTCATTAAGGAAACGATGTACATGGAGCAGGGGACATGTATTGAACGTTTACTCAAGTCTTTGTTCATTTTTCTTTAAAGTAGACAGTAGTTTCAATTGTTTATCACCAGCAAGTTCAATCATCTATCTGTTATTTAATTTAACTGCTGAACAGTTTCTACAGTCACTTCCCACCCAGCTCTTCTGAGTGGGTAATAGAACAGATGGTTTTTGTTGAGCAACTGCACTGCCACATGTCTGCAGTCCCAAGTCTATTTTACCTCAGACACGTCAGCCTATTTACCTCTGGGTTATTGCAGGTTATCTTATCATTCTTAATTCACTGTGGCTTCAATGTTTGAAAGGTTGGAAGTAGCAGTTTTGCAAAAGGATGTTTGTCTTTAAAAATGTAGTCAGACTTTTGATCATTTCAAGTCATACATATAGAAACAAATCCAAAAACTTCACATATTGTTAATGTACACATAAAGTGTATTATTTTTTTCTGCTGTTGTTTTAGGTTTTAAGTGTTTTAGGTTTTAAGTTTTAGGTGTAAATATAAGTAGTTGTAGTATTGATTACAATAAAAATAATAATAATTTAATTAATAAATTTACTTATCATAATAAGGGTCATATTAATTCTAAACACCTTGGACAGGTCAATCCATTACAGGGTTGACTGACAAACACATTCAAACCATGAGTATTCAGCATCACAAATTCACCCAAAGAGTTTAAATAAATGTGAATAATTAATTTAAAAAGAATAAAAATCGATAGTGAACAATACATTGGGTTGCAGATGAACTAAAACAGAAGGGGGCAGCAAAAACCTAGTAATACTTTTTTAGACGTAAACCCAAACTTATAAAAATTCAAACATAATCCACAAACTATTCTATTTTAAATGTAGTGTATTCAGGTATTTGTTGTATTTGCTAAAAACTCTGTATTTTCCTGTGATAGAACCTTTAGTACCATGCTAAAAAAAAAAAATTGAAAACATAAATAAATAGAAACATTTAATAGAATAATTCATTTAAAAAATCATACAAAGAAATACAGAAAAACAAAGTTTTAAAATAAGAATATTTTATTTCTTTAAAATAAATAATTAAAATGATCATATATACCAGATGGATATCCGAGTCTATTTCACTAAATATTAACTATGTGCTGAATAATAATAATTTAAAACCCAAGCATTTTACAGCTTGGTCCAAGGGGAAATTAATAATGAATTCTTAATTAGTGTACGGTGTATATATTTATATTCTAATCCATACACCTAAACATCAAACGGCAATGCTGATGGTTGCATGCGTGACGTGTACTGTATTTTGTATAATTTAGTTTATTAGGCCCAGAATTTTATGAATTTATATTTTCAGAATTTTTAAAATTAAGTCCCGACCCTAATTTAGAGAATATTAAGGAATTATTGCTTAGTTAAATTGATAAACCCAAACATTTACAAAATACTGTACACACAAACAGTAATATGTGATTATTTTGTTATATATTACTACAAAGCAGTTAGAAACTTTGCTGCACCAAGTATCTACTGCCACCTACCTTCATTTCTTCAATGCTTAACTTCAAACTTTGATGCAGAGACTTATTTATAGGGTAATACATAACACAATTCTCTAAACCAAGCATCTTACCTCTTAAATGTACCATGTGTGTAATGTGATAATTGAAACTAAATCAAATTAAATCTAACATTTGTTGATTGATTTTATTCTAATGTGTGTTGTTAATGCTATTAAAGTAATATGCTGTGATAACACACAATATATTGGGGTGGGGTGGGGGGCATGGAAGGTATAAAAAAAAAAAGTCATTTTGATTTGGTTTTAATTCTTTTTAATGTTGCACGTATTTAGGTCTTTTTTTTTTTCAAAGCACAGGATAGCAGCATAATACACATATGTACAGTACAAGCATACACCTGCACAGAGACTTTGCTTGGAACATGACTATCTTAAACTGTCTTTTGTTTTAAATATATGGTCTCAAAGCTACACAGCTCTCCACTTTCTGTTCTAAATCTAATTTGAACTCGGCCTCCAGGAGGCGAGATGGAAAGGTGGAGGTTTTAGTGGTTCTCTGCAGGCATCACAATGTCCAGTACAGGCTTGATGTTGTTGATAGCGGTGTCCAGGTAGACGCCGATGTAGGGGCGCAGGTAAGCCCCGTACACACCCAGAGCAGCATTGCGAGCCTTGTCTACTGCAGGCTGCATCTCTTCAGCCACACCACTACACATACCAGATATTTAATTAGAGCACAGGATAAGATCATGAGAACCTTCTGGAATGATTTTTTTTTATACTTACGCAGCCAGTTTAGACCAAGCTTGCAATCTCTCATTGTCCTTCATGTGCTGAATAATCTCTTTTGCCTTCTCTCCAGTGATTGTGTCTTTGGCGAGGGTCTCAAATGTGGTATGGGCGTTGGCATATGCATTTGCAATCCTCTTTAAGAAAATGGTCTTTAAGCCGTCATACTTATCCTTGAGCTCCTGATCAGGCACAGGCACTTCACACAGGCACACAGCCACTGTGGAAATAAACAGGGACAACCTAAGACCCCAGGACTGACTTGAGTCAGTCTTATGATTGTGCTGTTATGGTATGCATGGAAGCCCTTTTTGAATTATTGTCTGTAATTTTATTTAATTAGGCACAAGTAAAAAGTTTTTATTTAAAAGTATTAATGAAAAAAGAGCAATGTAAATACATTGCAGCTATGCATAATTTACCTCTCTATGAAAGTAAATTTTACTCTGTAAGCACAGTGCATGTACAATTATAAATAACCTGTAATTACCATTTTTGCATTGTATTTAAATTTAACCAAAATTGGTGTTTAATAAAAGAGTGTTGAGGAAGATACATAAAATACATTTTAAAAAAATCAAAAAGGCATACACAGAAGTAAAGTTTTAGGTTTTTCTCTAATAATTAAGAATAGAAATTGCAGTTAAATTTGCCAAATTCAGTCATGTATTATTTGTATGTCCTAATGTACTGTCATTAACAGCATCCATGAAACAAGTCATATTCACAGGTTTACCAAGTTGTAGATGTGACTTTATTTCTTACCTTGGAGTGCAACGATGAGAGCCAAAACGACCTTCATTTTCGTCTTCATGCAAAAAAAACAGTTAAGAACAGAAATGCATCATGTTTTTTAATCTAATCCCCGTGCAAGTCTCATGCATGCAGGTCACAGTTATAAATAAGTAATATTAAATGCACTTAAACATTTTAAAAGAGACATAAAGTGCAGTACCTTGTGACAGTGAGGATGCTGATGAGTGTGTAGGAACTCAGAGCTGCAGGACTGAAGTCTGCCTCAGTGAGGACTGCAGATATATCGTCCGTTTGCAGCCTGGCCCTTTGACCCGGCACACGTCATCGCGAGAACAATCACAGCAGTTCAGTGATTATCACTCACTGCCTATCAGTGTCTTTCATTCCTTCATATTCACCCGTTCACTCTTTAAACATGCAGACACACACAGGAGGACCACCTGTTCCAGCCTGACATGCACCCTTTAATCGAATCATTTGTCCACCCAAAGTCCACCGTGGCTCTGTCAGAGTGGAGGTGTTGGAGTCTGTGTACTCACCTCTGATCTATTTCTACAAAAGACATTTCCTATATTCTCTGCACTGACAGGTTTTCCATCTTTTAAAACTAAGTTTTAAAACTTAGAGTGAATACTCTAAGGATTCACAAGGCCTATGCTAAGTAGCATCATATTAAAATTGATGTTGATTAACCATAAACTATTTCATTTCTTTATCGCTATTGGCCACAAATTCAAAGGTCCTATGCATGTTGCCTGTTTTTATGCTGATATCAGCAACAGTCGGTCGGTCAAAGGTGTGCTGTTTCTGGCTTGTTTGTCATGTATGGTACATGTATGATTCCTCTGAAGCCTGTTAAGCCAACCAACCACATCTTTTTAAGTTGCTGGTCATGCAGCATAAAGGGCTGTTTAACACGTTCCAAATTAGGCATATTTTCAACCTTCTTTGTGCATGGCTTACTGATTACATATTAAAATGGAGGAATGTGTACTGCCCCTCCTTTGTTAAAGCACAGCCCTAATTTTCTCTCACTATGGGAGTTATAACTCTGGTCATCTCAAAATAATGAGTGATGCAAATGCTTTTTCACTGTCTCACATCATACAGTTTAGTCTCACAGTGGCTGATTTTACAGTTCTAGTGCTTAAACCGTCTAAATATTAGTTAGTTGTGCATCTTCACCAACAGGTCACCACAGCTGCATTATGTTTAGTGGCAAAATACAAGCAGAATTGCAAATTTGTAAATATTATTCATTTAAACACCGATAAATCTCTAAAAACATAATTAACAACTTAAAACTAACCACATTTTAAATACAAAAAAAAGATCAATATCTTTTATTTTGCTGTTGGATTTGCATTTATTTTGTCAATCAATTGAAGGCCGCTGACCCCATCCGATTAAACATTAAGCGGTTCTGTACACTTCTGTTATCATCCTTTGCTGATTTAGAAAATCTGCTGTGATGGTGGTGGGGGTGCACATGGGTGTGTGGGAGTTTAAGATAGCATCAAACGTTGATTGACTTTGAGAATGATTGATTCCAAAAGCATGGACTTTATTAATAGTGGTGTTCCCTTCTTTTTTGTGGCAGAATGAACAGAATATTTTAGGTTTTTTAATTGTCTTTAATGCACAGGTCTGGAATTTACTGTATTTCACATGAAGAAATTTTCAAAAAAAATATTAAGTATTAAATAATACTTTTAAAATGCAAGTAGAAGCTTTTTTAAAAAACTTTTATCCCATTCTGAGACAATTTTCTTGTCTGTTTTGTGTACATAAATTGCCAGATGAAAAGCTGTGCAAAGGTGAAACTGTTACCACACACGAGGCAGACACTGGGTCAGACTTTGTGAACTTTCCTCTTTGGAACATTGCGTGTTCCACTTGATTCTGCACTTATTGGGCTCGTTTTTATTTCCCTTTACCTTTCTTTTTTTTTTCTATCCCTGTCCGTATAGTTTACTTTCAAAATATATTATATAACCCCCCATTAAACCTGCACTCATAAAAACATATTCACACCATTTAGATATTACAACTTATATTTAACATTTAGAAGAATTAAGTTTTAAAAACATTTTTATTGGTTATTATTGCAGACCAGTACAGTGGTTTGGCTTGGCTTTCCAATCTAACTGAAGTTCCACTTAATGTAACTAAAACAAGCGTCTTTTTCGTATCTGTGCTTTAGTCAGATGTGTAACTGGACACTTTCTCTTTGAGATGATCCCAGAATGAGCTTGCTTTTTCTTTAGCCCACTGGACATACGGACCAGTTACAGGCTTCACCTGGTCTTCATAGTACATCTGTGCATATTCAGACACTGTACTGCCAGCACTCACAACCTTTTCCCTTAGCTGTCTGCCAACACACACACACACACACAGACAGACATACATATATCTATTAATCAATGTTTAACAATTGAATGAACGTGATTTTAATATTTGCTCTTTGGTAACTTGTGTTTTGTTTTGACTGCTTGCGTTTTTTACTTGTATGCATCTTTTGCGATCTCTACAACTCCCACTGAACTGTCAGCCTCAGGATCTTCTGCTAGGGCCAAACCTGTAGCAAAAAAAAAAATTCTAATTAATTGTAATCAGTAATCAAGTGCTAAATAAAATGAATAACCTTAGTAAGGGTGTTTCTGTATTAAGTCCATCTTCTAGTTTGGGGATGACAAGCACTGAGGAAATTAAGTGGAAACTGACCAGCTAAAATAGAAATATTGAAAAGTGAAAATTCACCATAGGTGCACAAACTCTTGCATGTGTATATTCATTAATTGTGCAAAAGCTCAGAGGACACCCTATTTCCATTTCAGCACACACAGTACCACAGTAATGCAATGTTAAATTATGGTTCTGCATATTTGAGTGTCTTTCTGCTTTAAGTTCAATAATGTGCCTTTAATGAGCTGGTTTGTTAAATTATGGATGTAGTGAGTGAGTGCTTCCAAAACCGGGATTAAGAACCTCTTGCACAAGCCAACATGCATAAAGACATGATTTGAAGAGTTTGGCCTACACTGAGCTCTGACCTCAGCACCATCAGAAATTATTAAAGTGCTGATTGTTAGCCAGTCTTTCTTTTTCAAACACACCGATCTGCCCCCCTCGATACAGACCAGCCCTTTTTAGGTGCAATGTAGCAGTGACTTACCTTGTAGTACCATGACCACAAAGAACACCATCAACCTGGACATCTGTGACAGAGGTCACAATCATGAATCAATGGAAATGAACAGAATATTTAGTTATGTCAAGTATTTCATGTTAAATAAACAATCAATAAGCAACCTTTCTGGGTTAAGATCGAAGAGCTGATGAGTCTTGGCTTTGAATATCTGGTCAATGTTCACAGCAACTATTCAGTCAGATCTGGCCCTGCTGTGGTGTTTGAATGTCAGCGTCCTGAGCTGTTAGAGATTTCAACTCTTCTGCATGTTTTTATTGAGCATTCAGACAAATGGATTACTCATTATATAAGAATTGCTCTTGAAAATTTATTTACCAAGATATATTTCAAAACTGCAGCTCATGCATTGATTTGAATTGATTTTTGCCGAACTCTATGCACTTACTTGACTAATCAGACTCCCTGCTGCTGGCAGACATCTATCAGTAATTTAAAGTTGGATTTTTGAAAAGCAAATGATCATTAGTTAACAACATATTCCTGAATACTTCAGTACTTTTGTTACGTTTAAGTTGTTTAGTGCGCTGTGCTTTCGGGGCTGAACTATTGATCCAAAGGTGAGGGTTCAAGTCTAATTACTGATCAACTGCCACCGATGGGCACTTTGTGTAAGGCCCTTATTCACGTCTTGGTGGCCTTGTGACTTATTGTTATGTAAGCTTTACAGATTTTAGAGAATCTTTTTTTCCAAGTCATGTATCGATTGGAAGCATGGAAATTATGATTTTATTTTATAAGATGATAAGATTTTACTGTTAAATTGTTTGGAACACTTTTAATTAAGGAATTAATTCATATACAACAAGAATTCTTATCTTTATCTTATTGGTAATGTTTTTGTGCAGCGTTTTTGACATTAATATGCTTGTAAGTGTGTGTGAACCATGAAAGCTCCACACTGTTACTGAAATCTTTACCAGTGCTGTTAAAATTTATAACTGATATATTCCTAGAATTGCCACTTCCCACTTTCCATACAGTTTGAACTTGATAGATTTACAATTACACACTATAAGTGATGGGTTTAAAAAATAATATGCTTCTCATTTTTTTTGCACAATTGTATATTTGATGTTACTTAGGTGTCGGGGACGCATGAGCATTTATACACTACAAAGAATAACTGTAGACAAATGCATCCTAACCTAGAATCGGCTAACCACTGATTTATACACCTTGCTTCAAAAGGATGAAAAAAGTTTAAACTTATTCTTTTAAATAAGTAAACGTGTTATTTATGAAAAAGACTTGAAATGAGTCCACGGCCTTTAGCCCCACATAACTCTAGCTTGGGGTTTATTCAGTTTGCCAAGGCTGATGATTATTAACGGAACTCAAACATTGCTTTAGTAGAATAAAGAAAATCTTGTGCGAAAAATAATAAGGGTTTTGCAGATATATTAAACAGTGCATATGGTGTACAAAACAATCAGTCTGGATGTCTAAATGAAAAACTTTTTTTTAACTATGTAAATAAAACATTTTAACATTTTAAAGCAAAAATGCAAAAAAATTCTGTCAAATGACCAAATGCAAAGTATTATCACGCATAAATAAATCCTATAAAATACAGTACACCCTTTAAAAAGGTAGTTGTTTGAGGGTTATTTTGTCAAGACAATGGTTTGCTAGACAACCTTTAATCATCCGACCCATTTGTTTATTTATTATTTATATATTTATTGTATATAGCATCACTATCTAAAATTTCAATATTTAGCAAAGTAATTAGCAGGTTATGGTTTTAAAATTTCCTATTGCTATTTAGGTCCTAATTACTATAAAAAAACGAGATTATAAAAGCACTAGTGTCCACGTGTCGCGGCATGATGGTGGATTGTCCAGAACCTTGTTGGGGAAAAACAACCACCATGGGTGACCTCTACTGTTTATAATGAAATGGTACAGTCAGAAAATGTGGATGAAGATTTGCACTTGAGCTAATCAATTTGACATAAAAAGCACCACTACTAAGGTGCAAAACAAACCGCCACTTGGGACATGGTTTTACTGGTCTCACTGACAAATGTATTTTTTTAATTATTAGTAAAACAGCACTTGACTCCAGAGGCTTTCGAGATGTGCTTTATTCAAATTAATAATCCTGGCACCCTTTGCATTGTTCCTTATTTTTAATAGTACCATTATGTATATAATTGAATTCTGTAGCACAGCAACCCATCAACTAGCTAGACCAGTTCTGCTAGACCGAATTTATGTAAGATGTTTACCAGGACTTTTTCCTCTTACAACAGAGGGGCAAGTCTGTTTTTATTTGCTTATCACAATAAATTACCTTTATTTCCAGCAACAACTGGGATAAACAGGTCAATGTTTTTTTATTAAACAAGATTGAAGATTATTAACTGAGATCAAACAGTGACTTTGAACTGGTAAACTGGCTTAATTCAGTGGGTGGGGGGGGGAGGATATGCTCTGTATCATCTGGCTTTAAAACTTATGGTGAGCAAAGAGGCTCGGTTAATAGAAAACCAACAACAAACACTAAAATCTGCCAAGAATTTCAGATTCGAAATTGTTGGACCTTTTAATTTGGGCCAGATATTTTAGATGATTTTTATTGTCATTATTAGAAAACACGGGTGAACAGCAGGACAATCATTTTATCATTTGTTTTCATTTGTTTTGATTTTTTATTTAGTTTTACAAATCTCAAGATAGTCAATTATTAAAATATGGGGTTTTTGTTACTGAAAAGGCTTAAGGGCCTTGCTCAAGAGCCCATGCTGGTAACTTGACCACTGACCTGAATTGTCAGTTCATTGTATAATATAATTTTGTTATGGCCACAACAGCATTACATCATATGCAGAATAAATAGAAAAATGACACCTGTTTATTGGACCAGTATTAACCATTTATTGAAACCTTGTTTTAATGAGTACTGGCGTTGTTAAAAAAAATGACGAGATATTGCACATCAATGAGGATTACATAGTGGAGTTCATAGCATGATGGTCTGCGAAGCGCACTGGGACTCTTTAACCACTGTGGTTGGGATCACTTATTTAGCGAATTTCTGCTTCATCTTCTCCATTTGCTCAGTGAACCAGCTCCTGTGGGCAAAAGGAAGAAGCAGTAAGACCAAATTCCAATTTAATTCTTAAAAGTCTTGTAATGCCAGTGATGTCATTGTGAACATGCTTACTTTGTTTTGCTGGCGAACTCACTCTCCTCAAACTGTTTCAGTGCAGTCTTGGCCTTTGTACCCAGGTCCTCTCCAAATTCCATGATCTTTGTCTGGAAGTTGGCAAAGTGCTGCTCAATAGTGGGCTCCTCGGCCTCTGTTAAATTCACATGTCAAATGTAAATGAGCATTTGAAAACAAACTTAATCATAAAGACTCTTAACTCATTTTTTTGATGCTCTTACCACACTGTGCCATCAGCACAAGCATTAAGGTGGCGATCGCCAAGTAGAGCTTCATCTTTGCTGTTTTCTCTGAAATAAAGAAAAACATAATTAAGCCAAATGTACATAAGGCATAAGCTTTATTTTTAAATATCCATTAGTATCAGCTTCATGATATAGAAACCTTCAATGTAATGTATTTAGAAGACCAATTGATATTCAGTCAGTCTTTTTTTATAGTGCTAACATTCTTATCTTTATTTTTAACTGGGTTTATCATTTAAGGCCCATTAAAATATTAGTTAGATGAGTAATTGTTCTGGTCCATTTTTTTCTCTTTTTTTTCCATCACAAATCGGTTGTCATCAAAACACACAATGCAACTAAGTTAAACATATGAATGTCACTATTGATTTAGTTGTACAGAATATTTAATTTAATAGCATTATTTGAATCAATCATGTCATTTTTAACTTTAGACTAACCAAATCTAAAAACAAACCTTTAAGACATTTAAAAATCAATATAAATTGTACCTGGATTTGGTCCTCTGTCAGCTAGAGAAGTTTAGAGAAGTACCAAGAAATCCAGATGGCCTTGCTCTATATAACCCCCTTTGGCTGTGATGACATCATCACCAAATGCACCTCTGACCTATCAAGGCCTTCTTTTCCATTTGCTTATTCTTCTCTTGGCCCTATCAAACACATCTGTCCTCTGTTTTGTGTGTGTGGAGGGGGTGTTTTGTTACAGTGTGACAAGTTTGTAATACAGATACATAATCTATCAGTGTATGAAGTCTAGTGTATTAACATGGGGGTTGCATGCCATTATATCCGTAATTAAAGTAGCTAAATGGCACTATCACTGACCTTTGAGGTCTATATAGTAAGTCCACACCAGTGCTGGCATGTTGTGCATTGAATAGTTTGAAGTCCACTCCTTATCAGAATCACTAAACCCAAATACCATTTATTGGCAGTTAACAAAATGACCCATGAAGCTTTCAAAATACTTCTCTGCTGTCCATATTAAAGACTGGAATGTAAATGTGGCATCTGTAACTCAATCAGCCTAAAAACTAACTGAAATGCATATCAATCTGTACATTATATTGTGGGTTTTGATATCATATTGACTCACCAGCTTTTATACTGCGTTCATCTTTTAATCCATTATATCATTTCCACTTTCCATACAGTTTGAACTTAATAGTTCTACAATTATATACTGTAATTGACAGGTTTAAAAAATAATAATATGCTTCTCTTTTTTTGCACAATTTTATATTTGATGTTAGTTACGTGTCGGGAACTCATGCACATTTATGCATTACAAAGGATAACTGTAGTCAAATGCATCCTAACTTAACCTGGTTAAAAATGTTCATGTGGTGGTTATTTATACTAATATAACATGCTGTGTATGTGATGTGATTGCTCAAGATTTTGAGAAATCACATTTTAAAACAAAATGTAAATGAGTTCAGTATTGCAATTTTGTTTCCGGTTAATTCATATGGAAGCAATGCAACGTAAAGAAAATTCTTCAGGGATGTAACCCATAAAGTTGAAAGGTGCACCGATGATCTTTCATATCTTTAGAGGTTTCACAGGTTTCACAGTCACTACACTAATAGGTTTTCAAAAATCTTTCCACAAATTATAATGTGTTCAGCTCCAGATAATGAAGTTGCTTTCATCAGCTTTTCTAGATTGCTTATTTTATCTCCAAGACAACAACATCATTTGACTAACCCCATTAATCAGCTATTAACCTACAGCAATAATGGTTATTGTGTGTAAAAGTGCAAAGTGCAGGACACATGTTTAACAGCACACGTATATAGTTACATAATAATTCATCATTGGCTGGGCTTAAATCTACTATATGAGTGGATGTCTAATAACATATTATTAATTATTATACTGAAAGTAGATACTTCTGACTGTGTTTAAAATAATTCTATCCTTGACATTTTTTGTAATTTGTGAAATGTTTTTCTTGTTTTTGCAGGTATCAGTGGTCCATCCTGAAATTCACCACAACTGGTTGACTTATACACATACATTACAAGTAAGTAAAAATAAATAAGATATTTAAATATGTATATAATATTTTTTTGTGTGTTGAACATACTAAGCCAAATAAATTTGATTCTTATTTGTATTTATTTTTATTTTATGTATTTCTTTTTTTTTATCTGATTCATTTCTAACATACTGTAAGCTTTTTTATTTTTATGAAGGTCGGATTAATTGACCCACACTTACATGAATGTTGTGTTCAGCTTGTGACAGTGTCTTTCTGTTCTGTTTTCTTCCACATGCCTTTGTTTTGAATTTTGTAAACAGAGGTCACAATCACAATGTGTCAAGACTATAAAAGTCCATCGTCTCATTGCACATCTCATTTTCTATTTTTCCTGTTTTGGAGAAAACTGCTGAAAAGGCAGTTTTCTTGTGTCTAGACTCCTCGTAAGGGGAAGTGAAGCTCTGAGCAATTGAGTGCATTGTTGATGGGGAGTCATGCAGAGACAGTGAACTGTATTTACCCCAGAACTGTGAATATGAAAGGCAGGAGGCTCGGGGGAATGAACTGGTGATGTGTAGGCCATCAGAGAGAATTGGCTGGTGCTTGCTGGGTCGTTGTGTAAACAGATGCTTTTGTCCATGATTTACACATGAGTTTGTGACATTCACAGTATGCAAAGAGAGTGAGTGTTTGTTTTTTTTGTATTCTTTATCACACTTTGTGTGTGTTTTTTAAATGATGTAAATGTGCATGAGGGTTTCTGTAAAATGTTCTGCCATGTTACATAATTTTTATCAACCAGAACATGTCAGGACTTACACAAAAAAACATACCAGCAGTCACGCTACACCAATAAAACCCTATGAACTGTTTATTATTAATACTGTTGGATTGTAAGCTTGTTTATGGTGATCTTGAGATCACTGTGCATATAATTTGTTTACCATGATGCAGTTCATTAGGGTTGTTCAGATCAAAAAAACAATGCAAAAACAAATTTTTAAATGCATGATACTGAAATTAAAAAACATAGGTCACGGTAATGTACTAAATAATGTGTAGTGCTGTGACATATGTGGATTCTTAATGCCTCCCTGTAAATTCTGGAGGTTAAAATAGTTCATTGCTGCATCTGTTTGCTGGAAAGCTATGATGATAACAATCTAAGCAGTCAGCAGGGGGGATGATTTTAAAACTTTCTTGTTTATCCCTCTGGCAAATCAGCTCCAGCAGTTGTGCTGTAAGAAAAAAAGCTCGTATTATGCAACATGAAACTAATAAGTATTTATAACCTTTACAAATCTAAACACCTGCATAATGGATAGGTATAAGTTATAATAAAATGTAAATAAAACTTATCATATAAGAAATCTGGTTGTACATTTAGATGAATCCGTCTTTGCTTTATTGTAATGTGGTAGGAGTGGAATAGAGAGCGGCCTCTACTGGCCTACAATAATAATGCATGAGTTTTATATTTCATAAAAAAGAGGGACATCAGTATTAAGTAAGGAATAAGCATTATAAACTCACACTTTACTTTTATGTATTTAAACTTTGATTCTATTTTTTTACTGCTACTATTTTTATACTTTCTCTGATTCTCTGATGTTTACCCACTGAGCACTGGGATAGCCCTAAAAACCCTTATGATCACACTTAGAAGAGTTGGCTTAAACTATTTAAATGATGACATTTGGGGAATAAATAAGTATTTTTGTATGTTTTTTTGATTACTGGAATGACAATGTGCATTTTGGTTGTATGGACCTTTATTTGTGCAACACCCTGATATTGTGATGTCACTAAGCACTATGCACTACATATTTTTGTCTTCAACATAATTCAGGATGAGGTTTAGATCAGATGACTTTGAATCTAAATATAAATAAAATTAGCTAAACTTTGAGGTGTTTTAGGAGTAAATATTCTATTTTTGATTAATAAAAAAATATCATGATGCAAAATAGAAATAGGTTTATGAGGGCCCCAGATTTTTTAAACTTTTCAAATCAAAGTTTTTGCTCTTCATTTGGTTGTGTGGTTTGGTGTTGTTTACCAAGTGGTGTAAGTCAGGGCTAAAACTTAGGCTTGGATGCACATTTCTTAAAGCATTGTCCTAAAGCAGGCCAGGCTCGGATGAATAGAGACATGGCACGATCCTTTATCCCCACAGACATGCAGGCAGCCAGGTGGAATGCCTGTGCAGCTCCCAACTTGTCTGTCTCTGGGAGGAATAAAAAAGGAAAATGTTGTGGAGGTGGTGGCTCATGTTAAGGGATCCTGATAATAGGTAGCTGGCAGTATACGGTTTCACACATGTTGGGTCAAAGAGATGACAGGAAATGTTCTGGTGGCTTGGGTGGCTTAAGATAATGAGAACGGTGGATTATAAGGTTTAAGTGTTGGAGAAAAAAGGAATTGAAAAGGCCGGGCACGTTTTTCGTAGCTTGTTTACTGACATTTGATAACTCCTTTCTTTTGTCATGGTGATAAAGCGATAATGTCATTTCCCTTCAATACTCCGATATTGGTAGCTGTTGTGACAGAGGGACAAAAACATAGGCATCACATGGTCATTATGCAGACCCTTTTATCTATAGCAACTTGCATGCACCCCAAATTGATGACCAGCTGCAGCCCAAATAGTTTTTAAATGCATCTAAACTTAACCACAAAATGTCTGTAACAATATCCTTTTACACTTTAAAATATTTCAACTTGTTGGAGTTTGGTTATTATATCAATTATATTATATCCATTATATTATATCAATTATATTATAACAATTAGGGCGGCACGGTGGCTTAGTGGTTTAGCACGTTCGCCTCTCACCCGGTTCGAATCCCCATCTGGGTGGAGTTTCTCCCCGTGTCCGTGTGGGTTCTCCTGGTTCCTCCCACTGTCCAAAAACATGGATCAAATCAATTGAGTTCTCCAAATTGCCCCATATATAGTGTGTGTCTGTGTGAGTGAGTGTGTGCCCAGTGATGGATTGGCGCCCTGTCCTGGGTGTATCTGCCCAGCGCCCGAAATGTTCTCCCCTGGATGGGCATGGGGAACCCTCCCGCGACCCTAATATAGGATAAAAGCGGAAGATAATGAATAATATTATATCAATCACTTAACAGCCCAGCTACCCCTCAGGTAAACCCTATAGGTTGAAAGACTTATTTTATTTATTCAGTCCCATTGCCACAGTTAGATTTGAGCAACTATACATGCAGTCTGGACTGTTTTTCTTTTCCAGTACATAAAGCAAGTCTTAACTTCATTTGTAATCAATTAATGGGCTTTGGTACAGCTCGCTGAAAGAACTGACTCGGCACATACTGTGAAAATAACACAGGACAGGGTGTTATCAACAATCATTTTTCTTGTTAAACAAGTCAGAACAAACACAATCATCTTATCCTGACAGTTGTTACCTTAAGCAAGCATCGCTGCAACACAGGGGTCCCTATAGGGGGTTAAAGCAGTTTGTTAATGCACATGGCAATATACACAAAAAAAGCTGGTGCAGGAGATTAGAACAAACATGGCATTGCCCGAGCAAGTCTGATTATGTAAGCGTGGGACGTCAGAGATGTGGCGTGATTGAGAACACTGCAATAGGTACACTACAAAAACAGATCATGCCCAGGGAAGACCCTCCCACTAGTGAAGTTATATTCCCAGCCACATCTCCATCCTTTGTGCTCTTTATTAAAATTGTGCATGTTAAAACATGTTTTAGGGTTTTAGAGCAGTTTGCACAGATTTATTCTTTGTGAAAAAAGTGGAATGAATCACTGGAAATGTTTATAGGTTCACATGGAGTACTCGGTACAAAAACAACAATAAATCCAAAGAAAAAGCCCAACCATTTCTTTGAAGGACATACTTTTTTTGATTTTCATATAAAAATGAAATTCACTCAGCATCATTTGTCTTGTTAATGTTTGTTGACTTTGTTGACTTAGTTGAACTGAAATAAATAATTTGGTTAGGAAATAAGGAGCGAAATAATAAATAATAATATAATAAAAACATTCATAATTGTTGGATGGCCTTTTAAACAAATATACACTTTAAATACATAAGGTTGTTGTATATGCACTCTGTTTAATGACCATTGATTTTAAAATGAGATTATTACCAACGTAATAATATAGTCATGTTGGTCGAACCATATTTTTGCGTTGGCCAATGAACTATATGAACATAACAGAAGTGTAGGATCACTGAATCAGTCAGCTTATGTATAAAAAATTAAAGGGCCTAACTATGGATTTTAGACATTTTCTTGCTTTGAGGAAGCTTTTCCAATCCTTTTCCAACCCGAGTGTACACAAGCATAAATCTCTGACCTCACAAATGTGTGCCCTCTTCTAGGTTTTATCTTTTGTTTCAACACACATACTTTTATAGACACCCAAATCTATATATAGATGTTCTTCACCTTAGTGTCTTACACTGTTGACCTCTCAACCAAGCACCTGTGAAGCATGATGAAGCAAGCATTATATACATGATATATATATACATAATCTGTAAATTATTCACGCTGCCTGACTTCAATTGATCCTTGGTCCCTACAGGGTTTAGGATTAGAACATTGTCAAGATTGGGATGATGCTCTATTGTAAAAAGTTTAACTTGATCTGTATGTTTCAAGATACTTTTGTCCATATTGTATAAGTTGAAACAACCTTATGCATTTAAAAAGGATTGGTATGGATGCCATGAATATTAGGCCTTTAACCTTTAAAGCAATTAATATTTTAATTAATTCTTGTACTTTTTATTGATAATAATATATATTTTATACATTTATTTGAGTTATAGCACAGAGCTTGTACTTGTTAGCCTGCGATGACACGGCTCATTGGCATTTTAATGTTTTTTAATTGAATGTGTTTTAATGTAGACCTTGTGTATATTTGGTTAATTTTTACAACAGGACATAGAATCTGTGGTTCTGTGGTTTGTATCTGAGTAGATGAATAAATTTACATCTGAAGACATTTAAATCTGTAGAAGGGACAAATGAACAAAAACCAGTTAGTTGTGAACTGTTTCAAACATTTATTGGATACAGTTTGGAGTAATTATTTCATGGTTAAAAACAGTGGCTTGTAAATGACCAGCCATCGCAGTTGTAAATATGCTGTGTCGCACTTTACATTACTGGAGTGGATTAATACTGAGAAAGTAAACATTGTGGTTAAACAGTAGTTCACGTTTTTATTACAAAAAAGACCAATCTATCAACATCCAGTTCGTTCCCCTTTAGTCAAATGAATCCTTATCGACCACCTTAATATTTTTTACCCTGATTTTTTTTCTCCCCCTCTAAGCTCTATAAGTACTCTTCACTCATGCGGGAAGGGCAACTGTGGCCTCTTTGATCTTGTCCATGACAATTTGCAGCTGGTCACGAATCTTCTCTGTGTATGGGTCTAGGAGGCTTGTGAGCTCCTCCACGCGACCCTCCAGGGAAGTGCGCAGGCTGTCGGCTGTCTGCTCCAGTTGCACTCTCAGCACTCTGGCCTGGTCCTCCAGCTGCTGGGTCATTCCCTGCGTTTGGCCCTGCAGCATTTGGGTGAGGCTGCCCAGTTTCTGGCTCACGCTTTCATGTGCCTGTTTGACATAGGGCTCCAGCTGATCTTTCACTGTGTCGGCATTTTGGGAGGCACGGGCCTGCAGTTCACTCATGTAGGTTGTGAAGGTGCTGAACAGAATGCAACAAAACACTAATGTTAGATCTACAGCATTTAGCAGTGATACCTGGATGTCACAAGACCTATACCCTCAAACTCTACTGGCAGTACTGTAACTGTTCATTTACATTTCTTAAATCTAGTACTTAAGCAGTTTTGTATTTTGTCCGAATCCCCTTTGTTTATTTAACTCCTCAAACTTACTTGCGGATCTCCTCTGCGTCTTTGTTCAGGCGTTTCTTGAGCTTGCGGGTGTAGGAGTTGATGCGGTTCTTGACATCATCTGCGTTCTGGTCCATCATGGTTTTGAGCTCCTGCAGGTATTGGGTGGAGCGCTGCTTGGCATCAACCATGTCATTCTGCAGCTTGCTGGTCAGCAGCTCAAAGTCCTGCCTCAGCTGACCGGTGGCATAGGGGCCCAGCTGCTTCTCAATACCCTCCCTGTATGTGTTCAACTCCGACATGGTGTCCGTGATCAGACCACTGTGGAAGACCCATTGTTCAGATGGTTAGTGATGCTGTGGGCTCTATGTGTGAGAAGTAATAATACAAATCACTCTCATGACTTACTCCAGTTCCCTGCTGAGCTGGGTGCCCTTGAAATTCTGCACCATGCCATCAGCATTGGTATTGAGCTCTGAAACAAACTGCCAGAAGCGTTCCACTGTATCTTCCCATTTGGCCAGAGATTGGTCGGCCTGGTACAGAGAGCGAGCGTGGCAGCCTGTGGAACAGGAATAGGTCAGAAATCAGCACAATATCAACTTAGAAGGAGCAATAGAATATTAATTTAGAATATTATAACGATGCTCTGTAATGTTCTGCTTACCAGCAATGACTGCCAGAGCGAGTACCACTGCAACAACCCTCATGTTGGTAGAAAGACAAGTACACCTGAAAAACAGTCAGTAAATTGACTTAAGCATCATTTATAATAAACACCAAGCGTTTGCATGAAATTGCTGTAGAATAATGCACGCAGATTCAAACAGTGATGCACATTCTCTGCAAAATGCAACAAAGTCCTAAATGCCCCGCTCACCTGTGCAGAGAGTCCGTGCTGTGCCGTGTCAGAGGCTCGGCGCGCGCGCTTTTTATCCTCTCCCCCGGCTCCACGAGCGCACGCGATGCCGCCGGTCACGTGACTGCCGCCCCCCCCGCGTCAGCCGCGCGCTCCTCTCCAACAAGTTGCGCAATTTGCCCCTCTGTGTTGTTTCAATTAAAGATTTAATTAAATGATCCCATTAAAGTCACTCAGCTCGGAGTATTTTCACCGGTCCACGAACAACAACATAAATGACGTAACGATGCAAAACGTTATCATTGACAGAGGGCATGAATCCGATGTTTTAATGCATGACGCACAAGTATTGCAAAGTGCAAACTGCTGCAACCACGTGGTGCTTCATATAGTGCAAAGTGCGAAGATTCCCTTAAGTTGCATTAAATATATATATACGTGTCTCTGATCCACACAATGCCCTGAGGTTTAAGTGTTCAGTTCTTTATCTGAAATATAAAGGCAAATCACTCGATGATTAAAGGTTCAATAGACTTTTTGGGGCCTTCTATTAACTACCCCTCCAGATTGGCACCTCCTCGTTTTTACCTCTTAAACATATTTATGGCGTTTTTTTTTTTTTTTTAAATGTGCCTGTAGCTTCGTTTACAGGTAAACCTTTGTTAAACTTATGTGATCGTATTTGTTTTTTATTACACATATACATTACATTATACATTACACAGGCTATTCTAAATGGACTGGACTCTTGAATACAAGGCCATTTTACTGAACATATCTTAAACAAACCAAATCCCTGTGGAAAACAAACCACCTGTACTGGAGGCCTAATCGCATGATTCATTCATTCATTATCTTCCGCTTTATCCTATATTAGGGTCGCGGTGGGGTTCCCCATGCCCATCCAGGGGAGAACGTTTCGGGTACTGGGCAGATACACCCAGGACAGGGCGCCAATCCATCACTGGGCACACACTCACTCACACAGACACGCACGCATACACACTCTATATGGGGCAATTTGGAGAACTCAATTGACCTGATCCATGTTTTTGGACTGTGGGAGGAAACCCATGCAGACACGGGGAGAACATGGAATCCTCCACCCAGATGGGGATTCGAACCGGGAAGCCCTAGTGCTGAGAGGTGAACGTGCTAACCACTAAGCCACCGTACTGCCCCTAATCGCATGATGATGGTTTAAAATGAGGATTCTTAAAGTCTGGTGTTAGGAGCTGGATGTGGATGCTCTATCAATTAAATAGATAGTGAATACAATTACAGTTGAATATGGATTAAACAAAACTCCAAGGAAGTTATAGAAAACTTAAAGTTCTACCTATCCAGTTAAAACTAAAACGGGCTGTGTAAGGTTACGTGTGGTTTACACTGATTTACTCAGCTTTAAAAGTCAATTGGCATCTTCCTTTGTTATTAGCCGAATTTCTGATAAATAACTCCGTGTCAGTGCTTTAACTTTGTAACAAGTTGCAGAAATGTATGAATTACATATATAATTAGTTTTAATAATATTGTATTTATATCAAAGAAACAAGATTTATTTAAAATCCTGTTTTGTTCGTTCTTAGGTTTTCACTGCAGACGTGTGTTGATGTAGGTGGGGTTGTTTGGCAGAGATTTGGTGGTTTTTCGGTACATGAAACAACTTGTTAAGTTTGTAAAGATTAACATATGAATGAGGTTCAGGGGTATAGCAGCTAATGTTCTTGTGTTCCATTATTTGTTGTCATGTTTGCCAGGTGTGTTTTAACATAAACCTTGTGGGTATTTAGAGTAATTAGTGCTTACTAGATTAAAATTAACTCCTAAGGTTTAGTAGGCCAATTTAAACGCAGATAATTACTTGGCCCAAAAAGTTCAGTTAACAGTTTATTTGTAGTAAATTAGTATGTAATGAAAATGATTTAGAACTTATAGTTTTAACAGTAATAAGTCGATTGAGTTCATATTGATTCATGGATCATTAATGATTCACAAAAAAATTGTGCTGAAAATGTTTTCTACTTGTAACTTATCTTTATAGAGCACTTTTGTTTAATTAAAGCATAAATTCTTATGTTCATATGCAATGGATTATCAAAGTTGGTTTAAATCAGGGTTCAGAAAAACTTAATGCCAAGGACATATTTTGTTTGAAAAAATAATAAATTCATAATTAAATACAAAGTTAGAGTCCATATTTGGGTAAATGCTGACACATGAAAGACTTTAACCCTTTTTGTAACATAAATCAAACAGATAAATATATTTATATATAATATATCAGTATACATTCTCCTGTCATTTTATTAGCTACTCCTCCCTGTATCTACACTCATTGTTTATTTTATCTTGTCATGATGCTTCTTGTAGACTGCAGTCCGTCCTTTTCTTTTCACATGTTGATTATCTTGTGGTCATGACCCCCACAGCTTAACCACAGTTTTATTTGGGGGCGAATGCTTCTCAACATTGCAGTGACACTAATGTCATGTTGTGTCAGTGTGTGTTGTTTTGGTAAAAATAGATCAGACATGGCAATAAAGCTGTAATTTAGAAACAGATCAATGTGACTACTAAACTAAGAGTAACCCACAAAAAAAAACAGTGAGTCAAAAAACCAAATAAAGTAGCCAGTGAGTATTTATACATGTATAGTGTATATGTACAGATATGAAATGCTGAATTTCCTTTTGTTTTTTACCTCTTATTGACCCAGCAATGCTGGAATTTTGCCCGTCACCAATGATTTGCTTACAATGAAAATGAAAAGTTTGGAACACAGCCACTGGAGAAAACCAGTGATGGAGGTTGGGCTAATCCATTAATAATTGGTATTAGTCTTGTTTGGTGTCTAATTTCTTGATATAAAACATTTTTCGGTGTCATTGTGAAAGCACTTTCATTGCACACCAGTATTTTGGAGTTCTTTATAGCTCCTTGTTCCAACTTGTTTCTTTTTCTCTGCATGCTGCCCTACCCTTTGACTCCACTATCTCCCGAAAACAAAACAGGGCTTTGTAAGTCAAGATCCTGCTCAGATTAGAGGAATGGCATTGTAGATAAAGTCCTGCATGACAAAAAACATCAATATACTGATATTTACCTCCCCCTTCAACAATCATGGGTCCCCAGTGTTTTTTATACACAGGTTTGTAAACATTATGTATATAGCACCTAAAATAAATATAAAAAAAAAACATGAAATATCAACAACTAGCAAAAAATGACTTGGATGGTAAAGCTTGTTAATTAAAAAAATATTAATGATTAGAATTTTAGGCTTAGGAATCAAGGCCAATCAGTGGTTCATTTTCACTACAGAGACCTCTTCTCTGTAGTCTGAACCATTATGGCAGTACTGCATTTATTATTTAATTGTACACTATTTTAATATTTTTAAACCCCCATGCTAATGAAAATGTATTTTCCCCTTACACTGATCTAAGAAACTTCCCATTTTAGGAACACGTTTCCTTAAACTCTTGGGTCATGTCTAGGTAAAAGGCATGAAGGGTATTATAGGTTAGATTACGTCAGATAAAGAATAAAGTAAATCATAATCTCTTTCAATTATTGAAATTATTTTCAATTATTATAAATGTAGCATCTCAAAATTGCAACATACTGGGCTTCAAACCACAAGATCAATAAAAAAAATGTTACCACTTTAAAAATAATTTCAGCAATTGTTATTATTTATTGTAAAATATTTCATTAAATTCAAATGTAAACCATTCTTTTATAATGTAGATAGTCTGCTAACATATCAAAATTACAAAACAAGGGGCTCTAATTCATAATACAAAATCACAGGCCTGAACTTTCATAACCCCAGTCTCTGTTGTTTTGTTCAGCATTTGGTTGTCGGTGATTCATCGCTGAGTTACGACAGATGGGAAAGCTTTCTGCTTACTTCGTTTTCCTTACTGTTATTTACTCCTGTCAGCAAATCAGGTCAAAGGGCTCTCAGCTGTTTTGTATCAGACCCAACTGTCCTCTTAAGTTCATCATCTTTACTCATAATTACCCAAAGCTCAAAATTTCCCAGTGGCATCCAGGCATCAATTGACCCCAGCAGACCTGCTTGTAAATATTTGATATTAATATTGGTAGTTTTGGGAGTTTTAGTGCCCTGTTTGGTAGAAAAGTGTCATTGCATGCCCACTGACAATTTAGGGTTTTTGTAAATATTAATTGTAGAGATAAACTTCAACTCGGTTTTATTTTTATTGCGCTCTTTACTATTTTAAAAAATCACACATTCTATTATGGACAAAATATGCGAAATACAATACACTCAGAGTCAGCAGTTAAAGCAAGTTTAGCAATTAACAATAAGGAACTACAAAAAAAATTATAAACAGTTCAGTCTAGCAGCCAAGACAATACACATTTAAGTCGTTTAAAGACCCACACTTCTGACTGACTGATGGAACTTATTTTGGAACATATATTTATTTTGAAAATTTTTCTTGGAAAAGTACAAGGATGTTTCGATTTGAGTGTCTTCTGTCAACTCATTTGTGACTCTGCCAAGAATCAAGAACAGCAAACTTGTGGGAACAGTTTCTGACATGCAGGCTTTTTGTAATTTTGCAGATGTTTAGGCTGGTCCTAGTGGTGAGTGAAGAGTGTGTGTGTGTGTGTGTGTGTGTGTGTGTGTGTGTGTGTGTGTGTGTGTGTGTGTGTGTGTGTGTGTGTGTGTGTGTGTGTGTGTGTGTTAAGGACCTTGCTTTGTGCTTTTCCCAAAATGTTTCAACAAAGTGCAGTTGTATAATATGTATGGATAGAGGCAGTTTCAAAATAAGCTTTCCATGTACACTGTGCTGTCCCATGATGCACCTGGAGCTGATAAAGCAAAAGAGGAAAAAACAAATCTGCAGGTTGACTTGGACACAGCCTCTGTTTAAGTACACTAGGCGTGAGTTTAGTTTTTTGTAAAGAATAAGTTAAAACCTTTGTTTAAATTGCATATAACAGATTTACTCTTTGCTTGTTTGTAGCTGATTATAAATTTCTTAGTAACATTGTCATTCTTCTGGCCTTAAACTGTACTTGTGTTTAATGGAAGTTTAAACTGAACGATAAAGTAATTATTAATATTTTATTAAATCTGTAGAACAATGCAAAAAATAGGCAAAATAGGCATAGAGATGGCAATAGAAAGGCTCGATGGCGCCATCTAGTGGTCAACATGGTATAACTTAAAGAATGGGATATCAAATAACTGCCGTGTCAACTGCAGTAAATAAAGTATATAAACATTTCACACTTTTAGATCTAAATGTTTATTATTAATGTCAGTTATTATTAACACTGCTACTAATAGTAATAATATGAATTTCCTGCTCTGAACAGTTAATATAAAAACATTTGTTGTCATCATAGCTCTTTGTTAATAGTGCAGGTACAGTATTTAAGCAGTGAGCAGATACCAACAAGCCATTCACAAGTTATTAAACTCAGAGCATCAACAAAATCAATTTTTAAATCAATTATTTTATTACATTATTAGATTAATTTCATTTCATTCAGTAACCTTACCTGTTGTGAAAATGAAAGTTAACACTTTAATGTAAGACAAAAACGGTGTATCACTGAATTAATGAATTCATTCAAACTTTTCAGACGTTTTTGGACTTTAGAAAAAGGGCTGCTAACCTTTAATACATGAAATAGAGATTATATTAATAGCTGAATACAGTTTAATATGAATTGTGGTTCTGTGATTTAACCAAGCATGTATGATTAATAAAAGTGTAGTGGGAGTATTGTTTTGTGGTTAGCTCAACTTTGTCTTTTATGCTGATGTTATTATAATGTGTTATGCAAAAGTATATAAGTAAAAGAGAAATGCGCTTTACATAAAATTTCAAGACTCACACTTGCTCTGATTTGTTTGTGTGTAGACAAACGGAGGTCAAACTATTTGCATTTGGTTTCATTTCTGGGGAAGCCAAGTTTTACTCTTACTTTCGTTTTGGGTTTGTGAGAGAATAGATACCTAGTTTATAAATACCTCTGCTGCTTTAAGAAAAAAAAAATATTATTATTATTATTATTATTATTATTATTATTATTATTATTATTATTATTATTATTATTATTATCAGTATTGTAAGCATTTTACTACAACAGTGCGCACAAGATGGATACTACAGTACCTCTAAACAACTTAGCTAGCTTTTGTGAAAATAACTACCTTCAGAAAGCTGTGACTGCAAGATTATAAGAATCTAAATAGTGTCAGTAAAATCTAAATTCATACCATCTTTTAATATAAAGTACATTTTATTACGTTCATCTGCCTAGTATTTTAATACATACATGTTGAGTTTAGACAGATACATTATATATCTATAAAAATGCATATGTTAATTTTATGTGGCAAAGCATGCTGGTAAAATGTATACATTACATATTACATTATATATTATATAAATAAAATATTAGGGTGACCCCAGTGCATCCTAGCTGCTCCTCTAATAGAAGACTGCCTACAGGGATTCTTGCTTCACTAGAAGACTAAATAACAAGCAGAGAAAGTGACCCCAGTGCCTGTATATTTTGAGTTGTGTTGCAGATTGTCATCTCATCTCATTAATTTTAAAAGGGAGGAAATTAAAAGAGAGGACCATTTTTTGTGCTAGGCATCTATACCCAAGACAGGGTGCCAATCCATCACAAGACACATACTCACTTATAAAGGTTTAGATAGGGTCAATTTAGGGCAGGCAATTCACCTTAAATCCATGTTTTTGGTGGAGACCGGTGGAGAAAATCCATGTGGACACGAGGAGAACATGGAAATGCCACATTGATCTAGATCCGAACTTGAATCCATAGCAATGTAGAAGTAAACATAATTACTAAGCCACCATGCTCCCAGTGAATGATTGTCATGCTAAACAATGTTTGCTTTATTGATTATGGTTTTCTGAGATTATATTTTATATGGAATCCTGAAACTTTTGCTGCTGTACCTCACACTTCTTTAGACTCTAGTGTACTGCTGCATGATTATTCGTTTTGACACTATTCTTTTCCCCCCCAAGTTGTTTTTATTTCAAGTCCAGATTCCACTCTAAATTCCTCTATTTCATTGTTAACTGTTTCAAGCATGTTGTGATCTATATAAATGAGCAAAACCTGTCTGTGAAAACACACACTGCTATTGCTTATGTCAGCAATTTGATTGTATATCTGCATGAGAGCCAGATTAAGTATGGTGTTGGTCAGTGGAAAGCCTGTCTTTAGGTGTAGAAGTTCTCCAGATGATAGTTTGTCTTTAGAAAGTAAATATTTTAGAATGCTGAAGTCTCGAGGACGAGCCGGCTTAGTTTGTTTAAGATTTTTAAGGCTTCTCTCCAAAAAGGACCGTCTGATTTTCTGAGATTGTTTTTTAGGTGTTAATGAGCGTATCAAGTCTGCTTACTTTCTTTCTTTTGAAAGAGGGTGTGATGAAGACATTGAGACGATTTGCTAAAATTCGAGAAAATATCAAGTATCAAGTGAATATCAAGTGAATTTTAAAAATATGTTTTTCTGGATCACAAGATTTTTTCACTAATTTAGGTACAAATTTTTTTTTTAACATGAGGTTGAAGTGAACCTTCAAAATCTCTGTCAGTGGACCACAATATGTTTTGTATAGATCCAATTTCTTTTGAACAATTCTTGGTAGATCTATGTCTCTCATAGATTTGATGACACTCAGAATTTCCGCCCCACTAATCAATCCTGCCTCTCTATCAGGTGTTCTTTCATATCCAATTGCTTTTTTTGTATTCGTCTGCCTCCAGTCTAACAATAATGCAACTTTTGGTGTTTTCTTTTCATGATGCTGCTTCAGCTTGAGTTTCAGGACAAGAGGATAATGATCAGAAACAATCATGTCATTAACTGTATTGCTGCTTGTACTGCTACTAATTACTATGTTCATCATGTCATCAGGTATAAAAAAACATGTCTAATCTGGATTTACTGTCCTTTTGACATCGTGTAAAGCCCTCATCAGTGGGGTGTAAGTATGACCACGTGTCCCTGAGATTTAAAGAACTAATAAATTTTTCCAATTGTTTTCTCAGTGATGAATGTTCCAAATGATAAACGGAGGATTGCCGATCAATCCACGGATCTAAAACTGTGTTAAAATCACCACCAACCACCAGCACCCCCTCAGCCGTCTCTTTAAATAATCCTTCAGGTTACTCAAGACGTCTCTGTCACACTGATGATTGTAGACATTAACCAGAGTGAACAACTGTCCATACAAGTGACAGAAGAGCACGATGTAACCTCCACAGGAATCCTCATCATGGCAGATGTACTCAAATGATTCTTTATCTCTTATCAGTATTGCAACTCCTTTACTTCGAGAGTTGTGTACAGTAAAGTAAGATTTCCACCCTGTTACATTCACCAGTGAAGTACAGTTTTTTGGTCCAATGTGGGTTTCTTGTATAAATATAATATCAGCTTTAATCTCTGAGAGCTTCTTCTTTACATCTGATATCTTCGTTTTAATACCACAAGTGTTCCAGGAGACAAAACAAATGGTTGTGTCCTTTTGTGTCATTTCGATGGGAGATGAAATCTTTGAACAAAAAAAAGAAACATTTTTTTATCATTTATTATTGTATGATATAATATACATACGTGAGTATACATCAAATCTCTTGGCAACTAGTACAAAACTTGCATGTAAGCAGCAAAAAAAAGATAAGCATACCATAAATTTTTTGTATGATGACCAACTTGTGATGTATATTAATCTTGTACAACTTTTGTACCAACAATTTAAAGCATGTTTTATGTCTATAGTCACATTTGGTCACCAATCTATTGCAGGATATGTCGCATGTACCAAAAAAAAACATCAACATTGTGTCCATCAAAAAATCATTATAATATTAATACTATTAATATTATTTCTTTATAACATTTATATTCTGTAAGATAGTGTCACATAGTTATTACAATTATATTATAAACTAAACAGCATGTAAACTTTTTTAATTAAAGTAACAAAAAAATGCTACCTTACAAAAGGTAAAACCTTTCTTTGCAGGATGATGGTGACAACTAAATGCTGTCTTGTATGTGAGAAATGTAACATGTTCATTTATTTAACAGTTCTGTGACAAAGGAGGAGGAATTCCAAATTCCTCTATGTTAAATCACTACATTGTTTTCTGAAAATGACATAAGATGAATGTTTAAATTTAGATTTATGTGTCATCCGAAACACACCTTTTTTACCTTTACAAATTGCCACAGTACTTCATTGCATTTTTAAACATCCCACAAACATTAGTCACAGTGTTATGTCCTGTCTGTGAGTGCAGTGTAGAGCCATACACTGGGAAGCCAAGAATGGGTCCAAATAGAGAATAGTTTAATAAAGCACCAAAGCATAGAAAAAAAGAACAGAAAACCGCAGCACAGGGCAAGCTAACTTAAGTGATGACCTCATTTTTGTCTATGACTTTGTTACCCAAATGAGTTTACCTGAAGCAAACAACACCATTTCAGTGAAATGTTTGCCTTATTAGATCACCTCCCCTTTGGTCACAGGAACTATATATGTAGTCTGACACATCCGATTTTTCCAGAGCTCACCTTCTTCACATTTTAAAATTTATCTTAGCAATCAGCTGAGCAAGGTAAAATTTCTAACACTTGCTTTTTCTATTAGCACTTGTAATTTGTATTTTAATATAATTTTTTTAAATTCTTTTAGCAAAATGGCACATTCAAAGAAAACCCTACATTTTGTTACCTGGAACATCAATGGTATTAAAGACAAGTTTTTATCTATGTTAAAGATGCTTTCTGACATTAATGCTGACGTTGTCTTCATTCAAGAAACCCATGTTGGGCCAAGTTGTTGCCCAGAGTTGGACAATGATTCAAACTGGAATGTCTTTTACACTGTTTATGATTCTAAAAGTAAAGGAGTCGCCATACTGATTAAAAAAACTATAGAATTTAATTACATCTGCCATGATGAGGATAACTGTGGAGGCTACCTCGTGCTCTTCTGTCATCTGTACGGAAAGTTGTACACTCTGGTTAACGTCTACAAACATCCAGGAGACAATCATATTTTGGGTAGATTAAAGGAATACCTGATGGAAACAGCTGAGGGAGTGCTGGTGGTTGGAGGAGATTTCAACATCGTTTTGGATCCCAGCTTTGATCGAGAAGTAACAACCGTAGAAGAACATCCACAACTTAGATCACAATTAGAAGATTTTATGGTGTCCCTGAATCTCAGAGACACCTGGTCATACTTACACCCCACTGATAATGGTTTTACTTTGCATGGAGTGAATAAGATAAGTTCCAGAATAGATATGTTTTTTATGTTTGAGACCACACTGCCATGTGTAAAAAACATCAGTGTGTTAAATGAGACAGAAATATCTGATCACTCTCCAGTTGTGCTAAAATTTACAGATCCGAGGCAGGGTAAGCCTAAAAAACCAAAAGTTGCACTAACATTAAAGAAACACACATACTTTCCTGACAAGAGACTGGGAAAGATAAATGGGGCTGAAATACTCAGTGCCATCAAGTCCTTGTCTGGCTCAGCAAGTGTTTTGCTGAATATGGAGCGTTACAAAAAATCTCAATGTGAAAATTCTGAGAGTTTAAAAATAAAGTTCAATCTTTTGATTAAAACCAGAAAAGCACTTGTTTACCTGGCAAAAAACATTAAATTAAGAAGCAATCGTGTCATTGCTGCTAAATATATGATTTTCTCAAAGATTTTTGCCAAACGTCTTGATGACCTCATAACTCATACCTTCAAAAGTCAAGCAATTAAATATAATGTTCTTCTCGCAGCAAGACTTGCAAAGAATTTACAAAAAATAAATTTCTCCTATCTGACTACCAGCATCAAGCTACTAAATAACATACACCTTGCTCCACCTCCAGAATTGAGAGTTCTTGGTGCCCTTCTCCCCAAAGAGCCTAACTCTACTGGAGATTTTAGAAATTTGCATTATTACAATCCAATGACCAAATCTATCATTAATCTAGTTTTAAAACAACTGGAGGATAAACTTTACAAAGCTTTAGCCCCTGAAGGGGCAAGTGTTTGTGTTCATCGTCAGGCTCTGTGTGTTTATGGTAAGCCAGAACAACGAAAGTTAGTTAAAACTATTTTGAAACAATTTGAAGAAGACTCTGGCATTGAACTAAACATAACAAAAACCCAGGCATTTAAGCCCCTAAATCTGTGGCAAAATTCTTTGTTGCTATTCAATAAAACTTAAATACTAATACTTTACATATACAGTGTATATATATATATATATATATATATATATATATATATATATATATATATATATATATATATATATATATATATATATAATATATACATTTGCATTTTAATTGCTTGATTTATTCTTTAAAATCTTGAGTAGACTTATTAAGGAAACTCTTCATGAACTTTGTTAATATTTTAAAATATTTATTCTAAATGATACTGGAATAATATATCTCAATCATGCGGGTGGCACGGTGACTTAGTGTTTAGCACGTTCGCCTCTCAGCTCTAGGGATTCCCAGATCGGATCCCCATCTGGGTGGAGTTTCCATGTTCTCTCCGGGTTCTCCGGTTTCCTCCCACAGTCCAAAAACATGGATCAAGTCAATTGAGTTCTCCAAATTGCCCCATATAGTGTGTGTGTGTGTGTGTGTGTTTGTATGTGTGTGTGCGTGTCTGTGTGTGTGTGTGCCTAGGCCTGTCCTGGGTGTTTCTGCCCAGCGCCCGAAACGTTCTCCCCTGGATGGGCATGGGGAATCCCCCCCCGCGACCCTAATATAGGATAACTCGGAAGATAATGAATGAATGAATGTAATCATGCTTTGTAGTTTTAAAAATCTCCTCTTTAACTTGATTATCTTTTTCCTTATGTATACATTCAAAATTAGAATCTAATAGTGGTTGTTATTATATTCAGTGTATGCAAATGTGTGTAATAAACTGAAAAAAATAAATAGAACTCAATATTCCTGTCGATCTTCCTAATTTAAATATATATTTATATTAGTTTGGACTTTATCATAAATATACTTGTTTGTCATTAATATTAATCACATAGCACTGTGTTATTTTTAATTATGTGTTATTGATTTGTTTGTAAATTACTTATTTTATAAAAATAAAAAATCTGTAATCAATTTGAAAGCTCTGACTCTGAACTATGTTAAATGAATGAAATTAATATAAATATAAAAAAAAAATAATGGTTTGATTAACAAATCTTTTTTTTTTTTTCTCTAGGAAAGATATTTTGGTCTAGTATAGCATGCGATTTATGTAGATTTATTAGTTTTACATATAAAAATGGAAAATACTGCTGAAAATATTGTATAGATTTAAACAAGCAAAAGTTGCCATTTGTTTAGATGCTTGGACTGATTGTGTCTGTTTACATCTAGTGACTCTCCTAATTACACACATTCAGTTTTAACGCTTGAATAAGACTTAAAGTTAAAACTCCATCATAAATGTATATTTTGTAGGACTTAATCTAGCTGTAAGGTTGCAGATTGAAATTGAGATTGAATTGAAATTATTTTCCTAAACTAATAGTGATGACGTGTTGCTCCTATAATTATTGAAGGTTAATTTAGCTACATTATAAACAATTAACATAAACAATTAGCATTTAGTTGTTATATATAAATTAAATTTTGCACTATACATTATTTGTATTATTTTATCAAAAACCAAATCATCAACCAATTAATTTTATAACATGGGATTTCAAAAACACTGGATTGATATGTGATATAAAACCTATATCTTGTTTTACAATAGAATTCTTATACCTAGCATTGTAATGCAGTCACCACACACATTGCAATTATTTCAGTAAAACATTGTTTTTCATTTATCATTTCTTGATAACTATAAAGTAGTTACATTGTGGACAGTATCCGCTGATATTTACGTCAACATGTCAGCTCAGTGTCACAAGTGAATTCTAACCAAAGCCGCTGCCACGCCCAGGAACATCCATGAACTTCCTAAACCACAAATGTATTGTAGTATAATGTATCAAATGTTCTTCAACGTAAATTACAAAACCCAATAACAAATTTTATTTAAAAATTGGGCAAAAGTGCATTACAAATTAATCCTACATTGTACATACAATTTTTTATTTTAAAGGGATTAGAATACAATTTTACAATATTAAATAGATTATGTAACCTCATATCTATAAGGCTAAAAACAGGTTACACAAGGATCATTGTAAATAAATATATAGACAGGGAAGTGGCTCAAATTATTTGTTTTTCATATAATAATTTGTTCATTTTTAATTTACCTTGTGTCAAAGTATAGTGTCAGCCATCATCTGGCACAAGTGGAGGTTTGAACCTGTTCATTTTTAACTTTAAAAATTTTTGTGTCAGTAATATTTATATATACAGCCATCATCTGGCACACCCTCTAGTGGCCCCATTGAACCTATTTTTTCCACTTACATATAGATGAACTTAGTAGACAGACTATCTGTGTTGTTTGTTGATGTTAGTCCCCTGTTGGTTCTCTGTTCTCTGTTGTCAGGACCTTCACAGAACAGGTATCATTTGGGTGGTGGATTGTTTTTGTCAGTTCTGCAGTGACACTGAAGTGGTGAGGGGGTTTTAGTGCAGCAGTGCTGCTGTAGTTTCATTTCTCCACCTCAGTCACACTGCTGGGATTGGAATAATGCACCAACCAAATAATCCCTGCTCTGTGGTGCTACTATTGGGGTTCTGACCATTAGAGACAACCTGAATAAACACCTGATTGATGTGTTGTATTATTGACAACTAAGCAAAAAAAACACACCAAGCTTTTCATGATAAGCCAATAAAAAAGCAATTAAGTAAAGCAATTAAGAATTCAGCTCTAAATAACATTAAATAAAAAAGGTGATTCAATTTAAGGATATGTTGTGTTGTGTAAGGATATGAGATCACACTCTCTGTCTTCATGCGTCAACACTTACTAAGAGATATAGTTGTTATTATTATAGTAAGTTTCACACCCTTGCTGAGTCATTGTTGTCTTTATTTAGACATAAATCAAGTATCTGTACCTTTCAGCATACTGCAGTTACACCTCATGTGGATGTTGTAATAAGTTGGGATAGGTTCTTAAGGTACAATACGTCGTGACGAAGTGCTTTAAGTGTTAGGTAATAAATTTTTTGTAGTGTGCTTGAAAAAAATAATGAATGTACAATTCAAATTTGAACTTCTGCATGTATTTATTACTTACCTCACTGTGATGTTCATAGCCATATCTCAAAAAAGAAAATATAAAGATTGATTGATGCAAAGTACTTAAATGATTTTTTTATTTAATTTAATTTTAAATGTTTGCCTAATTCAAACAATTAGTTTTTATGATTTTATCAGATTTTTGAGTCTCAGCACAGTCAACGCAGCTGCTGGGTTAGGTTGTTCGTACCCCTTTAAAAATTTAGTTTATTTTATTTGTTTCCTGTAGAGGTGCACACTCTCTGAGGTATACCTCGGTTCGCTTTCTTAGTAGTAAGAGCAGCGCTCCCTGCTGTATGTTTTTGTCTGTAGGAGTCACGTGTACATTATTATTATTTTATCTATCCCGCCATTATCTTCAGTTTAATCCTCTACTAGGTTCGTGGGGGGGGGGGTTGCCCATGCCCATCCAGGAATTAATGTTTCGGGCGCTGGGCAGATACACCCAGGACAGCACTAATATATGAGCACACATTCAATCACACAGACATGCACACACACAATATAGTATACTAATATTCCAACTTAAAGTTTGGGGTCAAAACACAGGGTTCACTAAAACAGCATCCTTGGAGCAATTCGAGCCATCTTTTTGGTGCAGTCATGCATAGGAAATCTTAATATTGATTTTTTTTGTTTACTATGCATCCTGATTTTTCTTACCTTAACCTTAACCAAAATTGTTATGATAAAAAAAAACATAAAAGTAATATTTTCTTGGATCTGTAAGAATCCAGAAGTTCTCTAAAGGGCTACTGTATTTCTTCATCAGGAGTTCTGTCATTGGACAGTTATTCTTTTTTTGTTGAAGATCACATCAGTCAGATGAAGACAAGCAGACAAGCAGCAAAAATGGCATTTACTATCTATGCTCTACTGATTTTTCTTTACCCTTCACTATGAAATTTTGTTCAGACTTCATCCGATATCTCCAACAAAAGGAGAAAAGTGATGTTTGTCATCTTGTTAGCCCCAGATTACTAGATAGCTTAGAGCTTCATACAGCAGAAAAGTCATCCAAAAAGGTTACATACTTTAAATCTGATTTGTGGCTACAGAATGTTTTATCAAAATTAGGACGAAAAGCTTTTGTTCAAATCTCGCTGCTGATTCAATCAGTCCTTTGATCCACTCCAGACAGGTCTGTCTGCTTTATGATTGCTGTATGGAGAGTTCTGCGTTCTGAATAACATGTACAAATACAAGAGCACAATAGAACCTCCACAGTGATCCTCATCATGTACATATACTGAACTGACGCACTGTCTCGTAGCTTGTCAGGATAGCACCTGCAGAAATGTTTACAGTGAAAACAAATGTTTAGTTCTCCATAACCTTTACCAATTGGACAAACTCTGGCCCAAAACCAACTTTCTTGTGTCGATGTTGGTCCTTAAAATAATGTTAGGACACAAAAAACATCACATAAAAATTCTGTATGTAGAGTAAATGTATTGTTATACACAAACTTTAAGAGATTAAAGACATATACTGAAATCAAGACAAAGAGAGATTTACATGTATATTGTCGAACAAGAAACATTGTTAAACAACCAAAAAAAGTAATAAAAAAAACGTTTAAAAAAAGTTTCATGTTAAAATCATTCCATAGTTTAACTCCATCAATGAATTCATATCTTCTTTTTTAGATTTTTGCACAACAAATTTACACAATATTTGTAGAGTCAGTGAATAAATGTTCAATATATTATTTCTATTATTTTATAAAAAACAAAATCATTAAAGTTAATAACATGGGATTTCAGAAACAGTGGATTGGTATGTTTTTAGTAATCAGACTTATTAATAATACCTATAGCTTGTTTTACAATAACATGCTTATACCCAGAAGTGTAAGGCATTTAACCAATCACATTTCAGAGGCATTCGTTATCATAAAATAAGTGTCAATCAAACTGTCGCTTCAACCAATAAGATTTTGAGTTCGCAGCCTCAAGGCCCTCCAGCAGCCAGATGTGAGGTCAGCATATTCACACCATCTGATTGGATAGTCAGAGTCTGTACTTCTGTCAAGCTGACATTTTCAGCAAATTAAAAAGAGTTCTCTATCTGCCTTATGATGCAGATTGCTAAAAACATTACCTTCTTATGGATGTGATTATGACTTTAATTCCAGATTTTCTAATAAATTATCCGGATTAATAATTTGTATTTTAATTCCAGATTTTTGGATAAATTTATCAACAATTGTAGTATCTGACTGGTGTTTTTCTGGATCACCACTTATGCTCAGAGCCTGTCTCTGAAAACAAATACTAGTTGTAAGATTTTCTTTAAGAAGCTCACATTCCAGCAGTTTCAGCGCCAAATCTAAGATGGGTTTAGTGAGTGGACATCCATTTGTCAACTTTCTAAAAACCCCAGAGGAAGGTTCCACTCTGGGAAGAATGGAATCTAAAATGTCAAACACCTTTGGATCAACGGCATTAGTCGATTTCAGACCATTGATGCTCTCTTTTAGAAAGGATGCCTGTATTTCTTGTTTGTCTTTCTCAATGATAGCTGTGTAAAAGTCTTTTTTTGAAGAAGAAGCATTTTTGTCTTCTTTCTTTGCACCTTGTTTTCCCTTAAGTGAAACAATGGCGAGCTCACTCAGGCGCATGGCTAATATTTGTAAGAATATCTTACATTTAGTCATATCAACAGGCATCTGATTTGACATTAAAAGTTGATTGTATTCTTTTTTCAGGTTTTCTATGATTGTACAGTGATGCTCTTTGTAATAGGACACATTATGGTCACAGGGTCTTTGTTCTTCTGAGTCAGTCAGTGACTTAATGGCACTCAGTATTTCTGCCCCATTGATCATCCCCCCTTTACTGCTAGAAGTGTATGTGTGGTTTTCTAAATGAAGAGCAACATGTGCAGTTTGGTTTCTAGTCTGCTGTCCAACTTTAAATGTAAGTAAAACAGGTTTGTGATCAGAAACAGGTTTGTGATCTTGACTCTTTAATTCAATGTCTAACACACGACTTATTGTATCCTCTGGAGTAAAAAACATGTCCAACCTGGACTCACAATTACGTTGGCACCAGGTCAACCCTTTATCATTATCATGTCGGTATGCCCAAATATCTCTGAGATTTAAAGCAGCAGTAAAGTCATCTAAAAAGACTTTAAACTGTGAACTCTTATTTGCAGAGGAGGGTGGCTGATCAAAAACAGGATGAAAAGCTTTGTTAAAATCTCCTCCAACCATCAGGACTCCTGCCGCGGTCTCCATCAGATAGTCCTTCAATCTATTCAAGACCTTTTCATCATATTTATGATTGTAGACATTAACCAGAGTGAACAGCTCTCCTTTCAGACGACAGAAGAGCACAATGTAACCTCCACAGTAATCCTCATCATGACAGATGTACTCAAACTGTACACAGTCTCTTATCAGAATTGCAACCCCTTTGCTATTAGGCCTATGTACGGTGAAGAAAGCTTTCCATTCCTCAATATCATTTAACACGTCGACATTTTTTGGCCCAATGTTCGTTTGTTGAATAAAGGCGATGTCAGTGCTCATCTCTTCAAGCTTCTTCAACACACTTAATTTCTTTGTTCTGATGCCATTTGTGTTCCAGGTTACAAAATTTAGAAAGGTTTCTGATTGTGCCATTACCGGTAGTTATGGAGCTTCTGAAAACACATAATGTCAATGATTGTCATTTTAAGCATATGTAAAATGAAATTGAGTGATAGTTGCAGTTGTGTTAAAGAATATGATTGTAATTTTTGTGGACAGGATTAAATTAGTACTTTAACACTATAAACAAAGTGCCAGCCCATTGACTGCTAAAATCCTACATGCAAATCATTTCTAATATTATTGTTTTTACTTTGCTAATATAACAGATACTTATACTCAGATAATTACTATTGCTATTTGATATGCAGTAGCATTGGCTGGCATGAAGCACTATTGGTAGTACCGCTCTTAATAATAATAGCTTTGTTGTTGTATATTTTTATTACAATTTTATTGTTTTTGTGTTTGTTCCTGAAGAAATTAAATTTACATTTATTTGTTGACACTGTGCTTAGGAAGATAGTTTAAACACTTAATACTGTAAAAGTTCAGTATTTCTGACGTTTATGAATTTTGGGTTGACTCAATAAGGCATTTTCTGTTATAGAAAACCCTTCCTCTTTACTGTTGTCTCACCAACAAAATAATTACAGGCACTGTACTGACCTGTTTTACACTGATTCAGAGGAAGCAACGCTTTCACAGAAAACCCATATAAACACTAAGTGATGGACATGCAAACTCTAACCTTATTGCTGTAAAGTTTTAGCTCCAATCCTATCTTGACCAATAAAATCCCACTTAAATTTAATCATAGTTAAATTATAAAACACACACATTTACATGACTTTAAGTTTAGGCGGATTTTTATATCATGTGCTTTTTTAGATCATATACTAACTATTTTTTTATGTAAGCTTTAAGTTTTGATGTTATTTTATATTTTGTGATTTTTTTTATTCATAGTCTTCAAACGGATATTAAACACACAAATAGTCCTAACCTTTCACCAATACTATGTGCTTTATAATCTATTTAAATTTTTATTTGATTAATAGTAATACCTGTTTGATTTTGCATTACTTATCTATAATTTAAAATCTAAATCTAAAAAATATCTATATTTAATGTATTATGTAAACAGTCCTGAGCATACTATTTATGCTAAACATTGCTTCAGTGAAAAGGTATACAAAAATACATAATCAAAAGTTAAACTTTTCAATCCTTAAAAATATTAAAAATAATAAATGCCATTACGTTATTTCAAAAACTATACGCACAACATATTTTGGATTAAAAAATATTATAGCACTAATGTCAGTACAAAAAAATCTTACAGTTCAGTTGATTTTTAATTTGACCTATTTTCAATTTTTAAAAATACAACAAAATGTCCTATTTATAAAACACATCACAGTCTTTCTTCTTAATTTGAATGAATAATTTAGTTTTACTGCAAAAAGATTTATTGACATACTTGGAATATAAAAAAAATTGGATCAAAGTTTATATTGATTTATTTTTATCCTTATTAAAATGAATTCTTCTTGCTATATATATACTTTTAAACTACTTACCGTGATCTCAGTACCTGGTGAGGACGATTAAAAAGTACAGGATCATAATCTGTTGGATAAACACTTGGTCAAGGTGTGTGTGTGTGTGTGTGTGTGTGTGTGTGTGTGTGTGTGTATGTGTATGTATGCGGGGTGGTGATGTGGAATTTATATACAGCAGGATGTATTTAAATCACGGGGTGTGTTTTTCTTGTGTGGCATGAGAGAATTGCGGCAGAGACAAACAAAAAGTAGTTATCTCTTTAAAAGTAGAATGAAATGTAGGCTGTATGAGGTGAAGAAATAGAGAAATAACTATGTGTATATATTCTGAACAGAGAAGAGTCTTTTATTATGTGTTACTTTTATTTATTATCTTTATTTAGTTTTGTCACCAAAATCTTCTGAAAAAGTTGTATGATAATGATCTGACTGTTTTATACATATTGTTGATCGTTCCCAGCATCCCATGCAGCCGCACTACAGACTTTACAGTTCATACTTGTTTTGTTAAGAGTCTTTATTAATTTGCAAATAATTATAAGACTGCAGTATTATGTTGTATGAGCCACGTTATGTCGTATGCGTGTGTTCACAACAATTATGGGAAATTTTGAAACCTTTCAAAAACCATCAAAAACCTTTGATGATGTTTGTGGCCATGTACTGTATGTGAGAGCTGTGTGTTCCATGTGTGTTATGTATGTTAAAACGTCATTTTTAGCAGAGCTAACCTGTAAAGGAATCATTTTAAAAGGCAACTCCACCTTCTCCCCATCCCAACACTTCTGATAAAGGGCAAGGCCATTTCCACAATGCTACATCTCACACATCCAATCAACCAACCTTCCCATCCTTCCCCTGTCTCAGAATTAGACATCTGAGACCACCAGCACCCCCCACCCCACCCCCGATTCCGTCCCATCTCACCTTCTTCAGGCCATTGCTTTCTCTATCCCACCAGCCCTTACACACACCACTGACTAGTGTAGTTCTCATTTGTGAGTAGCTTTGGATAAAAGCATCTGCTAAATGACTAAATGTAAATATAAATGTAAGCCTTAGGGAAAGTTGGTGCTATAATTATTTTCTTTAGCCACTCATCTTAATTATTGACACAGAGAAAGGGCTGGATCCTATCCCAGCAGTAAGTAAACACGACGTACTATGTGTTCGTTGACGTCTTTGTGTACTATTAGACTCAAGAAACATTTTAAACGTATACTATACAAATTGTATTAACTTGTATGACAAAAGACTGGCACAGTACAATGTTAAGCGACTCGAACTGTTTGTTTCCACAAATATTGGAATTAACTTTAAGTACCTGACTTTTTAATGTTGTACAAGCTGTAGGCCAATTACTACAGGTTACCACTAGATGGTGGTGTTTCTCTCTTTTTGTTCGAGTTCATTTTATTCCTGATATCAATTTGTATTTGTTCTATTGGTGCTTTAAAATACATGGAGGCTAAGCGGGGCAGTTGTAGGCTTCTCTTATCACTTTATCATGTAGTGCTTACCACGTCCACCTCATAGCACTCCGGATCCAGGTCCAAATCCCTATCTGGGGGGAGTGTCCATGTTCTCGCATCCGCATGGATGTTTTCCAGGTTCTCCAGTATACTCCTACAGTATGTGTGTACATAGCACCCTAAACGTTCTCCCCTGGATGGACATGGGGAACACCCCCCCCCCCCACCTATTCATTTAGCTTTATTTTTTGTTTTATTTATTTATTTAATAATTGTTCATGTGTCTCAGGTGATGATTCTGAGTTTATTCCTGATCTGCAGTTACAGAAAACAGCCATTCTAATGATATGTACAGTACGTCATTGTGTTTTTATTTTATCCGTATTTTCAAGTCTCATAAAGTCAGTTCACTTAGTGAGCAAACACACTGGATGAAGTCCGGATCCCAATTTAGGACTTCAGGACATCACGTTCTTGAGCTGCGCTCGTCTTCTTCCTTCTCCAGCTGGTAGGCGGGTTTATAACGGGTCACACCCCTGCTGTCCACTGTCTGAAGAGATGGATTCCTGAATGTGTTGTCCATGCTGCCCAGTGAGGTGTAACTGCGGGACATAAACATGACAGAAATAATGAGTGCAGCTGAGAAAAGCTCAGCAGTCACCAGAACAGCTGAGAAAGCGCTTACCCTTTATCATAGAGAATGCAGTAAGGCACATAGAGCGTCCGCAGGAACGACCAAATGTCGTGATACGACCAGTCCTGAGGAACAGCAAGCGGTTCACATTGACATGAAGGACTTTCTTATAGAATTACACCGTAGTCGGATTGTGATTGCTGGTTCGTGTGTTATTACTAAAAACCGACCTGATCTACGTTACAAGTAAACATAATGTTTAAAATGTCTAAATTTGAAGAAAGTCTGAAATTTTATTACATCACAAGATGCCCTTGTGACAATGTACTCATTTATATGACATTTCTTTTAAATTTGGTCAATAATATGCAGAAATAGAACATACCCATGTCTTTATGAGTGGGCTGCTGATTATTTTAAAATAAATAACAGTAGGCTGCGTGGTGGCTTAGTACAAATTAAATTAAATAATTAACAGTAGTCATATGAGATCACCAGTAGAGGGTTGATCCTCATATATGAAGGCCACCCCGGGTCTGTGGGGCAGAGGGCGGTGAGGGTCCGTGAGTATGGATCAGTGCGTCTGGTGCCCATCAGGACGGCGCTCAGCTCGGGCCTCTTCTCCTGAACCTCGTTCAGAGCTTGTCGAATGCTGCCCTCTACAGAGATCAGGTCCAGATCATATCTGACAAAATAATGAACCGATTAAAGTACCGATCGCTAACGGAACCAGCAGCAGGATGTCAGTTTCTACTCTAACTAAATGTGAGAAAGATCCCATACAGTACTGAAGAGATTAACAAGTGTAACTATTAAAATGAGACACTTGTGAATCGTGTTGGATTAAAGTGTCTGCAGACTGACCTCATGTAAATGTAATGTAACACTAAACTACAATCGTGACCTATTAAAGGTGACAGGACAGACTGTGAACAACACGATGCATGCTGGGTAGGTGTTCACAATGACCTTCATGTCTTGCCTTTTTATTGTGTCCTGCAGGAATCGCTCCATCTCAGGAAAGGGCGAGACGATGCGTATGTACAGCACCTTCACCTTCTCCTTACTGTCCGGATAACGCCTGAAAAAGAGTTCAACACGGAAACATAAAGGTCACCGGTGGTAAGTTTCCAACCACAACCTCCTCTCATCTTCATAGTTCTGAAATCATGCAATTGGTAAACAAATAGACAATTCACTCCCTTTTACACTGTTTACCATGGTCATAGAGTACCATTCAAAGTTTGGCCCGCACTCTAAACAGCTGCTTTAATCACAACAAACACTGAAATCTTTGAAGGAACTGAGAATTGATGAGGCTCTTGAACGAGAAGTAAAGTGTTTTTATTAGTAACAAAACTGCTGATTCATCTCAAACAAAGTGCCATGGTCTGCGTTCCTCGAAAACCCAAGGAGATCTAGGAACAAGCAGCTATTATATTTTAGGGTCCTTTAATATATTAATATATTGAGTTTCCTAATGTTCAGTTTCGGATCTTGTGACTAGAACAGAACGTTCTGTCAGCAATTATCTCTTTATATAATTCTGATGTCAGCTTCATTCACATGGACTGGGTCATCATCATCATCATCATCATCATTCCCCATGCCCATCAAAGAGGAAACGTTGGGCAGATACACCCAGGACAGGGTGCCAATCTATTGCTGGACGCACACTTACTTTTCTTGAAATCATGTTTTTGGACTGTGGAAAGAAAACAGAAAACCTGGAGAAAACCGATGCGGACACATGGAAAACATGGAAACTCCGATCAGATTGGGATTCGAACCTGGCCCAATCTGGAACGCTCTTTGAGTCTCTCACCGTTTCAGAGCAGCGTGGTACAGATGCAGCAGCACGGTGCAGTCTTTGCCTCCGTTGAAACCGACGCAGATCTGGTTCACTGAATACTGATCCAGTCCTGTCTCTATGGTCCTCAGTGCGGCAGACACTTTGTCCCCTAATGCTGATCCTGTAAGGACAATTTAAAAGCAAATCCGCCTTCTGTTAATGTTTGAAAATAGCGTTAACACAGTGCAGGCTGCTTAGAACACACAGCTTATGTTGTTATAAATGTCTGGAAACCATTTTGATTTTCCAAACTGCACTGAGGGAAGGTTTATAATATATATAAGTTTATATATGTCTCTTTTAATAAGTTTATATATGTCTCTTTTAATAAGTTTATATATGTCTCTTGTACAGCATGAGCAAGAATGGTTTTTTATTTAGTGGGATTATTTGACAGGATTGTTAACCCATACATTGTAATGTTTGTGGTCGCTCTGTTAGGAGGCTGGGCTGTCAATGTGCGTCCTTGAGCAAGGCCCTTAACCCCTTATTTCTCCAGGGGTGATGTTTTGCTGACCATGACCCCATATATATGTCACTTTGGATCAAAACATCTGATAAATGACCTCAGATAAGTGAAACGTAACCATGGTGACACGAATTACATATATACAGTATATATATATATGTACATGTATATAATTTTCAACTTTCTTTAAGATGCATTACCATCACTAGCAAGACAGTAGACTTCTTGTGCCGCCATGGCAACAGGATCAGCCACCAATCGCACGACTTTCCCCTCAGGCAGATCCTCCACCAGGCGAGCCTGCGCCTTCTCCACCTCCTCTGCGCTTCCCGAATCCAGCACCAGCCTCACCCGATAGTAGTTGCTCAGCCAGTCTGGGTACGACCCGAGCGACACGCTTTTACCCCACTCTGTCTGCAGCCGGGTCAGCGTGGGCGCAATTTCAGTCTCATCGGCGTCCACGTACACCTCCCGAGTGTGGAACGCGTTCCCTGGACTGGCGAAAAGGTGCGTCAGGCCGTTAAAGGCACGCTCGAGCAGCGTGGGGATGCCTGGGAACATGTAGACGTTCCGTACGCTGACCAGCGGGTACGGGAGAGACTCGCCCGTCTGAGGATTGCGCCCGTAGTTCAGCCTTGCGGAAACGGGCACCGTGGCGAGTTTCATGGTGGCCTCTGACTCCACTTTGCCGAAAAACTTTTCGACAAGCCGCGTCAGCTCCGGATGAGCGTGCAGGCTCTCGCCGAACGCCAGCGCCACCGCCTCGAAGGTCACATCGTCATGCGTGGGGCCAACGCCCCCCGCCGTGATCAGATGAGTGACGGTGGCCGAGAGCTCTGCCACTTCCTTAGCTATGATCCCCTGGACATCGGGGACGACCGAGATGCGCTGAACACTGACCCCCAGCTTGCGTAAGCCGCGGCACAGAAAGGTGCTGTTGGTATCTGCTGTGTGACCCTGAAATACAAAGAGCATTGTTCTCAAATGTGATTGGACGAGGCGACATTAGTCATGCGTCCCAGGTAGAAGAGGTTCGATGGCCGGCGTGCGTCATCACCCCACCTTCAGAATCTCATCACCGATGATGAGAATAGCTGCCGTCACCGGTCCTCCATCAGACGCAGTGCTGCCATTTTTAGCCATGCTGGTGAGGTGGGCTGCCACAAGGTTAAACCTCCTCACGGCTCGATTTAGATGTGGTAACGCCTGAAGCATTCAGCCAAGAACCAATAATGCTGCCACTGCAAATGCTCTGAGGGACAGAATCAGCAATCAGTGTGGGAGAAATCGAACGGGGGGCCCGAAGGTCACAAGGCTGGTTCCTTAACCACAGTCCTATGACTGCGCACACCAGCACAGTGTCATTACAGTGCTGAGAATGATGTACTATTGGGGTGTACTGCACCCTAATATAGTTAGGTTAGGTGGTCAGGGTGTTGGGCTATCAATCTGAAGGTTGGGGGTTCAAATCCCAGGTCCACTGAAGTTACCAGTGTGGGTCCTTGAGCAAGGCCCTTAACCCTCATTGCTCCAGGGATGTTGTGATGAACCCTGTGCTCACCTTGTAAGTCGCTTTGGATAAAAGCGTCTGCTGAATGACCAAATGTATTGAAATAGCACCTGATCTGTGGTGGTCCTGTGGGGAACCGATGTAACTGTCGGGCTCCAAAGTGCATCCATACAATACATGACCAAATGATGGCATGTGAAGGAATCTTTGAGTCATTAATCTTCTCAAACGAAGCACGACATGTGAAGATGTGATGAACTGAATGTTATTTTGATTTTCTCACTTGTCTTTTAGATGCTGAAAAGTCACAGTGTACCTTTAAAGACTTCTAAAATGTCTTAACAATTTAATATTTATAAATACTGTGCGGCACGGTGGCTTAGTGGTTTAGCACGTTCGCCTCTCAGCACTAGGGATTCCCGGTTCGAATCCCCATCTGGGTGGAGTTTCCATGTTCTCGCCGTGTCTGCGTGGGTTTCCTCCGGGTTCTCCGGTTTCCTCCCACAGTCCAAAAACATGGATCTATAGGGGCCCATTGAATTGCCCCATGTAGAGTGTGTTTGAGTGAGTGAGTGTGTGCCCAGCGATGGATTGGCGCCCTGTCCTGGGTCTATCTGCCCAGCGCCTGAAACGTTCTCCCCTGGATGGGCATGGGGAAACCCCCCCCCCCCCCCCCCCCGCGACCCTAATAGAGGGAACCCCCCCCCCCATTGATGGGCATGGGGAACCCCCCCCCCCCCCGCGACCCTAATAGAGGATAAAGCGAGAGATAATGAATGAATTAATGAATAAATACTGTGTGCCTTACCTTCTGAGTATGAAATCACGCCGTAAATTGCGCCAATCCACTTTATTAATTACGAAACAATGATTCCGCTGTTATAATGCAAATTAATGGCATTTATACTCAAGTCCTAAGGTCATGGAGAGAGTCCATACGCGTCCTCCATGAAACGCCGCTGTAACGCCGCCTTCAGTGACTCTTTATTAAAGACATGGTGAATATTACAACATCGCTCGGTTTAATAAAAAATAAAAGATAAATACACATTAGTTCGCATTTCCCCAAACGACACCCCGCGTGAAAGCAAAACCAGCTTCTGTACACCAATAGCAATGTGGCTTTACATCACGTGACCACGCCTCTCCCACCGACTAATCCAATGAGGCTCGCGAAAAGGCGGGTTTACACAGCCGCCACGGAAATGTCCGTTTCCTACCCGTTTTCATACGGATCCCGCCTTTTAATATATGATTGCCTGTCGCTTCAACAGCCGCGAACACTTGATTGAGGGGACTGTGTGTCTGTCAGAAATAGTAGCCAATCACAGATAAGGAAGGTGGGTAGTATCGGAAAACGGGTGCAAATGACTACCTATGGACAGAGGAATCGATTAGGGGGGAATCGATTAGGTCTCTGTAAACATCGGGTTTTTTTTTTTTTTTCATTTATCATCACTTCTGCTGTTTCAGATCAGTTCATAATGTTTAAAAACCCAAGACAGAGTCATAACAGGTTTATAGTCAGGTTTATAACGCACGAAAAAAAATAAAATATATGTTATAAATAAAAGACACTTAAATAAGTCTTCGACGAAGGACAACGTGCAATTGTGCAAACTTTTTCATTCATTATCTCCTACTTTATCCTCTATTAGGGTCGCGGTAGGGTTCCCCATGCCCATCCTGGGGAGAACGTCTCGGGCGCTGGGCAGATACACCCAGGACAGGGCGCCAATCCATCGCTGGGCACACACTCACTCACACACACACACTCTATATGGGGCAATTTGGAGAACTCAATTGACTTGATCCATGTTTTTGGACTGTGGGAGGAAACCGGAGAACCCGGAGGAAACCCACGCAGACACAGGGAGAACATGGAAACTCCACCCAGATGGGGATTCGAACCGGGAATCCCTAGCGCTGAGAGGCGAACGTGCTAACCACTAAGCCACAGTATTTATAAATATTAAATTGTTAAGACATTTGTGCAAACTTAAATATAGAAATATATATAAAATATAAATATAAAATATAGCCACCATCACCAAAAATATTCATTAAATAAAAATAAGTCAAGGGCGCCACGCTGGTGTAGTGGTTTAGCATGTTCTCCTCTCAGCGCTGGGGATCCAGGTTCGAATCCCAATCTGGTTGGTGTTTCCATGCTCTCCCCGCGTCCATGTGGGTTTCATCCGGGTCCTCCGGTTTCTCCCGCAGTCCAAAAACATGGATTCACGGTGAGGTGAATACTCTAAATTGCCCCATATAGCATGTGCTTGTGTGAGTGAGTGTGCCCAGTGATGGATTGGCGTCCTTTTCTGGGTGTATTTGCCCAACACAAGAAATGTTCTAACCTAGATGGGTATGGAACCCCCCCTTCCTTTTCCCCTGCGACCCTATTACAGGATTAAGTGGAAGATAATGAACGAATGAATATAAAGCCACGTCAATTAAAAATAATTCTAATATTTAGTATTATATTTAATAATATAATTAGTAATTACAATGCATTGTAATTAAATATAAATCTAATATATTTAGTAATTACAATGTATTTAATAGAAATGTCCCGTGTTTATGAAGACAAATACCAAATGCTTAGTAATTACTTAGCAATTAATCAGGCACGTGCACAGATCAGATAGACCCCTATGTGCTGCATCACTGGATCAGAACATTGCTCTTTAATTTTGACATTGGATGCCGTTTTTGGCTTCAGCATTTGACCCTTAATAATAATAATAATAATAATAATAATAATAATAATAATAATAATAGGGGCGGCACGGTGGCTTAGTGGTTAGCACATTCACCTCTCAGCACTAGGGATTCCCCATCTGGGTGAAGGAAACCCACGTGTCCGCGTGGGTTTCCTCCGGGTTCTCCGGTTTCCTCCCACAGTCCAAAAACATGGATCAAGTCAATTGAGTTCTCCAAAATTTCCCCATATAGTGTGTGTGTGTGTGAGTGAGTGTGTGCCCAGCGATGGATCGGCGCCCTGTCCTGGGTGTATCTGCCCAGCGCCCGAGATGTTCTCCCCTGGATGGGCATGGGGAACCCCACCGCGACCCTAATAGAGGATAAAGCGGGAGATGAATGAATGAATGAATAATAATAATAATAGTGTTACATAATGGGGCGGCACGGTGGCTTAGTGTTTAGCACGTTCGCCTCTCAGCGCTAGGGATTCCCGGTTCGAATCCCCATCTGGGTGGAGTTTCCATGTTCTCCCCGTGTCTGCGTGGGTTTCCTCCCACAGTCCAAAATCATGGATCAAGTCAATTGAATTCTCAAAAATTGCCCTATATAGAGTGTGTCTGTGTGAGTGAGTGTGTGCCCAGCGATGGATTGGCGCCCTGTCCTGGGTCTATCTGCCCAGTGCCCGAGACATTCTCCCTTGGATGGGCATGGGGACCCCCCCCCCCCCCCCCCCCCCCCCCATGGGGAACCTTTTTAGAGAATAAAGCGGAAGATAATGAATGAATGAATAAATAATAATAATAGTGTTGTTACATAATGATGTTGCAGAGTGTTGTTATATTAACCTGTGGTTCCTATATTTGAAACAGGTCGGGTGGTTACAGGGTATAATTAAAGAGAGAGAGAGAGAGAGAGAGAGAGAGAGAGAGAGAGAGAGATGCAGAAAGTCGGATGCGGGTTCGGGGATGTGGGTGCTGGCGCTCTACGCCAAATGGCATGACGCAGGCAGAGCGATTGCGGAAGTTTGTTTTCTGACGAGTTCAGACAGAGGAAAAGCCACAAAAGTCGCGTTTCATGTGGTTTCTGTTGGCGTTTAACGCGCACACGAAGGCGACGAGACCCGACACCGTCCGACCCCGCCGCGATCGATGTGACATTTCACAAACAGAAAGTTAATCCGGCTGAAGAAGTTGGGATTCGGACGAGACTCGGGAAAGCGAGCGAGAGGAAGGAAGAGCCGCGGGTGAGTTAGTGTCGAAATAACGTGTTTTAACGTCGACTTCCGACGCTGTGGATAAATGTGCGGGGTTTAATCATTCGTGCGTGTTGTTCGGCAGACGCGCTTTCGGTGATCGGTTAACCGGTTGCAACAAGTTGCAGCGCTTTTTGACTTTTCCCCGAGACCGAATCCCAAACGGCGCCGCATTCCCTACAGACGTGCCCTACATAGTCGCTGACGTAATGCCTCCTCGTCCCGTCTAGTGCTCTATCCAGTGAGGATGGAGGATATTTGAGGAAGACCTCCCTTCTCGCGTTTTTTCCCCCCAAGTTTCTATCGCACATGGTTGCATTTCTTGGGAGTTTTTTTTAAATACACAACTTTAAAATGTGTTCTGGACGTTCAACGGCCAAAAAAATGAACTTTGTCTATTTGTTGGCGTGTTTTCTTTTAAACGTGACGTAGTTCCAAAACCCTAATGGCATAGTGGTCTGCCACCTACGTGATGTACGGAACACCGTGCGTGCGTATCAAGGGACATAAGAGTAGAGAAGGTGTCATTCTGTCTCAAACAGGGTGTTGTTTTCTGCTCACCCGAAATTCAGTTGGTTCCATTTCATAGAACACAGCTTTAGAAAAGTAAGATCTATGGAATAGGCTGAGATGAGTGGGTTGTACGGAGAACTAAGCTAACCTATATATATATATATATATATATATATATATATATTATATATATATATATATATATATATATATATATAGAGAGAGAGAGAGAGAGAGAGAGAGAGAGAGAGAGAGAGAGCAAGAAGGGGGTGTGTGTCCAAACTTCTTACTGATACTCAGGAGCATCACAGAACAGGTATCATTTGGGTGGTGGATTGTTTATTGTCAGTTCTGCAGAGACACTGATATGGTGGGGGGGGGTGTTAGTGCAGCAGTTAGTACTGTAGTTTCATTTAAACACCTCAGTGACACTGCTGGGATAGGAATAATAATGTACCAACCCAAATAATCCCTGCTCTGTGGTGGTACTATTGCGGTTCTGAGCATTAGAGAACAGAGTACACAGTATGTACTGTAGAACACAAACACCGGCTTTCCTGTCTTCAGAGCGACATACTGTAAAAAGTATTTTATTTCTCAGGAGCATCACAGAACAGGTATCATTTGGGTGGTGGATTGTTTATTGTCAGTTCTGCAGAGACACTGATGTGGTGAGGGGGGTGTTAGTGCAGCAGTTAGTACTGTAGTTTCATTTAAACACCTCAGTGACACTGCTGGGATAGGAATAATGCACCCACCCAAATAATCCCTGCTTTGTGGTGGTACTATTGCGGTTCTGAGCATTAGAGAACAGAGTACAAAGTATGTACTGTTGAACACAAACACCGGCTTTCCTGTCTTCAGAGCGACATACTGTAAAAAGTATTTTATTAGACGTCACTGACCACATAGACCCCTCTTACCAAACGGTGCGATGCAGATAACAAACGTGTGAGGAGTTAGACGTTCAGCTTGTGCAACGCCGGCAAACACGGCCGCCTTTGCATCACGTCCTCTTACCCGGCCAATTACTTGCATCGAGCACGGCTCTGTACCCGAGCATAACAGTCCCCCCGGGCGCATTATTAAGTTTCATGGGTTTTGATTGAAATAGCAGGCAGCCGTGATAGAAATTCAGTCCCCTTTTTTTATAATAATCCGATCTATTGTAATGAGCACAATGGTGGTGGTAATCTTAACGTTCCACGCAGCTATTAATGGGTTGAGGAAATCACAGGTTGTCATTGAACGCCGAGTCTAAAGTAACAGCTGGTGTCACACAGCACAGCAGGTGACGGGTATAAACACAGGGCTGGGTTTTGTTCTGCCCGCGCTCGCTGTCTGTTGAGGAAACTGGTGAAAACAGAGCGGCCGTGGTCCGCGGAAAACAAAGTGCTATTTAGATGTGTGAACGATCGGAGAGATTACTTAAGGTCAGCGACGAGCTTTATTCCTAAGCTTGCAGGCGTTACCTGAAGCTCGTGGCTTTGAGACTCGGCTTTTGTGGTGAGCTTAATTTCACGACCGTCTTGGCTTTTAAGGAGGATTGAGTGTCCATCACTTTCAAATATGGCACTTATCTTGTAGAGTGAAAAAAGTCAAGGCAAGTATGCCTCACTCACCGGCCACTTTATTAGGACTGTTCGATCAGTTTTATTAGTCTTTTCTCAGGATCACTACAGAGCAGCTGTTATTTAGATGGGCACTGATTCTCAGCACCGACACTCATGTGACAGTGGTGTGTTGCTCTGGTAGGCGTGGGGCAGATGCAACAGTGACCCTAATGGATGCAGAGAAGTGTGCCAAGCGAAAAGGTTTAGCCACTTATCACTGACGTGATGGTCTTTCTAAAAGCGTGCTGGACCTTTATCACGTTCAAAAGACTCCGTTCACGGGTCAAGTTGTGGTTCATTTTCGTCACTGGATCTTTATTCCACAACCTTTTCAAATATAGTCCACAAGCTTTTGCCACAAATACTTTTCAGGGAGTTCATGTTTTTTAAACTTTTGCTACCTGACAAAAATTGTGAGTTGTGACATGAGTTCCTGAAGATAGTTTTTACTGTGAATAGGGAAACTATCATGTTTCCTCTAATAAACAATAGGTTAGATGTGAAAAGTGATTAGGGAACTATTTAAATCAATAAACATGTGTCGTATCATCTGAATATGGCTCCAGATAAACAATTTCTGCGTTAAACTCACTGCATGTTTAAGGTTCTGCTGTGAAAGGGCTTCTGCATGTTTGCATTAGAACCACATGTGCGGGCATTTCACTCCTGCTAAACTGCTGTGTCTAATCCAATTGTACCCGTGCAACACCGACTGCCACAGAACTACATCAGTGTCCCTGCAGTGCTGAGAATGGCAACCACCCAAATACCTGCTTGGTGCCTATCCTTTAGGGATCCTGACAATTAAAGACCTGAATAAATGGGGCTGACAAAAAAAAATGATACAGCGGCCAATTAGTACAGAAACAATGAGGTGAACATAACGTGGTGAGTGAGTTTATATAAAAAGTGTTCTTGCATGTTCTGCCTATATGCTTCCGGGTTCTGTAGCTAATCGTTTATTCCATACTCTGATAAACTGATGGCTGTAACGCGATAGTGAATGACAATCCTACTTAAATTGTAAATGAGGGTGTGTCTGACTCACGGTTATGTTAAAAATACACTGTTTTTTTTTTACGGTAACATGTAGGAACAGGAAACTGTTAGAATTATTCCGGGAAGGTGGAATTATTTCGTGTTGCATTGTTTTTAACCTGAAGACTGATCTTTTGTGACTGTGCTTAACTGGAATCTGTAATCATATTGCCGGTGTAGTCACTGCAGTTTGCAAGGCAAATTCATCTTTATCTGATTCATCCCAGTTAGACAAGCTAGTGCTGGTGAAATATAGTGTGTGTGTGTGTGTGTGTGTGTGTGTGTGTGTGTGTGTGTGTGTGTGTGTGTGTGTGTGTGTGTGTGTGTGTGTGTCTTTGCTCCACTTATTGTCCATGTTCTCTTATTGTCCAAAATTCTAGATTGTAGTCCATCTGTGTTCTACAGTACATACTGTGTACTCTGTTCTCTAATGGTCAGAACCCCAATAGTACCCCCACAGAGCAGGGATTATTTGTTGGGTGCATTATTCCTATCCCAGCAGTGTCACTGAGGTTTTTAAATAGAACTACAGCAGCACTGCTGCACTAAAACCCCCTCACCGCATCAGTGTCACTGCAGAACTGACAATAAACAATCCACCACCCAAATGATACCTGTTCTGTGAAGGTCCTGACCAATAGAGAACAGAGAACCTATAAAGGGCGCAGTGCAACATTTACAAGCAATATAACGGATGGGCATAACTGATTGTGGCAAAGCCAAGAACAATGCAAAGTGGGTGGAATAAGCGTTTGCATGACTGCACATGAAATTTCAATAGGCCGTTGTTTCTGATTTTACATCCAGACAGTGGAGCAATAAAGTGGATGAGTCCAATAGCGTGCATATTGCATCCATTTTACTTACCAGCAAAACCCAATATAACACACCACCACCATCGCATCACTGCTGTGAGAGAGAGAACCGAGTAAATGGGGCTAACTAAGTTCCTCGAGAAACAGATGGATAACAGAATGCAACTGTAGAACTACGAAGTTCATCCACAGCAAGTAACAAAAGCTTGTGTCATGAGTATGAACATGCTGACATGGCGTTAAACAAAACAAACCCCACCATCATACAGCTTATGGCGCATGCACAATGTCGCTATAATAGATTGCATGGCGTCCACTTAACATAATCGAGTGTTTAAAACTCATTTAGAATGCGTCACATGGTGAGAACCCTCCCCGAATGATGTGCCAAGGCTGGGGGTTCATCTTTTCAGCGGGATTCTGTTCAGAATCCGAAACATTGACCACGCGACCACATGCTCAGAAATAAAATGATGAACCAAGCGGCTGATTCGACTTCCTGATAAGGACCACCCACACGATGTTCTACAGCCGAGCATCTGTAGCTGGTTCTTAAAGGTCATGCTGGTTTTGCGGTACCAGAGTCCTTGCACAAGTTCTTGCTCAAGCGCAGTAGACGAGGCAGGAGAGCATTTTGGTACGTCAGAGTTCCTTTGTAGTGTTTTGCTCAAGAATGAATGTCATCACGAAACTGATGCAGTGGGATGAATAGATCGTCTTTGGGATTTGTTGCATGGAGGTCGTGTAGGTTACCCTTTAACCCCATTACAGCAGGTCTAAATGCTGGAATAAATCACTGGGACTGATTTACATACTGACTCACAACAGAGGATGCAGTACTTGACTTGTATGAGGTTTGAAGTTTGGATCAGAATTTCTTCACTAAGTTTTAAAATTAAGCTTTACTTTTTATTAATGTAACTAGTTCAGGGTTTTGACCCTAACCACCAACATTTAGTTTTAAATGGTTGAAACCTTGTGAAGACCAAGTCTCTGTTTGTGCCTTTTTTCATATCCTTAGTTAGTTGTGTCCCACCTATAGCTCTCTCCTACAAAACAATCACCGGGCAGGACGGGCTGGACGGGCAGGGTCATCGATCATGTCATTTGACTGCTGACTGCTTTTCTCTTTTCACAGCGGTGCTGATCGAATGTCCAGTCAGTAAGACACTCAGAGGACTGGACTCTCTTACATATTTGAACTCCTGAGTTTTGGGATGGATGTCAGGCAGCTGACAGTTTTCTGTAAAGTGTAAAATGTGATGTATGTAAGTCACATGTCACATCGACCACGTGGTTTTCACCCTGTAGACCTTTCCATTCCGGCTCGCAGGGAGTGGGAATGTTGCCACTCACATCGACTTTGACCTTTTTTAGCAATTCGCTTGCTCAACCCACCGCAACCTTCACCTCGCCCCGGGGGCCAAGGGATCGACCCTGCTTTCGCTTGGGTTGTACATTTACCCAGATGCTGCGCAGTGTTCAAAGACTGGTCTGTGATGGTCGTACCTCGGTGGCAGCCTGTCGTTTTAAAGCGCTGACCACGCCCACAACGACAACCGGTGCATTTAGAGTGAGAACTTGGGGAAATGGGAGTAAGAGAATAAATGTGGCGCTGCGTGGTCTGACCGAGAGGGCGGGGAAGGCTTAAAATAGCATATTCACATGTAAATGCTAACAAACTGCAGGGATGAGAATATGCTTATACACCCCTCACCCCCCCCGGCCCACCCAATCCGAAAAACGATTCCATTTCTGTACCTCGTATTGCTGTTTATTACAGATTACAGACAATGACGAGCCTCCTTAACAATTGGGAAGAACGCAGTGGATTAGATTTGTGCGTGCGGCCGTGTGCGAGGCTCGTCACGCCGTGGTTTTTGCTTTTTTATCTTCAATGCAGAACAGAAAATGAGCAACCTGTCGCCACATTTAAAAGCCCAGACTGTTTGAAGTCTTGGGTAACGCTCGGGTTCACTCAGAGTTTATCTGAACTGGGTGAATCATTAACAGGGATAAGCTCCAGAGCTGGGGTCCGACCGTGAGCGCTGCATGCATTTTAATTGCCCGAGAATTGGCAGGCGCGGTGCGATAACATTGGGGGTGATGGAGGAATTTCAGAAACATATAAACAGCAATAACTTGCGCATTCCGTGTGATTTAGATCCTTTAATTGACATTTTAAACCAATTTAGGAGATGAATCGGTCAGAGGTAATGGCTCCAGATAGAGGGTCAAAGATCTCTGGCTGTCTGGGGTTTGGTCATGAGATAAGGGATACACAGCGCTGCTGAGCGTTCATTTAAAAGTTTTAAAACACTGTTTATGCTGTTCACTCAACACGGCTTAAACACGAACCACCGACTGACCAAAAATAAGGTCACCCCCCCTGAATGTTACTCTGATCTGGGGGTTGGTGCAGGTGGCCAGGTCTGGGTTCAGCAACATTATGAGTTCAAAGGATGATCTGAATCTACACTAAACTATTGTGCTCCACTTTAACTTGTTCAGGTTCCGTGGCAATTGATTCCGAGTCCTGTATATTTGCATTGACCTCCTTTCTCGTGCCCGCACTGCAGACTTCCTGCGGTCTAGTATTCTGTTTCCCAGACTAACCGGACTCTCTCATCTGTTTAACCCTGTCATTATACGGCGCAGGAGGAATGAAGGCTATGCTGAGGTTTCAGCCAGTGTGATGGCCACTCTAAAGTCCAGGCTTCCATCGAGTCCAGCTAATCAAAACGAGTCCAAAATGTTTTTTTGTTTTTTTTTCATAGGAAACCGTTCTTATGCATTTGTTCGGCTCAAAGCGCCGCAGTGCGTCAGACCCACCGGCCGATGCTCTATGACTGAAAGCGTGTCGGTCAGCCAGAGGGTTTGTGGTCAACACCAGGCCGAGAAGTGCAAATGTGGTGTGATTTCCTCTGGTAGTGTTATACGTTCAGGTGAAAATCTGTCTTTACGTGGAAATGTGAGCCTCGAAGGTGATGCAACAGTACGAACACAAAGTTCTTTCAGTGTGAAGTTAGTAGGTTCTCCACAAGCCTCATCAGCGTGCATGTCCGGTGAGTGTTTGAGGCTGAAAACGTGTAAAGGGGGCCATAGTGGTTCTGTCGTGCAGGGATAAGGGATGGGATATGCAGAATATAGGCGTCCATGTAGCTTTTTGTCAAGATGTGCAAAAAATAAATCGTCCAGTGTTTTGAACGTGAGGGTTTTAGGTTTAACTCGTTTATGTAACTTGTTCATGGCTACAGGTTGGCACGGCAACCACATTACTGTAATAAGAAGCTCGGCTTGATTTCCAAATGTACTCTCCTATGTGCAGGGTCTGTTCAGCTTTGGTCCTCATGTCTGTGTGTGTTTGCCCCCGGGATAAATCAGCGCTACTAAATTGCCCAGCTTCATATTGCCATAACATCAACATCGTCATCGATGCTGCCCAAAAATTAAGCTCTTAAATCAACAAACACATAAATGCCATTCTGAAGGGCGCCCCCTGGTCCTGTGCATGTGTACCGCAGTTAACGTTCCGGTTAAACTCCACTGTGTTGCTCAGCTGGAACCGTTTCTACAGCTCCGTTACTATAAATAAAGCGCTGTTCTTCAGGCTGCCGGTTCTTGTCAGCCCGTAGCCCATAACGACCCATACAGAGCGAGTGGCGGCGGCCTCACCTGGGTCGGATCATTCAGAGGCGCAGCTAATTAAACCCATTGTGTTAAATAAAGCCCGGCAGGAAAAAGGAGGTGAAAGCCAGCAGCCGCACCTGGGACCTTGCGTCTTGTCTGTATGGGCTTAAAAAAAAAAAAGAAAGTGCACACTCTTAACAAACTGCTGAAAAATTGCTGTTGCTAACTGCCTGCTGGGGCTATTCTTAGGTCTCAGGCTGGAACATAAGTTTCTTGGGTGGATGTGAGGCGGAGAGGCAGGCAGGCGGAAGCTCCCCCCCCAACACTACTATCTACTCATGCCTCTCATTCCATGTTGTGTCTGAGCACGACCGATTTCCTCTCTCTGACTGGATGAGTTTCGTTGCGCACACATGCGGACGTGTCCAGTTGCAGCAGAATGCAATGCTGGGTTTAGGTGCTCTTGAAAAGTGTGTGTGTGTGTGTGTGTGTGTTCACTATACAAGTCCACACTGTTGTTGGAAACAACAGTGCAGAATACCCCACGATTTACCACGACATTTGACATTCTCACTCTTCGGGACCCCGCAGAGGTTCATATACTGTTTTACAGCCACTCATGCAGCAGCTTAAGGATTCAGCTTAGGATTCAGGGCATGTGGGTGTGTCTTTGCGATGGTGACATCGTGATTCATGGATGTGTTTTTGGCGTCACATGCAATAAAACCAATCAGCGTGTCCATTGCCGTTCCCTTCACGAATCTGATGCTGATGGATTCTGACCAATTGCACGGAAATGATCATTTAAACCATTTGCGTCACCAGAAAACGTCATCACAAGTCCACGGGCCAAGCAACTAGTAACCTTTAGTGTTTTTTTTTTAAATTCATTTGAGTGTTGATGGTGTCAGTTTAGTGATGACGTGTAAATAATTCGACATTGAAGAAGACACAGACGGTTATTTTTATTTTTAGTAATCAGTTGTTCTCTTTTCCATTACTGCTGCAGTAGTGTGTGTGTGTGTGTGTGTGTGTGGCTTAGTGAGAATGCGGAGCATTTTGCATGTACGAATTTCACAGATGCAGCGAAGCTGAAAAGACTTTAACAGGTTCTATTGTGTTTTTCACATCCTCCTTAAAACATCTGTCAGCTCCAAACATCCATACACACAGTTCTCCTTTTCTGGTCGCCGCTTCGTATGACATTATACAGTCAGCTGTGTTCAGCTTTCTGCTGTATAACCTCTTAGAACATCCTTTCCCTGAATCGTGAGTACAGATGTACTGAGATTCTCCTCAGGACCATTTTCAGCACATCCTCTCCTCTGAGTGGGCTTTAAGTTGACATATTTGGGAATATGCATCTTCAGCTATCAGCGTTTTTAAAAAGAGTAGTCCTGCCGATGTTCCTGTTCATCCCACACATTCTGAGTACAGGTTAAGTCAGAACTCATCGCTCGAGGATATTTATCTATAAAAAAATGTCTGGTTGCTGTGTTATTAATATTCACCTTCACTTGAAGGTTAGCTGAGGCTCTTAAAGCCCGTGTATTGGCCTCACTGTTGCCATATCACAAAACAATTATAATAACAGGTGATTTTTGCTGGAAATCTTATTTAATAACTGAGGGGTTGCTTAACATTTTGGTGCTACTTCCATCAGCCATGCACTGCAGAGGCTGCTGAGCACCTGCCACAATTAATAAATAGCATTTCAAGCCTGCTAGCCTGGAGATCAATCAAAAGCATATACGTACCTGTAAATCAAGTGGGATGGTTCTAGAGGCCGAACCTTTGAGGTATAGGATTAGGTATAGCGTTGGATTGGATGGGTACTCATATGAATGTGCATGTGTGTGTGTGTATGCCTGTGCTAACATGAGTTTGTGTGCAATTTGTGGTGTTTCTAGGAAACAGACATACACAAGCAGAAACTTGTCCAATGGACTATGTGGTAAGATACTGACACACACACACACACACACACACACACATACACACACATTGGTCTTCTGAGACATAGAGGCTGATTTAGGGCTGAGATGAGGCTCTGACATTTCACTATTCGTTAGTGAGTACGCCTGATTTGCTATTGAACAGAAATCGTATTCTAAAACAGAGCTGCGTATTTGTCATTTATACTCTACTGTATAAATTAATGAATTTAATTAACTATTACTTATTTTTTGATATACTGTAAATAAAAAATAGACAGAGGGGGGGCGTGTCCAAACTTTTGACTGGTCTTAAATGTATATCATGTGGCCTTTCTTCTTTAAAATAAATTAAATGATAAATGAAATGACAAATAAAAAAATTTAAATTTAAATGATAACTTTAAAATAGGGCGGCACGGTGGCTTAGTGGTTTAGCACGTTCGCCTCTCAGCGCTAGGGATTCCCGGTTCGAATCCCCATCTGGGTGGAGTTTCCATGTTCTCCCCGTGTCCGCGTGGGTTTCCTCCGGGTTCTCCGGTTTCCTCCGACAGTCCAACAACATGGATCAAGTTAATTGAGTTCTCTAAATTGCCCCATATAGAGTGTGTGTGAGTGTGTACCCAGTGATGGATTGGCGCCCTGTCCTGGGTGTATCTGCCCAGCGCCCGAGACGTTCTCCCCTGGATGGGCATGGGGAACCCCACCGCGACCCTAATAGAGGATAAAGCGGGAGATAATGAATGAATGAATGAATGAACTTTAAAATAACAGGGTAATCGGGGTCCGTGGCCCATAATTTCGTTCTTATCTCATGTACCACTCTACAAACATCACTTGACCTCATAACCTGCTGACAGCAGTGGTCACATAATTTACTTTTTCCAAAACTAACCGAACGCTAACCATATGAGGGTGCAGATCGTCCTGATGAGTCCATATGATCGCAGATCGTCCATATGAGGGTGGACGCGTACTGGATTCCGAATGCAGTTTGCTGACTTTTAGTTTCTGTCAGAGCAAATCAGGCTTTCCATCAGCACGGCCGTTGATCCGAGAACACGTTTGTTCCGTTTGCGCCGTTCCACCGAACCAATTTCTGCCGCGAGGCGCCGACGGCGCGCTCACAGAATTAAATGCGAATCTTCAGCAGGTTCGTTTCCCGCGTATCAGCACAACAGCCTGGCCTCCGAAACGCTCACCAGCACGGCGCGGCAAAAATGTAGGTCAGGCCTGACTATGATAAATAAGAGAGCGTGGCTCGTCGCTTCAGTGAGACGCTTCCTGTTTGGAGGGGGGGGGGGGGGGCTGGCGCCCAGTGTCTGTTTATAAAGCTAAATCAGCCTCAATGTCCAGTCACACGTCTGCATGCATTCGGTGAAGGGAAAAGCCTGGAAACATCTGAGCATCTCCGTTCCTCTTTCCTTATCTCCTCGTGGCTACGTGGTCCGTATGTCCTGGCTGTAACATCCAGATCGTTCCAGTCGGTTCCGCCGAGGGTTCCTTCAGGTTTTTCTTTCCTCGTGCTGCCGTCTCATGCTGGATTACTCATCTCGTCTGCGGAGCGCCGGCCAAGAGACGCCACGTGCTTGGCTGGTACAACGTTGGCGTGGATTCTCGCCGTCTTCATCCCTTCCGAATGCATCCGCGTGCATCTTAAAGGTCTGCTTCTACCATCTGCATGGTGTTCGGACATGTGACCCCGGGGGAGGGACGCCTGCATGAATCACGGGGACATGTGTGTTTTCGGGCTCTTCAGGTGTCTCACTGCTTTCGTTTCGCAGGTGACGGCCTGAGGCTGGGGTCAGCGTTGTCACATAGGATTATTTAGGGAATCGGCCAAAGACCACAGCGACTCTGTTACCCCCCCCCCACTACATTTACATTTATATTTGGTCATTTATTGGACGCTTTTATCCAAACAACTTACAAGGTGAGCACAGGGTTCATCACATCATCCCTGGAGCAATGAGGGTTAAGGGTCTTGCTCAACGACCCACATTGGTAACTTCAGTGGACATGGGATTTGAACCCCTAACCTACAGATTGATAGCCCAACACCATAACCACTGAGCTACCACGCCCCCATGCGGTAGTACCATGCATCACTCGCTCTCACTGTGTTCTGATATGTATAGCACATTCATTTAAAACCTCACTGCGTTAAAAGAACAGTGTCATTTCCCTGTAAGCATCATTATTTGCAAGGTAGTTTTTTTTAAAGCAGTAACATCAACATGCGGAAAGCAACCTTCGACCCCCTCCCCACCCCCACCAACTCCAGCAGTACTCATACTCATATTAAAAGTGAGTAATGGTGAAGTTGTGTAAGGACAGAATGACAGCAGAGGAGTGTAAATGTGTCACTGTGTATCGTGAGAGGTTTGTGGTTTAGTTACAATGGAAATATTAAGAGTCTGTGGTAATGATTTTGTGTCGTATGTGCGTGTATACACACACACACACACACACACACACACACACTACCCATACACACTACCCATACACACACATTTCTGGCTGACAGAAGTGGGCCAACTCACGAATTGCAAAATGTCATATTCAGAAAAACGAGCACGAGGTTATAATATGTACTGAATGAGACAGTTCGCCTGTGACATCACATCACATGACCTGCTGGAAACGGGAATCATCTCCATGTCTTCCACTTAATTCTCCACTAGGGTCACGAGGGGTTCCCAATACCCATCCAGGGGGGAACGTTTCGGGCGCTGGGTAGATAGACCCAAGACACAAGATAGACTATCGCCGAGCACACACTCACTCACACAGACACACACTATATAGGGGCAATTTAGAGCAGCCAATTCTCCTTAAAATCATTTTTTTGGACTGTGGGAGGAAACCAGAGAACCCGAAGGAAACCCACACAGACACGGGGAGAACATGGAAACTCAGATCGGGAGTCGAACTCTGATCCCCCAGTGCTGATCAGTGCGGATCCCCAGTTCTACGCTAAGGAGTTCGAAGATTAGAGACTGTGGTACATCTGTGGACAGGCGTAAAGTCCCGCAGCTCTGCTGTGTTCCATTCACTCAAACCACTGCATCATCCACCACCCACAGGACCCCTGCTCTGTGAGGGTTCTGCGAGGGTTCTGATGTTTAGAGAACAAACTAAAGGAGGGCATCATCTCTTTCTGTCTCTTCATGTGACTTTCTTAATCGGTGAGCGGTTTGTCTGATGGTGTCCTCATGTCCTGACTGTCTCTCGTTTTCTGTCTCTTCCGTTCTCTCTCCCTCGCTTCCCCTTCCCACCTGAGAACAAAGCGCCGGGTTCCGCCGTCCTTGAATCACGTTTCATCGCAGGCACGTGAATCGAGAACCGACACGGCTGCCCTCAGCCCCGGGACTGGCAACCACACGTCGGTCCCTGCGTCCTGTGTGAAGCCCCTGACCCGGTGCACTCTGGGAGCTGTAGTCCCGAGCCAGCTTCTATTTTTAGGACACTTATCTAATTGATGGCCGCTTGGCGTCTGGCTTATTGGAAAATGTAATCTACCTGCACGGCGCTCATCCGGAGTGCGGACGCTTAACCCCGGACGCTTCCACTGGTTTAACCTTGAACGGCGGAAGCCAGCGGGACGTCACGGGCCGTTTGGCAGCGCGAGCCTCGGCGCTGGGGGGGAAAGTCGCAGGAAGTCGGGCGCGGAGAAAAACAAAAGGGCAGGAAATGTAAGAAGGAAGGTGCGAAAGGAAGGGGAAAGGAATGAACACATCCTCTATGAGCCTCCCTTTGTCCGTCCAGCGCCGGAGGAGCGAGAGAGGAGCGCTGGTTTATTTATTTTTTATTTTTTCCCTCCTTTCCATTTGCTCCATGCAGTCGTCATCAGCGGCGGCGGCGTCTGTGTGTACTCCCCGTTCTCCCCGAGCCCCATCATAAGTATGTGCATTAGAGGATAACAGGAGGCTTGGCTTACTCTCTTACACACAACACACACACACACACACACACTCACACACACACACAGACAAATGCCTAAATGACTGACGCTGCAAGGAGTCGGCTGGGGAGAAAGAGAGGAAGGGAGGGGGATGGAGAGCGAGCCAGGGAGGTGGAAACAGGAATCAGCAGCAGCAGCAGCATCAGTGTGTGAATGAGTGCTGCGAGTGTGTGTGAGGGAGAGAGAGAGAAAGAGAGAGAGAGGGAGCGCACTAGACAGGAGAGGAGAACAGAGGACAGTTGGCAGCACCGTTCGATCCTCAAATGCAGATGGACATGGGGAGATGAGAAGGATGCGAGAACGTGGAGGGAGGAGAGAGGACAAAGAGAGAGCGCCGCTGCCCCGCCGTTCCGTCCCGACGTTCCCGCGAACGGGAGAAGAGGAGTAGGGAGAAGGAGCACAGAGGTCCAGCCGGTGCATGACTCTGCTGAAAGACGACGGGATATGAGCCAGGACGCCTAGATTCAGGACCGAGACCCTACGGACGAATGTTCTTTTTATTCTTTTTTTATCATCGTTCTCTAACTTTTCCGGATTCCGAGCCTCACCCACGATCTGCCTTCACTTTTTTTTTGTGCCCACCCCACCCCGAAGAGGAGATGCCGGACTTTTTTATGCCCCCCTGTCCCCCGTCGTTAACTCCACACTCATCGGTCTGATCCAACGTTCCCAGCCGACGGTCGGATAATAATTCAGGTTCCACTTATGCAAAACTTCGGGAGCCGGGTCGATTCGGCGTCCGTATCACTTTTGACTTGCGGTTTGGCTGTAAAGTGCTCTCCGCGCCGCGCCGCTTCTCGCCGGACGTGCGAGCGGGTGTGCGGGTGAGCGGGTGCATGCGTGCGTGCGTGCATTAGCCCCGGCGCTATTTGATTTGCTCGTTGGCTCGGCGCCCCGACGGAGTGGAGCGGCGTGTCTGCGTCGCGTCCCGCCGTCCGTTCGTTCAGATGTCCGCATCGATCAGGTTCCGAGGAGTCGAGACGGTCGCCGCGCTCGCGTCGGATTGGGCAGACTATTGATCGCGTCGGCGCGAGAGGCCGCCTGACGGGTCGCACGTTGGCGGGACTCGCCGCCCGCTGTTTGGGTCCCGGCAACGTTTCCGTCTGGCGCCGTTCTGCGCCGCCTTCTGTTGCCATGGCAACAGGCCCAGTTTCATAAGTTGCCGTGAACTTTATAGTGGCTTTCTCTTGTCAATGGGTGATCCTTTATTAAAGGCCAGGACTCAAGGTGCTGTTCCCTCTTTTAAACTCATTCCGTCTGGTGGCTCAAACCCAGTTCTCACTTGTAGATCAACTCAGGTTTTGGCTTAGCCAGCAATATTTATCTACTCCGGCTCCTCAGCCGGCCTCTCGGGGCTGATAAGTGCATCAGTAGTCTGCTTCGTTCTCTTCACTAGACATATTCGGACCCTCTCACGTACTTGGTTGGATGTTTTTATAACCCGGAATGCTTACTTACTTACTTGCCTTCAAACACCTGGTTTACACTGCGCCTGCGCCTGCGCCTGCTCATCCTGCCCACCTACAGCCAAACCACTACATCTATACAACAGGGATTCTTTGCCATACACTAAACCAAGAGGTGCTAGTTCACAGCTGCCATGGTCACATTCTCAAATTTTGACACTCTGTACTGTTTCTCAGCCTTTTTGTAACATCAACTTTAGGAGGTTCTCAGCCGATCTGCAACCGATCCAGGCCGATTTAGTTCCGTTGCCACGTTTTAAGAACCTTAGAGGTTTCGAATCGCCGGCGGATTTAATTAACTCTGAAGTCCCAAACGCTATTGCACTTACCAGACTGCACTGACAAGACACTGCAGGCTCGGTACCGAGCTTGTTAATCACTGTTACAGTCCGTTTTGGGACCAGAACAGGACCCGAGGACGGGGAACGCTCTGTGAATCAGTAGTTGGCTGGTTGATTCGTACCGGAGGCCCTAGCAGTTCAGTCCAAGGTTCAGTGGGATCGGCCGTGTTTGTCAAGGCTGTTCTGGGTCTTTATAATTTGGGAGGCAGGATATGTTCAGAGTGGGTTTTCTCTCAGGATGCTGATTTATTAGGGCCAGCAGAGTTTGACAGAGCCCCGTTTCCTCCTCAGATGGGAGTTGTCATATTGAATAATGAGCAAGCCATTGATTTTCCAGTCAGCATCTAATGAACCCGCTCCTCAGAGCCTCTCCGAGGGCCGAACTTCAGATTGAGCCGATCGAGTCTCATTACCGTCACACCGGCAGGGCATTGAAGTGGACGTCGGCACCTCTGGGACGACAGGAACGTCTTATTCCCGGTGGTGGCTTTCGCTGTAAAACTCTAGAACACATGGTCTGCTTTTGGTTCTCCGAACTAATGGTGCTCAGATTGGGTTCTACTTTCTATAGCCATAATTTCATTTCTAGTCTGGAATATTTCAGGGCTGTGTTTTTTTAAAGCTGTAACTCTGTTATATGTCTAACTTAGGGCTCACTTTACTCTCCGTGTGGAAGGGGAAACAGGCGAGTTGAGAGTTGTGGCACTTTTTTTCTTTTTGTTTTGTTGTTTTTTTGTTTTTTTTTAACCGAAAAGGAAGGAAGGCAAAGAGGCAGCCTGGAGAACGGGAAAGAAGGCGTGGGAGGGGGAACGGGGGCGAGAGAGATCATTTGGAAGAAGCGGGCGAGCGTGATCGAAAGGGAACGGGCGAGGGAGCGCGAGCGTGAGGAGGAGGAAGTGGAGGAGGAGGAGGAGAGGAGGAACCGGGCCCAGTACACAGTCTGGAGGCTTAGGGAGGGATTCCAGGAGAGGAAGGATAGCGGAGGGGACGGTGCGAGGGAAAAGGGCGCAGAAGGAGTTGGGGAGCCAGAGCCGGAGGTCATTTGGAAGAGGAGGGAAGAGGAGGAGAAGGAGAGGGATAGGCTCCAGCTGGATGACGGGGGACCCCGGATCATCTGGAGAAAGAAGGACCGCGGCGAGGCCAGGCGGAACGTTTGAGTCCGTGACCTAGAGACGAGGTTGCAGGAAGTTAGTCGCCTTATCCTGGTTCTTTCATTCGGTGCTTCTGAACTCGTGCTTTATCACGGGTTCTGTTCCGGTTCTGTCTTTATAACCAGTTCTGTCTTATCAATCGAAATCGAAATCTTTTAAGGGGTGAAATTAGAACTCGTCAGTAAACGAGCTCTTTTTATCTTAAGTGATCACTGCTTCTCTCTCTCTCTCTCTCTCTCTCTCTCTGTATATATTGATCTGTCTGTTCACTGGAAGCCTCTTCTCCTCGAATCTCAGCTGCAGCTAAAAGGTATTTTATGGGACTCCGTCCGACTCGAGCTGTTAAAACCAAGAGCCGAGCCGAGCGGCGACGGATCCGAGCGTGCTCTCGAGCCGCGTGTTCTTTCTTTTTTTATGCACAGCGTCAACAAACTGACACCAAGACGACAATCATTTCGAGGTTCTTCAGTAGAGATTGGTGCTCCGCAACGACTCGAATACAAAGTGCAAGTGATCTCTATGCAGATGAAGCAAATCTGATGCAAATCTGATGTCACGACCGGATCTGAGCAGATCCTTTAGGTTCCAGCACTCCCCCCTGCCCCCCGTCCTCTGTTCCTTTAACGCACGTTTCGACAACGATGACGGGACAGGTAGACGGTGTCGAACAACGGACTTGCCACTTCTGCGAGAGGGACACTTGGAGAGACCCGCAGTGAACTGAGATTCTGATCCAAACGAAGACCGAGCAAATGGAGTTCATTCCAAAAACCAAGTACACCCCCTTCAGGAGCGAGTCGTTCAGCTCGACAGACGATACCGCCTCCAACCCCTCACTCCCCTCCTCGGCGCCACTGACTCCTCTCACCCCTCCGGGGATCCCGTCATCGGTGTCCTCCTCGTCCCTCGCACCCATCCTGCCCCCCGCGTCTCCTCGACAGGCCGAGAACAGTCCCACCACTCTGTGCTCCTTCTTTCCCAGGATGGGTTCCCTGCGCCTGGGCATGTCTGCTACTCTGCTTCCAGGCTTGAAAGCCTCTAACAGGCCTCAGGAGACCCCCAGCATCTCCAACTCTTCTTCTGCTTCTACTCCTCCTCCTCCTCCTCCTCCTCCTCCTCAAGCTGTTCTAACAGCACCCTCTCCTCCTCCCCGTCCCCAACAGGACATGAACCGGCTGGGCGGCGCGTCGCGGAGGGCCCGGGTGGAAGGGGGCCAACTCGGGGGCGACGAGTGGACGCGCCACGGCTCCTTCGTCAACAAGCCCACGCGAGGATGGCTGCATCCGGACAACATGGTCAGCACCACCGGCGTCTCCTACGCAGTCAGGGTAAGAGGAGCTCCATCGCAAAGAAATAACGCCATCTTTTTATTGTTTTTAATCTGCCAGATATGTTTTGTTGCCTACAATCCTGACAAACACGAGAATGATGCTGATTATCATTAATGGTACAGTCCACGCTGTAGGTGACTCTGACATCACTTTATGGAAGGCCCCCTTTTCAATGTGCATCGTTCTGAAACTAGCGCTGACGAGTTGAGTGCAGAGCAACTCGTCTGCTCTCATTGAGACGTCTCTCTGTCCATCCTGAGCTGTCAACCAGAAGGTTAAAGGTTCGGTCCCTAGTGTTAGCTCTATGAGTCTTTATTATACTCTTCATTCATCCATTATCAGCCGTTAATGGCCTTTAACGTTTCGGGCACGGGCACTAATCTATCACTGGGCTCACACACACACACACACACACACACACACACATATGCTATATAAGGGGCAATTTAGAGGAGCCAATTCACCTTGAAGGGCGGCACGGTGGCTTAGTGGTTAACACATTCGCCTCTCAGCGCTAGGGATTCCCGGTTCGAATCCCCATCTGGGTGGAGTTTCCATGTTCTCCCCGTGTCTGCGTGGGTTTCCTCCGGGTTCTCCGGTTTCCTCCCACAGTCCAAAAACATGGATCAAGTCAATTGAGTTCTCCAAATTGCCCCATATAGAGTGTGTATGCATGCGTGTCTGTGTGAGTGAGTGTGTGCCCGGCGATGGATCGGTGCCCTGTCCTGTGTGTTTCTGCCCAGCGTCCGAAACGTTCTCCCCTGGATGGGCATGGGGAACCCCCCCTCCGCGACCCTAATATAGGATAAAGCGGAAGTTAATGAATGAATGAATTCACCTTGAATGTTCAGTGTCATGCACATGTAAGAAATGTGCAGTGACCGTTCAGTTAAAACAATGGGTTCACCATCGAGTTCTTGTTCCTCACAGGGTTCCTTCCTCTCGTGGTGAGGGCAGGTTTTGCTTTGAGCCACATTGCTGACGTTTGAAAAGTTCTTCTGCACTCGAAAATCCAAGTTCTACCCCTAGGAACTGTTTTTAACCCTTTCAGCTACAGCAAGTTGCACCACCTCTCGTGCATTTTATTAACTGAGGAAATGATTTTTCTTCCCCCTAATGTTTCCCTCCCTCTCGTCTCTCTGCAGTACATGGGCTGCGTGGAGGTGCTGCAGTCGATGCGAGCGCTGGACTTCAACACCAGAACTCAGGTTACCAGGTAACGGCGACGCGCCCGCATGCGTTTAAGTGAGCCGCGGCTCTTTCTGAGCAGTGCACAGCAACTCTGCTGGAGATAAAGACTCGATTAAATATTAATCTCGCTGCCGTTTCCTCCTCCCTGTTATGGTCAGTGATGGAGGGGGAGGGAGAACGGCAGCCTGAGAACGTTCTCCTGCAACCTGTCTTAGTGAGACAGTGATAGAAATGTGTGTGCGCTCTTGAACGTGCAGAACGAAGACGCGTCTAATGCCATCAGCCCTGCCTCACTGCCACAAACTCTTATTATAGAAGCTTCTGGAATCTTTGTGGTTTCTTCCATTTTGTGTAGTCGCCTACCATTAGAGCGCTATTTGAATTGCTGTGTGTGTGTGTGTGTGTGTGTGTGTGTGTGTGTGTGTGTGTGTGTGCTGCCTACTTACTAAGTCAACCATGCTTAAACCATGTAACTTTTTTAAAAAATCCCATAAATGCTGAATTGCAGATGGTGAGCATGTGCTTCTCCTGTATGAAGGAGATCTAATCTGATCCCTCAGGGGCGTGAACTCCAATAATCAAAAGACATGTTGAAAAATGTGCACACACACCTCTTACACACTTGTGTGTCTTTAGGGAGGCCATATCAGTGGTGTGTGAGGCAGTACCAGGTGCCAAAGGAGCCCAGCGCCGAAGAAAGGTATTCAACTCGCACCTTATACGTCACCCACTGCATTACATCGTATGTTTCACAACGTTATAATTCTGTGATGTGGTGTGAATATGATAATAATTTATGATAATGTTTATATTAATGTATTTCTGTTTATGGTACATGATTTAATATACAAATCCATCTGTTTGTGGACCACAGCACATTGAGTGCAGTCTCATATACTTTAGAGCAGGGCTTATTGGGTGGGTGCATTATTCCTATCCCAGCAGTGTGACTGAGGTATTTAAATGAAACTACAGCAGCACTGCTGCACTAACACCCCCTCACCACATCAGTGTCACTGCAGAACTGACAATAAACAATCCACCACCCAAATGATAACTGTTCTGTGATGCTCCTGACCAAAAGAGAACAGAGAACCAACAGGGGACAAAACAAAGAACAGAGATGGACTACAGTCTGGAATTGTAAAACTACAAAGTCCATCTATATGATAAGTGGAGGAAATAGATAATGCAGAGAGAAGGGGGCGTGATTTCATCTTATTTTAGATACATCACGGACTGAATTTCACAATTTCACAGTGTTGTATGAAACAGACACACACACACACACACACACACACACACACACACTGAAACAGCTGCTCTATAGCCGTGTTATTGCATATCACCTCACATACAGAATGTGCACACAGCTGCTACATTTCTTTTAGCTCATCTGTCTCCGAGTCCCTCTGTGATTCTTGTATTGAAGTCGGTTCTAAAGGTTTATTTGTGTGTGTCTAGCTCTGGCTTTTGCATATTTGTGGCATTTGGATTCAGAAGGGGTCAGTTTGGTCTGTGTGTTTGTGTGCATGTGTGTGTGTGTGCGTGAGAATGTTATTTGGGCCAATTTCTGTCTGCAGCTGTTCCTTTTGGGTTGCTTTTATCATTTTACAACACCAACCACATGTGTTGAAACCATTTTCAACCCCAAAGAATCCATTACCTCGCGGCGTCTCATCTAAACTGTATTGTCAGAAGTGTGTGGATGACCTTAGTGTCTGGCTTCAGACAGTGAGGGTTGACCTCGCTCGGTAACTAACATAATCACTTTTCCCCCCAAGTGCCACTCACTGCGTTCAGTGTAGGAGGTTTATCTTTTTAACATCATGAATCCTTACTGGGATTCACTTTATTGTGGTGGAGCATCACTGATGGAACTTCAAGACTGGTGACTGCAAGAGATCAATAACGGCTGTGTCTGGAAAAGAAATTGTAAATTTGTATTTTGAATTTATCCGTCCAGTCATAATCTTCCACTTAATCCGCTACTAGGGTTGGGGAGGGGGCGTTCCCAATGCCCATTCACAGGAGAATATTTTGGACACTGTGCAGATACACCTCGGACAGGGTTCCGAGGGACAGTCAGTTTACCTTAAATCCTTGTTTTTGGACTGGGAGGAAACCAGAAAACTGTCTGACACTGTGGTATTCGAACCCAGTGCTGAGAGGGGAACATGCTAACGACTGCGCCATGTGCCACTCTTTTCATTCATTCATTATCTTCCGCTTTATCCTCTTTTAGGGTCGCGGTGGGGGGGTTCCCCATGCCATCCAGGGGAGAACGTCTCGGGCGCTGGGCAGACACACCCAGGACAAGGCGCCAATCCATCACTGGGCACACACTCACTCACACACACACACAACTCTGTATGGGGCAATTTGGAGAACTCAATTGACTTGATCCATGTTTTTGGACTGTGGGAGGAAACCGGAGAACCCGGAGGAAACCCACGCGGACACGGGGAGAACATGGAAACTCCACCCAGATGGAGATTCTAACCGGGAATCCCTAGTGCTGAGAGGAGAACATGCCAACCACTAAGCCACCGTGCAGCCACTCTTATATATGTATAATATAATATAATATAATATATATATATATATATATATATATAAAATCATGTGATTGTTATCTGATTATGACTTATTTGCTTCGTATTTGTTTCTTTTCTCACGTTCTCTTTCAGCCTACGTCTCGCTGTCTGACCTCTATATTGGGGAAGAGTAATCTCCGGTTCGCAGGAATGACAATCAGCCTCACTGTTTCAACCAACAGCCTGAACCTCATGGCAACCGACAAACAGGTGAGATCCAAAAGGTTGTGTGAATGGAGAAACCTCAGTATAGTGTAGACTCTGTATCTTTATTCTCTGTACAAATGCAGTCAGATTTAATAGTTCGGTTCAGTGGCGTTGAACACGCGTCTGTGGTGATGACCACCGAGATAGCCATGAACGTCCGATCTGTGTGAGACATTGATTAAACGCCGGGTTAAATCCGTCACCGTATAGGATTTACGTCCTGCGTATAGATCCCAGACCCCCGTCCTCCTCATTGTTTGTTTTGGTTTGCCGTGTCGTTACACTGCCACGCTCATCGCTGATGTCTGGAGGTTTTTTTTTTTTGGTTTTTTTTTCGTGTCCATCTCTCCATTTGTCTGTTCATCTTTGTGTCTCCCTGCAGACTATCGCCAACCATCACATGCAGTCCATCTCTTTTGCGTCGGGAGGAGATCCAGTGAGTCCCACATGCCTGACTGTGTATCTTTTTCTTTTCTGTCTCTCGACCCGTTGGCTGTTGCTTCACCTCCATCTTCCCTTCCAACCTGTGCTTTCTTCCCACTAATGTTTTTTTTTTTCTTCTTTTTATTATTATAGTTATTATCGATTCCAACTCTTTTTTTTTTTTTTGTCTACTCGATCTTTAGGATACGGCTGAGTACGTAGCTTATGTAGCCAAAGACCCTGTCAATCACAGAGGTAAGATTACACAGCTGATTTAAAGCTGCAAATTTTAAACCATATGCTGACTGGATGATCGTTGTATTTGTTAATAAAGCAATAAGGTGCGAGAGGGCGTGGCATTATTGTGAGTAAATTACGGGAAAAAGGTGCTGTTAGGCCTGATGTGTAGCAGAGTACAGATACACCTCTTTCCCTCAAAACCTCAAGTGCTTTATTGCTTTTTCTAAAACTGTTAGAAACATTCATTCATTCATTATCTCCCGCTTTATCCTCTATTAAGGGTAGCGGGGGGGGTTCCCCATGCCCATCCAGAGGAGAACGTCTCGGGCGCTGGGCAGCTAGACCCAGGACAGAGTGCCAATCCATCGCTGGGCACACACTCACTCGCACAAACACACTCTATATGGGGCAATTTTGAGAATTCAATTGACTTGATCCATGTTTTTGGACTGTGGGAGGAAACCGGAGAACCTGGAGGAAACCCACGCGGACACGGGGAGAACATGGAAACTCCACCCAGATGGGGATTCGAACCGGGAATCCCTAGCGCTCAGAGGCGAACGTGCTAAAGCACTAAGCCACCGTGTCGCCCTGTTAGAAACAAATTATAATAAAAACAAGATTTAATTAAAAACAAAATAATCTGGTTTTCTGTGATGTAATCTAGTCCGCTTTTAATCGCTGATTAAAAGTATACAAGTTTCTCTAACAATCGAAAACATTCCAGTTAGTGAACAAATTATAGAAAACCATTTCTAAATAACAGCAGGTTTGGTGCTCATCAGGAATCGACTCGCTGTTTATATTAATGTATATTTCCATTCGTGGTACAGGATTTAAAATAATGTATTTTATATCACGAATGTGAAGCGCTCAGATGACTGTGTGTATGTTTGTTACATTCATGTATTTCTCACATTGTAACGTCATGATGCATTGTAACGTTTTTCCCTCCTCCAGCATGTCACATCCTGGAGTGTTCAGAGGGTTTGGCTCAGGAGGTCATCACCACCATCGGCCAGGCCTTCGAGCTGCGCTTCAAGCAGTATCTAAAGAACCCGCCTAAACTCGTCACCCCCCACGACAGGTGTGTGCGCCGAGCGTGCGTGCCCCCACAGTGGTTAAGATGAATGCCTCACAGCTGTACTCACAGCTGCTCGTTTAGACAAGCCGTGTTTATTTAAGCCGGGAGCTTTAAGTGATGTAGACGTGATGACTAATGTAGAGACGAAGCCGAAATATAAATCTTAGGAATCTTTTGTGTGTGATAAGCTTTTACCAAAAAATACAGTAATAATGGTGTTTAACCTCTGCTTGTCTGTCCCGTATCAGAATGGCTCCGTTCGACGGCTCAGCGTGGGAGGAAGAGGAGGAGGACCTGGCGCCTCCCCCCGATGTCCCGTACTATAATAACTTTCCGGGGAAACAGCCGCCCCCAGGAGGCCTGGTAGATATGAGGAGTCGGCCTGGTCACAGCACAGGACCCACTCTGGTACACAGCACTCGCTAATTAAACACTTTTGTTTAACATGCTAATGAGGAGCTTAGGGGGTGATGTCTTCACAAACAGTACTGGTCAAAAGTTTGGACACACCACCTTCTTACTCCATTCCATTTCCTCCTCTTATCATACAGATGGACTTTGTAGTTGTATAATTACAGACAAGGTGTTCTTTGTTGTTGTTAGTAGGGCTGTCTTCAACTAAGGATTTTCATAGTCGAATCTGATTCGTCAGATTTTCCCTATAGTCGACTGATAGTCGGATAAGTTAAAATTTCACCACAAGATGGCGCTATAAGCGTGGTTTTTAAAAAAGTTTTTTTTTTTTTTTTTTTTTACTTGTTTTTCTAGAGCACCGTAAATCGGTTAAAGCGCACACATCATTTAAAAAAAAAAAAAAGAACAGAAACTAGGATGATTTTATTTGACAAAAGGCTATATATATAACGAAAACAAAGACATTTCATGTAAAAACTAATGCTTAGCAGCAGCCATGGGCGCCCCCATGTGGTCAAAATGGTACATTCGACAATGAGGTTCATAGTCGACTACGGTTCTCCGAATCGAATCAGCGAATATTGCAGCTCACCCCTAGTTGTTAGTCCCCTGTTGGTTCTCAGGAGCATCACAGAACAGGTACCATTTGGGTGGTGGATTGTTTATTGTCAGTTCTGCAGTGACACTGATGCGGTGAGGGGGTGTTAGTGTAGCAGTGCTGCTGTAGTTTCATTTCTCCACCTCAGTGACACTGCTGGGATAGGAATAATGCACCCACCCAAATAATCCCTGCTCCTTGGTCGTAGTATTGGTACTGTGGGGATGTACACGGTAGTTTTCCAGTTGTTAGTTTTTCCATTTGTTTAATATCTCTACATGGCTGTCCTACATTGTTGTTGCTGCCTGGCTGCTCAAGGAGGACGAGTCCCCCACTGAGTCTTGGTCCTCCCAAGGTTTCGTCCTTAAATAACAACATAAAAGGGAGTTTTTTCTTGCCACTGTCGCTTCGGCTCGCTCTTTGGGGGTTTAAAGGCTTTTCATTCTGTAAAGCTGCTTTGTGACGATGTACTGTTGTAAAAAGCGCGACATAAATAAATAACTTAACTTGATCTTATGTACCGTAAGCAGAGTACAGATACACCTCTTTCCCTCAAAACCTCAAGTGCTTTATTGCTTTTTCTAAAACTGTTAGAAACATTCATTCATTCATTATCTCCCGCTTTATCCTCTATTAAGGGTAGCGGGGGGGGTTCCCCATGCCCATCCAGAGGAGAACGTCTCGGGCGCTGGGCAGCTAGACCCAGGACAGAGTGCCAATCCATCGCTGGGCACACACTCGCACAAACACACTCTATATGGGGCAATTTTGAGAATTCAATTGACTTGATCCATGTTTTTGGACTGTGGGAGGAAACCGGAGAACCTGAGGAAAACGCGGACACGGGGAGAACATGGAAACTCCACCCAGATGGGGATTCGAACCGGGAATCCCTAGCGCTCAGAGGCGAACGTGCTAAAGCACTAAGCCACGTGTCGCCCTGTTAGAAACAAATTATAATAAAAACAAGATTTAAATCTGGTTTTCTGTGATGTAATCTAGTCCGCTTTTAATCGCTGATTAAAAGTATACAAGTTTCTCTAACAATCGAAAACATTCCAGTTAGTGAACAAATTATAGAAAACCATTTCTAAATAACAGCAGGTTTGGTGCTCATCAGGAATCGTTGTAAAAAGCGCTGTATAAATAAATAACTTAACTTGATCTTATGTACCGTAAAACGCAAACAGATGGACTGCAGTCTAGAATTGTAGAACTACAACTAAGGACATGGCAAGAAAAAGGAGGCGTGTCCAATCTTTTGATTGACTCTGTATACACTAGATTCTCTTAAGCATGGTGTCTTTATTTTATCTCTGTGGTAATGACAGTGACTCTGTTGTTTGTGTTTATACTGTTTCTTTTCTCCTGTGTGTTTAATAGCCCTATGGACAGAATGACATCCATAAGCAGCCCCTTCCTCCACTGCCAGGTCAGTCCTTTGTGTGTCATGTTTTTATGTCCACCCTCCTGAGTGAGTCTGCAGTTTCTCATCACTGTCACAGTGTGGCTCCGAAGGTCACTGGTAGTAATGACCTGTCATCCGTGAGCGAGGCCTTCAACGTTCGTCCTCTCCTCTTTATTCTTACGCAGTGGGAGCCAAGGATGGCGTCATGTTTGATGACCCCTCGTACGTCAACGTGTATAAACCCCGCCCCCCGGTGGCCGCACCCAACGGCAACGCTCACAGAGATGCGTTCGACATGAGTGAGTGAAAAGCTCCTACATATTTTTGTGATGTTTAAGTGATTTAGACTTCTGACCGTTTGACCTCTGTTTTAAATCACAGAGCCGTTTGACGACGCCCTCGGCGTGTCCGGATCGGCGGCGCCCCCTCTGGCCGAGCAGCTTCAGAACGAGCCGTGGTTTCACGGACCTCTGAGTCGCAGACAGGCCGAGAAGCTCCTGACCAAAGACGGCGACTTTCTAGTGCGCGAGTCGGGGACCACCCCCGGGCAGTATGTGCTCACGGGACAGCAGGGGGGGCAGCCCAAGCACCTGCTGCTGGTGGATCCCGAGGGAGTGGTAAGTGAAAAGAGAACAAATTTGGATAAAACACTGTTTGAAACAAATTCTTTGATTAACGTAACCTATACGACACCCACATCAATCGCTTAATAACATTGAGATGAATTTAAAAGTAAAACAGAGTTACTTCAACCAAAACTTTGAGTTTGGATGCCCTACATAGTCCACACTTACTGACGCCCCCTCCAGCAGCCAGCACAGCTCACCAAGGTTTCATCTAACAGCTGGAGGGCAGTCTATTCCTATGTTTGGAACCTTCACCCACACGGTCTTGCAGCACACTCAGTACAGAGGTATTCTTGGGCCGTCTTGCAGAGCCACTTTCAAGATCCGCCCACTGATTTTTTGGTAATGTGAAAGTTTGGAGCCTAAAAAACACAAACCCTGAGCTTGAGCTTCACATTTCAGATGGTGTGTTCTTTGCGCGTGGCTGTAGATTCTTTAAACTGTAGTTTATGCAAATCAATCGAGTGCAAAATTAAAAGCTTATGCTTTCACATTTGGCAGTTTGTTTATAATGGCACTGTGTCCCAGCCTTTTTTGGGGGTGAGAAATTGACATTCATATGAGCTTTATTATGTAGAGCCATGCATGTCCTCCAAACTCTGCAGACTGCAGATTCACAGAAGCTTGTAGAGGTCGTTGCATCATACCACAAGCTACGTAGTTGATGGCTTGCTACACTTTGTAGTTCCACAGTTACAGTTTTGTAGTCCATCTGTTTCTTTATATTCTTTGTTAGTATCCTTTACGTCATTCTCTAATCTGGAGGACCTCCACAGAGAGGGCATTTTTGGTGTGGTGGATGATTGGTAACCCTGTGGTGTTAACACAGTGGTGGTGTTAGTTTGTGTCACACTGGTATGACTGTGCAAACACTCTGTTAGACACGCCCACCTCACTGCACAGGTCTCCTGTTCATTCTTATACTATTACCATCGACAGGTTCGTACCAAAGACCACCGCTTCGAGAGCGTCAGTCACCTGATCTGCTATCACATGGACAACCGGCTGCCCATCGTCTCCGCGGGAAGCGAGGTCTGTCTGCAGCAGCCGGTGGAGCGCCGAGCCTGATTTCTCCTGCCTCATCACACTCAGATTGAACGGAGGACTCCAGAGAACGTCTGACTCAGTACGGGGGACATGTATGAGGACGGCTTTCATTTTCTGTCCAGCCATCCATCCATCCATTCATCCGGAACCAACGGACCAGTACGGGGCAGGTTCACGGGGCAATTTAGCTTAAAAATACACAACACAGCCAAAATGGACTTGATTATGTAAGTTAAGACTGCTAAAGCTGTGACGCAATACAGGACCTGGGCATTTTAGAGGCGTGGCATAGCACTCCGAGTATAAACATCCTGATTGTACTACTACTTTATTTTGGGAATCACCTGAAGATGTGCGTAACTCCTGCATATGCGTACTGAATTTTCAGAGGACCTCCTGCCTAAGGTCCGAGGGGGAAAAAAAAAAAACCCACCTCGGAAGCAAAGGGGAAATGGCACCTGCGATGCGTCCTGAGGACTTCTGTGGGTGGAGTTGCCGATAAGAGAGGGAAAGCTATCTTTGTCGTATCTGTAAGGAGAACACTGTTGGGGACGATGGTTTCCTCGTGTATTCTGTCGTTTGTGGTTCCTCTCATTCGCATCGACAATCTGTGTGCTCGAGTCAGGACTGCGTTCACAAGGATGAGACTTAATGACACTGGGAGGGGTGGGAGTGGGGGAGAACATGTTAAGAACAGAGGCTCATCACTAGGAATCGATGACGCCGGTTTTAGACGTAGGTAGAATTAAGGTAGCATTAAGAATCTATGGAATCAGTTTCCCCGCGACTTCACATCCTGTATGAATTGTGCCTTCACTCTACTCGTCATTAGAATGCAGTCAGGGCCACGGCGAGGTTTTACGAATACAGAAAAAAAAAATACTAATTATTAGCAGATTAGATCACAGGTGTTGTTTTGCCAAAATCCTAATCCAAAAAGCGATTCAGGTTTAGGTTTTTAGCCTGAAGGCTATCTAACGGTTCCTTGGCCTTTCTTTTTTTATATAGTTATAGTTAGAGCTGGGTGATGTCATATAACACGAAAGGTGCAGTGTGTAGGAATTAGCAGGGGTCTGGTCACGAAATTTGGACTAATGTTTTATAATTCTGTTTTGAGTCGATGTATATACCTGTAACTCTTGTGTTTTTCCTCGTCAGCTCAGAATCAGCTCTTTATGTCTACAAACGAAGCCATGTTTCTTCAGTAGGGGCGCTGCCTCCCTCCTCGAGGCCGTGGTATTGGTCACGGGAAGTGATATTTAGTTGGATGCAATCTGTGATGTTGCTACTAGATGCCATTACATCCTACACACTGCTTCCTTAAGAGGTTTTCACGATGCACATCATGTTATATATTTTTGAATTACTAATGCCATGGTCATCATTCAACACTTCACACTTCACTGCGCTGCACAAAAAAAAACCCCACAAATAGTGCTCTCTTCATAATCGCATTTTGGTCGTTGTGCTACGTTGTGATATGATTAGAGTAACGTACCGTAGTGATCGCTATGGATGTATCGCCCAGCCCTAGTTATATTACAGTGCTCATGTGCTTTAGTGTTAAACTGCGACGTTTCTTTTTCAGCTTGCTAATAGTGTTTATTTGTGGTTTTACCGTCTGTATGCAGATCAGCGAACCGCTTTCGTGAATTCATACTTATTTACTCGTTCACTTATGACACCCAGTATGGCGTGGGAGGTGGAAGAGGGCCAGACAGTTCTGATATAAACAGAAAGTGTTTCCTATAGCAGGGTTTCCTAAAAGTAGGGTTGAGACATGCGGCTTAACACACAGAGTTTATAGCAACAGTATTATTTCAGAGGTATACTTGCAGCGTAATGTGCAATAATTCAGTGGACGCCGAACTGAATTCGCTCCGTTCATGCTCTAATCATGAGATTAAGGATCTCGTGTATTACAGTTTTCAGGCAGCAAAAACTGATCCATGTTAACAACGTCACCCTTTAAAGGTGCAGAATGTAGGAATTAGAGGCATCAACTACGGTATTCTGATTTAGATGACCTGTAACTGAATCTGAAGAACCTTTTTTTTTTTAAATGACATGGTGGATGGTCCTCTCTCAGGAGGCCGCCGTGTTTCTACTGCCGTTCCTAAAAACCATCTCTGCGGCCATATTGGTCAGGGGAAGTGGTATTCAGGTAAAGCCTACACACTGCGCCTTTAAATATTTTTGGAATAATTCATACAATTATAACCTCTTTATCATTTAATAAGTTCAAAAAAAATAATTTTACTTTTTGTTTGGATTGATGTAACAACAATATAAATGTAATGCTGAGTGAAGTAGGTTTTTTTTTTTTTTGGAACCGGATGCTTGGCCTCAGTTTGGAAATGTCTAAAAACTACTGGAAAACCGCGCTCCCTCTGTGGACCTCACAAAGAATCGTTTTATATTTTATATAGAACCCAATTTTTTTATAGAACTAGGTTCTGCATCAGTGTTGATCAATTTCTTTCAGAAATATGAACTTAGAGGGATCTGACAATCAGGCTCAGGTTTTAAAAAATATATATAATAATAATAATAAAGCCCAATATTCTTTTTAAATGCAAGTATACCTCCAGCTTAAAAGATTAGCAGGATGAAGGCTTTTTCTTATTTATAGCAGTAATTCTAAAACTCAGTGTAAACTTCGTTGGAACTTTCAGAGTTACACTGATGTGTGCGGTTAGAAAGTGACAGCTGCCAATGCCCCATGTGTCTAACCTGTGTGTTCGTGCCTGCGTACGTGTGTGTGTGTGTGTGTGTGTGTGTGTGTGTGTGTGTGTGTGTGCTTCAGAAAGTCCCGGAACGATCTGGCCTGATCCTCCTCGTTGCTTTAATAGTACACTTTGCTCATTTCCATACTTCTGTTGCATGGAAACCCTCTGTGTTATCGTAACAGTGTTCACGTGCGTGTGGGTTCTGCCTGGTTGTGGTTTGCATTTTCTAGGCCAAAGTGGTCTTTTTTTTTTGTTGTTTGTTTGTTTTTTTGTTTTTTTCACCTGCACATATCATCTTTTAATGTTGCCTTTTTCACTTTTTATTTGTTTTATGACTTTTATGTTCTTTTTGGGAAAAGAATTACATGTTTACATATGTATCTGGAACTATAGATTGCATATATAAATACATATTATGAGCTATTCCAGTTTCAGGGTGTTTAATCGAGTTAACATGTTTCTTTTCTCCTCCACTTATCATACAGATGGACTTTGTAGTTTTACAATTACAGACTGTAGTCCATCTGTGTTCTTTGTTGTTGTTAGTCCCCTGTTGGTTCTCTGTTCTCTGTTGGTCAGGATCATCTCAGAACAGGT
>JAFMOC010000040.1:1245000-1417500 GCA_019802505.1 Corydoras sp. C115
ACCTTAGTAACACGGGTAGGAGCCGAAACATTCGGCCGCAGTGTATCAGCAGTGAACTACTAATGAGGCCTCAGAGTTGCTGTGTGTTCAGCCTTCATGGCTCATGGCTGGTTTTATATTCGGTACTTTTCAGGATTATTTAAGGCTTCGTCATGTCCTTAAATGGTAAAACCGTCTGATGACTATTAATAAACAATACAAATCACATGAAACTAAGATGTAGAACTTTAAAGTAATTATAATTATTATCATAATCAGTTTAGATTCTCTGATTCCAACCGAATGTTTTTGGATTTCGTTTTGTTTTCTGACGTTCCTCTCTTGGCTTGTTCCCATCAGGGGTGAACTTCATCAGGGGTTCCCATCAGGGGGCACAACAGCAGAGATTTACTACATGTTCGGCTTGGCAAAGTTTTACACCAGATGCCCTTCCTAATACACCCCCCTTTTATTTACCCAGGTTCAGGACTGGCATCACAAGTGCACTAATAGCCTACACGCACCCCTGGTGACTAGAACATATTAGTGTCTCCTGTTCTCCTGTGTGGCAGCACAGTTGTTCATGCTGCCGCCTCACAGCATTAAGATCCCAATTACAGTTTGTGGATCAGTCCGTATTATCATCAGATAAGCATTTTCATCATATCAGCTTTGACAAAAGCAAATAACGCTGCTCACGAACAAGGCGGCTGGTCATGGGGCAGATGAGTAATCCAGTATGTAAATAAAGAGAACCGTTCTTCATGTGGCTCATGTCTGGCTTCTCTAATGCTGATGCTTTTGTGCTTGCAGTGGATGAACAGGGGTGTCGAGCAGGATGGCTGACAACAGCGGCTCCAATAGCAACAGCTGGACTATTCTCGCACCCGAGGTATTTATTACATACATCTCTGGCTAGCATGTTCGTCTGTCAGCACTGGGGATCAAGGTTCGTGTCCCAATCTTGGTGGAGGTCTCCTTGTCTGCGTGGGTTTCCTCCGGTTTCCTCCCACAGTTCAAAAACATAGATTCAAGGTAAATGAAATGTGAGTGAGTGTGCCCAGCGATAGATTGGCGCTCTTTCCTGAATCTGCCCACGCCCGAAACCACCTCACCTTAAATCCATGTTTTGGGACTGTGTGAGCAAACTGGAGAACTCCCGTGCGGACACGGCGAGAACATGGCAACTCCACCCAGATCGGGATTCAAACCTGGATCCCCAAAGCTGAGAGCAGGACGTGCGTACCACTAAACCACTGTGTTACCCAACTTAATAACATTGAAACCAGAATTCTCTTTGTTTATAGGAGTCTGGAGTGGAGAGCATGGGTCCGCTGTCTGAGCAACAGAAAGATCACAGTACAGAGCATGAAAAACCAGACGTCCAATCAGAGCCGCCAGAGACCCTTCCAAAACAACCATCTGCTGAACCTCCACAGGTTCTTGGTTGAGGGACAAAACGAGGGTTTTACTATTAATTAATTTACTATGCCACGATTTGATATTAACAGCGATATGTTGGTGCCATTTCGTTCTTTGCTCAGCAGGTTGCGCCTCTGGAGAGCAGTGAGGATGCCGCTGTTTCACCCGGCGCACATAAGAAGGTGGGCGCCGTACCCGGGAACCCCTCCACCATTGAGAACCTGACCTCACTTTCCTCAAACCAAGTGCAGCAGGAGGCTGACGGCCATGACGGGAAAGGGCTTTATGAATCAGAAATGTTTGCAGACAGCTACACTCACATCAGCCCTGCACCTGAATCTCTTTCTACCACCTCGAAAGCAGAATGTGGACATGTCCCAGGTGATGAGAGGGACGAACCGCTAACAGAAGGTGAGGAGGTGGTGGTGGTGGTGATGTGTCTGTGGGTGTTGCACTGTTATGTTTATATAGATGGTGTTTTAATGCAGCACTGCCACTCTAGTAATGGGGACGTACACAGTACGTACTGTAGTCCACAAACAGATGGACTACGGTCTGGCAATTGCAGACCTACAAAGTCCAACTTACAGTAAGTGGAACTGAGAACATGGATGGTAAGTTGAGCAAAAAGCGGACAAACTTTTGACTTCTACTGTATATATAATAGTATATATAATATGTATATGTAATATTAGTATAGGGCGGCACGGTGGCTTAGTGGTTATTCCCGGTTCGAATCCCCATCTGGGTGGAGTTTCCATGTTCTCCCCGTGTCCGCGTGGGTTTCCTCTGGGTTCTCCGGTTTCCTCCCACAGTCCAAAAACATGGATCAAGTCAATTGAGTTCTCCAAATTGCCCAATATAGAGTGTGTGTCTGTGTGAGTGAGTGTGTGCCCAGCGATAGATTGGCGCCCTGTCCTGGGTGTATCTGCCCAGCGCCCGAGACGTTCTCCCCTGGATGGGCATGGGGAACCCCACCGCGACCCTAATATAGGATAAAGCGGAAGATAATGAATGAATGAATATTAGTATATAATACACAGCTGAGCTGCAGCTGATAATCCCCTCTGCCGTCTGTAGTTTTAACTGAATAAGGAGGTGTCGCTTTAGTCGTTACACGTGTATCACGGACTGAAGATGAAGATGACCAGATGGTCCTTCTGTATACAGAACTGCACAAAGCCTAACAGCTACTCACCGGCCACTTTATAAGAAACGCCTGACCTACCAAGTCGTGCGATTAATGGAATTAATCACACGGCGTCAGAGAGCTTTTGTTCTCGATCACATTTAATAAAACAGAAGGTAATGGGAGCGTTTTGACATGTTACTTACGAGCCGACCGCTTCGTAGTCCTTTGATCTGACACTGGTCTCACAGATCACACTTATGAAGTGACCCACCAAGTCTCGTAGACGGAGGGGAAACCCACGTGGACAACGGGAGAACATAGAAACAACACCCGAATCCGGATTATCTATATAATATAACATTTTCATTTTATTGTCTGGCTAATGTTCATTTCTGAGTTTAGAGTCTTAAGAACCGAAACGTGTGTTGGATGTAGAACAACCGCCGTGGCATCCACCCAGCTGGTTCCATTTCCGTGGGGAGTTTCCTAAAATAGAAGCCTCATTTTAATGTGAGAAGCGTAGCCTCGTTCCCTGATGTGTTAAAGTACAAAGCTTTTACAGCCTTTCAGAAAACAGCACTCTGTCTATACCCCCCACCCCTCCATCCCCCCCCCCATACTATTAATGATTCATTAGTTCTGAAACTGCTCAGTGCTTTAGCATCAAACGTCAATACTCAGAACAAACGTCAGTTCAGAAGTCAATCTTCAGTTTTCAATGCTGTGTCTTATTTTTAATTAAATCTATTGAGTTTTAATACCACAGCGTCACGGAGGTGAAGTGGTCAGCACGAGTTTCCATGTTCTCACCCGTGTCTGTGTGGGGTTTTTTTCCGGGTTTGCCGGTTTTCTACCACAGTCCGCATGGATTAAAGGTGAATTGACTGCTCTAAATTGCCCATCTAATGTGTGTGTGTGTGTGAGTGAGAGGGCATATCTGCACCATCTGTACAGTCTGAAAGCTTGTTTCTGTTTCTCCTCTCACAGACGTCACGTTTAGGACAGATGACGATGAAGCTGGTGGATTGAGGAAAAGGAAGGTCACACTCTTGTCCTCTTTGGACCGTCCTGATGAGGATGAAGACGAGGAGGGAGAGGAGGAAGCTTTCAGACCACCTCCGAGAGAGGGAGACTTCAGCTTCTCCCTGAACAAGTGCATTTTCGGAGCTCTCATTCTTTTAGGCCTGGGCACGATGCTGTTCTCAGGTGAGCGTTCGAGACACGGATGCTCTGGATTAGATTAAGATTAGCGTTGGCTGGGTGAGGGCTTTCTGATATGGAGCTCTGTTATTCTGCAGGTGTGTTCATGGAGCTGGATGATGGTAGGTCATATGCATGTGTGTGTGTGTGGGGGGGGTCACACTTCAGTGTGTTGCAGTGTAGTGCATGCTTGTCATCCTTGTTGTCGTTTTTTTTCTTTTCCTCTGATCAAAATTATCCATTATTCCGTTTTGGTTATATTTTCATACAATGTTGTTATCTGTCACAAGCATCTGGGTATTAGAAATACCTCAAAACACAAAACAGTTCTTTAGAAACACAGAAAACCCAAATTTATTCCAACAACTTTATAGAAAATGTACAATTCTTTTCTCTCTGGCATAGAAGTAGCTGCAAATGTGAGACAAATTCTCATCTCATTATCTCTGTGTCTGCAGTTTAATCCTCTACTAGGGTTGCGGGGGGGGGGGGGGGGTTTTGGAGAATGTTTTGGGCACTGTGCAGATGCACCCAGAAGAGGGCACCAATCTATTGCTGGGCACACTCACTCACACATATATAGAGAGGCAATTTAGAGCAGCCAATTCACCTTGAATCCATGTTTTTGGGCTTTGGGAGGGAACCAGATAAAACCCACATGGACACGTGAAAACATGGAAACTTCCAGAACACCGTTCCACCTGCGCTGTACTAAGAGCAGCGCCACCTGCTGTATGTTTCTGTTTGTAGCGATCATGTGTGCATCAGGTCAGGTATCATCTGGGTGGTATGAAAGATGTACACATGACCTATTTATATTGCTTTTATTATATTTTGTCATAGAAATGCAATAATGTCTATGAAATATAAAAGACACTTTGTCACTTGTGGTTCTGCGGTTGGGTCCGGCATGCACACACATTGTACCACGTCTCACACCCCATGTTAATGCCCTGCTTCTGGTTCCTCTTGACGTTGTGTTTTATTGTGTTTCATTTCTGTGTTTCTGACTTCTCAGGGGGAGAAACTGATGTCAATGAACAGAGCTACACTGAAATTAACAAGGTTAGAGCTCACTGTCCTCATTTCTCTTTATTTATTCATTCATTCATTCATTATCTTCCGCTTTATCCTCTAGTAGAGTCGCGGTGGGGTTCTCCATGCCCATCCAGGGGAGAACGTTTCGGGCGCTGGGCAGGTAGACCCAGGACAGGGCGCCAATCTATCACTTGGCACACACTCACACACACACACACACTCTATATGGGGCAATTTGGAGAACTCAATTGACTTGATTCATGTTTTTGGACTGTGGGAGGAAACCGGAGAACCCAGAGGAAACCCACGCGGACACGGGGAAAACATGGAAACTCCACCCAGATGGGGATTCGAACCGGGAATCCCTAGTGCTGAGAGGCGAACGTGCTAAACCACTAAGCCACCGTGCCACCATTTTCTCATTATTTTATTTTTTTTATTTGATTGTTTTATTATTTGCATTTGATTTGAATGTTGATATCTGAAACAAATCAGTATCTGAGAAACACCTTCACTGTCACAAGATTCATGTCCGCTTCAGTTTGTACTGCCCCTGTCGTTACTAAAATGAAGGTAATGCGTCAGCAGACCAGAAGGTGGCAGCAGTACAACTGCAGGTAATTTACTGCTGTACCAGAACTGTGTTAAAAATCATGTTTAATTTGCAAATGTGAGAAGCTGCTGCGAGGAAACAGTCTGCAAAGGCAATTTGAAACATCAACAAAGAGAATCCTGAACTTTCTACATCACATTAATGTGAAACATCTTATACAACATAATTAAATCGACGTTTATTACACAACCCATGTCCCGCCATTAAACACCCTAAATGTGCTGAGATGGCATCAAACAAACTGTATTAAAGATGCTTGATTTTCAAATAGGAGAAGTTGCTGGGAGAAACATGTAATTAAAGTAGTGTGTGTGTGTGTGTGTGTGTGTGTGTGTGTGTGTGTGTGTGTGTGTATGTGTGTGTTAGGAACAGCTGCTACGTGAAGTTCATGGAGATCCAGCAGGTGTCAAGGCTCCTGAAATGTTGGACAAAGTGGCAACGGAACTTGATAAGATTGCAAGTCTACAAGCGCAGCTTCAGGTATTTATATCCACGTCGTCCTATTACCGAACTTTACCTGCACCCCCCCCTGCAGCCGTCTCCTCTCTCTGATTCAACAGCAACAGGAAGCGGAATTAAGGGCAGCGCAAGTCAAATTGGAGGAGGGCACCATGGAGCGACTGAGACTGGAACAACTGGAGGTGGAGAACCGAAAGATGAGAGGGGAGCTGGATAAACTTCCTGTCCTTCAGAAGGAACTAGTGCAGGAGCATGAGCGGGTCAAGAAGGAGTTGGAGCTTCTCCGAAATGAAGTCACCCAGCTGTCAGGTTGGAACTGTAACCCTTTACTCAACTGTTTTGGTCTGGTTATATAATTAATGTTCATTTCTTTATTTCACAAGCTGTTACTCCCTCTGCTGGACAAGAGAAACAGGTGCGCGGCACTCAGAACCAGACCCAGACGGAGCTGAAGCGAGAACCATGGAATAAAGAATACAAGAAAGAGAAGAAGACAGAATGGAGGGGAAAGAAAGAGTGGAACGAAAAGAAAGTACCGAGAGGAGACGCTGAGAGGAAGGAGAAGAAAAGCACGAAGGAGCAGAAGAAATGGGAAAAGGAGGCCTCTGATCAGAAGCACCACGGAGAGAGGAAAGGGGAGAAGAAGGAGAAAAAGGCAGATGCCAGCAGAGAAAGACGGAAGCATGAGGAGGACAAACGGCAGGTCAGAGACGGGAAAGGAAAAAAGGAGTGGAAGGAGGAGAAAACGAAACAGAAGGACACCGATGGAGGGAAATACAAGCAAGACGGGGCGCCACAAAGTAAGAGGGAGGAGAAACGGTGGAAAAAGAACGAATCTGGGGAAAAAGGTGGAACATCGAAGAAGGACAAGTCATGGAAGCAGGAGACGGGACGTTCCAATGATGGACGGGAGAGAGAGGAAAAGCACTGGGAGAGAAACAAGAGGGAGCACAAACCGAAAAAAGGTGAACGGACAGATGTGTACAGGGAGGAGACGGCGACGGAGTACAAAAGCAAGCAGCACAAAGGCGCCGAGAAGTGGACCATGAAGAACCGGGACAGCAGAACCGGTCCGTCCAAGGACCACGGTAAGAAGCCCATGCATGCCGACTACTGGGGGGCGCAGAGAGAAAAGATCCGGCACTATCACGGCCCGTCGCTGTCCTGCGCCGACGTGACGTCCTGCGCGCGTGCCGACGGACTCGCACCCGTTCACCAGGAGGAATTCGAGTCCTTCGTATCCGGCTTTCTGGACAAGCTCGAGGAACCCGAGACCGAGGAGCTCGACAAGCTGCTGGGGGAATTCTTCCACGACGGCGTGTTCGTCCACGACCAGGTGCCGTTCGGAGAGTTCGTGGAGGACGTGGCCGACATTCTGGAGGACATGGCCGTGGACGAGGAGGCGGAGGACGAGATGGACGGATTCAAACGCCGGGCCATGGAAAGGTTTCGGCTTCGGGAGAAAGTGGGAGGCGCAGAGAAGACCAGGCAAAGCGGACGGAAAAGGAGTTCGGGTTAGGAGCCGCCGCGGAGGCTGAGCTCGAGTTAGCCTGCTGATAGCCTGAATGACTTAAGCCGAGCTTCTTAAAAGCAATCCCGTCTTACTTCTGTTGATGGTAAACTTTCTCACTTCTCACTGGCCTGATGTGTGTCGCGTTTAAGGGGACGGTACCTTTACAAATTTGGACACGCCTCCTTTCAGGTCCACTTCATGTAAAGATGGACTTTGTAGTTCTAAAATTCCAGACTGTAGTCCATCTGTTTGTTCTACAGTACATACTGTGTTCGCTGTTCTCTAATGGTCACCACAGAGCAGGGATTATTGGGTGGGTGCATTATTCCTATCCCAGCCGTGTCACTCAGCAAATCACCACATCAATGTCACTGCAGAACTGACAGTAAACAATCCACCACCCAAAAGATACCTGTTCTGTGATGCTCCTGACCAACAGAGAACCAACAGGGGACTAATAACAACAAAGAACACAGATGGACTACAGTCTGTAATTGGAAAACTACAAAGTCCATCTATATGATAAGTGGAGGAGATAGAGGATGCAGCAAGACGGAGGTGTGTCCAAACTTTTGAGCGGTCCTGCACCGTCCTGTGTGATGGGTACGTACACGACGCCTCTTTGTCTTCCATCGATGACTACTAAAGCGGTAAGTTTAAAGTCACAGCTGATTTCATTTGCTTGCATCCTGGTGGTAGTTGTTTATTAACACCATGTGACCATGTGGACCTGCACCAGGGTGCAAATAGACGCTCCCCTGCCTAATTCACTCGTCCACTTGGGGTAAACATTCAGCTTTTTCGACACGAGGTTGATTAATCTCATTTTTGCTGTTAGGATTTGTAATATAGTGTTTCTTATCCCTGCACTGTTGGTTTGTGAGGTACTGTAGTTTCTATACCATTGAATTCTATTCTTAAGTTTGTCTTGCTTATTTATTGAAATATAAATCTATATATTTACAGGACTGTGTAATACTAATGAGCAATGTTATGCCGTGCTGTTACTTGGACCACTGTTTTCATTTGTCGCATCCTCGTCTGCAGCTAGACAAATAAAAATGTTCCGTTTTTTTTTTTTCCCACAAGCATCTGTTTGGATTATTAAAGTAAAACGTTTCGCATTCCTAAAAATGGAAGAATGATTCGAATACCTCATCTCTGCTAATCTTATCCTTTTGTGAAATCAGTCAGTGGAAATGGCTGATTAAGAATAGACCAGCGCTGCTTTTGGTTCCGCTTACTGAGATCGCAGCTCAGGGGGGCTTTAGGGGTTGAGACGAGAGCTGCCGCGGTTTTAGGGTGGACCCGAGAGGGCGAGGGCAGATGTGTTTGGGGTCGTTTGGTGTTCGATGGGAAGAAATCGGGAGATCCGTGCATTGAGGTGTTGAGGTAAGACAGGGTTTATACTGACTGATTTACAGATGGTTGGAGGAAATGCACCAAGGTATTGATGCTGCGTGGTCTTTGTGTGTGTGTGTGGGTGTGTGTGTGTGTGTGTGTGTGTGTGTGTGTGTGTGTTTATTGAAATTGCAGAAGTGGTAAGCCCACCCAGGCCCTTTGAGATTTTAAAGAAGTCTTTTGTGCACCAAGGATGAAGGCCATCTCTGAGTAAACTAGATGAACTGTGTGTTTTTAAAGACGCTCTCATTAAAATATGGAAGTCTATTGTAAGTCAGCGTTACGGCGGTCAGCTCTGTGTCTTGCGCTGTTGGTGTTGAGCTTTTCCGCCGTAACAGCCGTCATCAGAACGCACTGCATTGTCTTTGAAGAGCATCTCCTCAGTGATGTGGGTAATACCATACCGTGTACTCATGAACCAGGACTTGGACCGTACGCCGAATGCAAAGTAGCAGACTTCAGATCGGCTCTCTCGGAGGTCAAGTCAGGAATCCGCTCCTTGTGCGTCTTCACCGAGTCCGCCGTCATTCCGGTCGACGCCTTCTCGCATCTCGCTACCTTGGAGTACCTGCAAATCTACTCCGAATATCTGACGGGGGTCCAGGCTGGAGCCTTCTCTGGTCTTTTTAACCTCAGGAATCTCGACATCGTGTTCAGTTCGAGTGAGTGTGCCAGCATCGCGATGGATTCTTCGGCGTTCGCCGGACTGGACAACCTGGAGGTAATTTACCTGAGCGGCATAAGGTGGGAGAGCATTGCTAATACCACGCTGGACAACCTCGATGGGTTAGCTGAGCTGTTCCTGCACAATGTTTGTGTCGAGGACCTGGCGGACGTCCTCTGTTGTCTTTCAGCTGGAATGTTGCACTTAACAAAAATCCATGTGTTGGACAGTGGCATTACCTCAGTCAGCAATAGAAAATGTGCACGCTCGAGTCCGTTGCCATTGACGGCACTTGCGGGGGTTAGAGAACTAAGTCTCGAGGGCAACTACATTAAAGTCATTGAGAAAGACTCTCTCGCAGGGTTTCAGAATGTGTCTCAGCTCCAATTAGGTCTCAGTGAAATAAATGTGGAAGACATTTGGGAGTCGGGAGTGGGAAATGTTAGCAGCATTTTGTTAAGTGGGAACTTAATGAATAAATCGGTAACAAACTTTGGTGACATCTGCCGTCTTGTCACTCACTTCAGGATCCAGTCGCTGGATGTCATGTATGTAGCGATTAAAACTCTGTCAGCGGACGAGTTAAAAGGCTGTGGGACGGGACTGAAGAATTTTAGCTTGGGCTATTCGCTCGTACAGCGTACGGACATGGGATTTTGGAAGAGCATAGCGGGAACACAAGTTCTCCAGTTGAATCACTTGGGTCTTACAAATGCCTCGTTCTGCGATAACGCCAACAGAACCATCTGGAACCTGACCACCCTGGATCTTGCGGTCAATCATATAAATGAACTGAAGAAAGACCAGTTCGTTTGCACCCCTCTGCTCCAGGTACTTATCCTCTTTAAAAACAATATCTCCATCCTGGAACCAGGGGCATTCAGCGGTCTGCTGCATCTTAAGCGCCTGGAGTTGGGCAACAACAAAATCGCAGCGCTGTCCGCCAACGCCTTCCAGTCCCTCGGATCTCTGGAGGTCCTGCTGATTGAAGACAACAAGCTAATAACCCTGGAGAACGGCGTCTTCGGAGACCTGGTGAACCTGAGGGAGCTGAAATTTGGCCCTCTGGATTACGTGTATGAATTGCATCTGAACTTGTTGTTTTACGGCTTTCCCGAAAATTTGGAGCGTCTGAGCATCAACGCCGACGCTGGGACCGCAATCTTTCTTGGTAATTCAGGACACCCCAAGAAGCCAATGATATTCGAGCTTGTTGGATCAATGCTTATATTCATGGACATCTACCCCCCGTTTTTCGAGGCTGTCCACGAGCTTAAACTGAACGGCCAAAATTTTTATGTAAAAAATGAGTTTTTTGTGCCTTTCTTCAAAAATCTGGAGGCACTGGAGATCGTTGGGGATCCGGAGAAGCTCCTGCTCAATTACACCGGCATCGACACACTGCATCACCTCAAACGCCTTAAACTTGTCAATCTCAACTTCTCCAACCACACGAATCCCGCCGGTACCTTCTGGAACTTAAAGCAGCTGCAGATCCTCGTTATCTACAACTGCCACTTTCGGGTTTTGATGCAGGACATGTTCCGAGACCTTCACGCACTCGAACTCTTCCGCCTCTCCAGCGACACCCCGTTGATGTTTCACGCGGGGACGTACGACAAGCTGCCCGTCCTGTCGCTTTTCATCCTCGACCGAGTGGACTTCCAGTGCAGCTGCACAAATGGCTGGTTCCTCGAGTGGGCGCAGAACACCCGGGCGGAGGTGGTGCACTTGGAGCAGCAGCAGTGCGTTTTGCATTACCAGAAGTTGAACTTTTTGGCCACCATGGAGAGTCTGTGCCAGACAGATGTGCAGTATCTGTGCTACTTGGGGACCGCGGTCTACATCAGTGTGTTGCTTTCAGCCGCTATCAGCTATCATTTTGCCTACTGGCCCTGCGTGGTCCAGTTCTTCCGCCTGAAAGGGTATCTGGAGAGGAAGTTTGGCAGGAGGTTTTGGAGACGAGGCTCCAGGGTCAGGCTCGATGATGGGGAAGTGGAAGACGATATGAAGTATGACGCCTTCGTGTCCTTTAGTAGCCACGATGAAGCGTGGGTTCTGGGCGAGTTGGCCCCAAGGCTGGAAGAAGAGGGGCAGCCCAGGCTACGACTCTGCCTCCATAACCGAGACTTTGAGGTGAGATTTGTAAAAATGAATCCATGAAATTATCATCATTGTGCATATTTTACTGTATGACTCGAACCCAGGACCTTCCTGCTGTGAAGCATGAGTGCTAATTGCCTCATAATAGAGCATCGTAGTTTTATTTCAGGGTGGTTATATTATAGTTGTACAGGGGGTAGCTCAGTGGTTCGGGTGAAGGGCAACCAATCTGAAGGTTGTGGGTTTAAATCCAAGTTCTGCTGAGGTTACCAATGTGGGCCCTTGAGCAAGGTCCTTTACCCTCATTACTCCAGGGGGCGCTTTAACATAGCTGACACTGCTCTCTTGCCCCCAAGTTGTGATGCTTGTAAGCCTCTTTGGATGCACTCATACAAAGTAACATGCAATTCACTGTAACACTGCAAACAACCTGCTTTAATTTTGGAATTTGTTGCGTAGGTGGGGAAAGGCATCGTGGATAACATTGCAGAGAGCATCTACAGCAGCCGGCGTACGGTCTGCGTGCTGAGTCGGCAGTATCTGCGCAGCGACTGGTGCAGTCTGGAGATGCGAGTGGCAACGTATCGGCTGCTGGAGGAAGAAAAGCACCGCCTCATCCTCGTGTTCCTCGACCACATCTCCCGCTTTGAGCTCAGCACCTTTCACCGGTAACGATGTAGATAATAATGAACATAGGGGAGTTTATTAAAGCTTAGTACTTATGGAAGGGCTTAGTGGGTAGCATGTCCACTTCTCAGTCCACCTTCCCCCCCGCCATGACCCCCCGTAATTAAGCAGAATGTATTGAGATTGCCTGTCTGGTACCAACAATCATGCCACTGTCTATATCCTATGTTTCTTTTAATGCTTAATTAATGTGGACATCACCAAAAGCCATTTACTTTAATATATTGCGATGCTGCTGCACAATTTTTAAAGCACCTGTGTGTTATGCCCCTCCCCTAGTTTGACTAAACTGGTGAAATCCCGCACATATCTGGATTGGCCAAGGGATGAATCGGAGAGGATTCATTTCTGGGACCGTCTGAGGGCAAACATCGCTTATCGGGAGGAGGTGAGAGAGTTGTGCATCATTAACCATATGCAAACGTAATGTAGATGTTGTGTGTCTCTTAAAGTTTTCTGTGTGTCTTTTGTTTTAAGGAAAACTGAGAAGTCTCATCACAAACGCCTGGGACGATCAAGATGATGGTGTCTTTAAAAATCTTCTGTTTTTGCCATGAGGTGTGAGGAGTCCATTCTCCTCAAGTTTTAACATGTTTGTTGGTGCCAGATGTATTGATGAACGGCATGATCATGCCACAGTCGAATTGATAGACCCTCATCATTACCTGCAGATCGTTTGCCACACGATTGACTGGTTAGATAATTACACAAACGAATGGATATGGGTGTTTATGTAAAAAAGTGCTCAGTATCTCAACTTTTTCAGGTTTACAGATGCCATCACTGATTCAGAACACTTTTTAAACTGGAACTAAATCATCACGAAGCAGATTTTTTATCATTATATGGGTCGTGTCCTAACTGAGCATTTGCGTGTGTTTTAATAGAAATAAATTCTAACGTTTTACCTCACACAGGCCTAATTTTTTGCTTCTGCTTTTTTTTTGGTTGCTGAAGTTCATAAATGTTAGTTCCACTTTTATTTTCTCAGCTCCTTTATTTCAGGTTTGTTTTGCAGAAGCTGCGATGAAGCCCAACAGAATGTGTTTAATATGAAGTTCACATCCATTTTATATATATATATATCACGCTTTTTACAATAGTACATCGTCTCAAAGCAGCTTTACCATCTGAAGCGACAGTGGCAAGAACCTCCACAGTGATGTCGGGTTAAGAAAAGGCTCAGTGGCGGCCAGGCAGCATCAACGATGCAGGACGTCCATGTTCACGGTAATCAGGAGTTCTATATTCCAAAACTAGGAATAGAAAACACTTACTATCCAGTTAATATGGAGTCAGAGGCTTGAAAGTCATTTTTAGTTTTGTGCATTTTGTCTGTAGTTTTCCCAGAAAGACCAATAAAGGTGATGGAATTAGAGCAACATGACCACTAGAGGGAGCTAAAATCGATTTTTTTTTTTTTTTTTTTTTTTTTTTTTTTTCCCCCCCCACTTTTCTTAGGCTTATACTGTATTGCATGAGGCCATTTTACAAAGGCTTTTGTCCAAAGGGACACACTTCAAAACACATGTCCTGCTTTATACAGCACACCTGGAGGAATGATGGGGATTGGACTTGTTTCAGTTCCCAACCTTTCCATATTATAGTGCCTGCATAGCCCTGCTGGTGATGTGTGTGATCACAGCTTAATAAAGTATGGGAATGAGATCTTAATGCAAACAAACAAGTTAGTACAATGGGGCAATTAGATAATTACAATATTGTTCTCATGCCTCACTAATTAATTCACACCTCTTGGCCATGTCTTAGTTTGATTAAAAATCATGATATGACTTCTGACTTGTAATGTTCTCATTTGTAAGTCGCTTTGGATAAAAGCGTCTGCTAAATGACTAAATGTAAATGACTAAATGTAAATGACTAAATGTAAATGTAAAAATCAATATCAGTAGCGGGGTTCTGAGATCTGGCTGAAATCACTGGTAAGTTATTTTATTTTGCATTTTTAACAAAATTGCATACAATATTCAAACTACGTTTTTTAATTATGTATTTAAATCTTAGGTTTGAATCCCGATCTGGGTGGAATTTCCATGTTTTCTCCATGTCTTGTTCTCCGGGTTCCTCTCACAGTCTAAAAACATGGATTTAAGGTGAGTTGGCTGCTCTTAATTGCCCTTATATAGTAGGTGAGTGAATGTGTGCCCAGCGATGATTTAGGGCCCTGTCTTGGTTGTATCTGCCCAGCACCAGTTACTTCCCCCTGGACGGGCATAATGAAACCCCCGCATCCCTAATAAATATCTGACATTATGAGATGTCAGAATTTTTGCACATTTATGGAAAAGGGCGAGAGCATGTTGGGCGAGAGCATGGCTCACGATATTTCTTCTAGTTCTGGTCAGTCAGGTTAAATTCGTAGGGACCTCGCTTTGTGTACCAGCACACAGCAATGCTGGAACATTAATGGTTCCTACAATGTAGCATACAATCGTCATGCATGATCAGGTGCTTGATGTCTGAATGAAACACTTAAACCTGATGATTAAGAGGCGAGTCTCAGTACTTTTATCCATGAATTGCATGATGGGCTCCACCCAGAGTTGTAAACTCCAGTCTATTAGGAATATTTGCTCTACACAAAATGTCTCTGTGAATCAGTAGCTGTTCATACAGTTATGTATTCCAGCTGAACTTTAGATTTTATAGAAGGATTAGCTGTGGGAATGGCATAGTGTAGGCAAGTTGGTTCAGGCCTCAATTGTCTGTTCATCTTGGCAAACCTCCTGAGCTGTTTTTTTTTTCTTCTTTCTCCCAGTTAAACAGGACCAGGCTTAGTGTTTGAAAAGTTGATATATATTTATTATAAATCAGTCATGAGCAGCACTTAAGGTTTACTGTTCTAGTGGACCAACAGTTACCATAAAATACTATCTATATCATATATTAATGCTTAAAACGGCTTGCTTAAGTAGAACAAATGTTAAAATGTTATTAAATATGTAAATCCTAATATCTATGCTTTGTGTTTTATAATTAAAAGCTAGCTAATACAAAGAACAGCCCACGATTTTATAAAATCTAATTACACAACTTTATATACTGCGTTTTACTCTTGTTTGTCCGCCAGAGGGCATCGAAGGCATCGTTTTTTTTATCTGTACCAACAAAGTAAAGAGATTTTTTTATGTATATAGTTGGGAAGGTTTAATGTTCGTTTAGCAGTTTTTAAAGGTTATTTAGCCTGATTATGTGGTGTGGTTAAAACAACTATTGTGTAACTTCTTGGTGAAATACTGAAACTATAATGCTTTGATGATCTCACCTTGATTTCTAAAGCAACCTCACCTGTCGCCACTTGCCGCAGGAATAGAGTTGTCTTGGCAGTGTCTAGAGTGTGTGTGTGTGTGTGTGTGTGTGTGTGTGTGTATGTATATATATATATATATATATATATATATATATATATATATATATATATATATATATATATACACACTTTTTGCTCCATTGTCCCATATAGATGTAATTTTACATTTACCGCTTTTTATTTATTTGAGGGTTTGTAAAATCAGAGGCTAATATCGGCTCACAAGCTTAGTTTTTATTCAGCCCACATTGTGTTCAATGTGTTTGAGATCAGGACTCCAGTTCCTTCACATTAAACTTCAGCATGACTTTATAAACTACGCTTTGTGTCTTGCAGAACAGTCAGGTTGGAACAGAAAAGGGCTCTTTTCCCAAACTGTTCTCACCAAGTTAGACGTGTTCCGTTCTCTACGTTGCTTGGCACATTACACATTTATGACACCCTGGCGCTTAGCAAATCTGCTAGGCTCCAGGTTCCAATCCCAATCTTGGTGGAGTTTCCATGTTCTCCCCGTTCTCTCCGTTTTCCTCCTACAGTCCAAAAACATGGATTCAAGGTGACTTGGCTGCTCTAAATTGTCCCTATCCAAATTGCCCCATATAGTGTGTGTGTGTGAATGTGTGTGTGTGTGTGTGTTCTGGGTGTATCCCTCCAGTGCAGGAAAATTGTCCATTTGCTGGACATGAGGAAACCCACCGTAGTGGATTAAGTAGACCCTAGTAGAGGTTTAAGTGGAAGATAATGATATGAGATATACTAATAAAGACTTTATGACGTGGCAGGACATTGAGTAATATAGATGGATCCCCAAAATATACCAAATTCAGGTTTTGATTAATAAATCGTTATGTATGAGGTGAAATCAGTGGGTTAAACTCGACTAGTTCAAACCTGGTTTAGAAAATGCCAGCTATCCCACTGAGAACAGAGGAACCGCATGACAGCTCTGTATCAAAAAGTGGAGTTTGTCATTAAACACGCTTTATAATGAAATAAATATACTAATTAGAGTAAAATTTGGGTTTATTTCAGCGGAGAGGCTGACTGTGCGGTGCTGGAATGCGGAATAGCCTTCGCGCCGCCCCGCCTGCACTTTAATAAGAAGCACACTTTGGGAGACTTTGGGAATCACGGAGGACATTTTTTGGGCGCGACTTCAGACGGAGAACAAACTCAGGACGAGGCTTCATCTCGACTTCCAGATCACAAACAAGCGTAAGTCCGCCGTGTTCTGCTCATTCACACCGTTACGCTCCGCATGTCGTTTGTCCAGCTGTTCTAGAGCTGCTCTAACGCTCTTCTAAAGCTGTTTTAGAGCTGTTCTAACGCTTTTCTAGAGCTGTTCTAACGCTGTTCTAGAGCTGTTCTAAAGCTCTTCTAAAACTGTTCTAACGCATTTCTAGAGCTGTTCTAAAGCTGTTATAACCCTATCCTAAAGCTGTTCTAGAGCTCTTTTAAAGTTGTTCTAATGCTGTTCTAAAGCTGTTCTAGAGCTGTACTAAAGCTCTTCTAAAGCTGTCCTAACGCTTTTCTAGAGCTGTTCTAGAGCTGTTCTAAAGCTGTTCTAGAGCTATTCCAAAAGCTGTTCTAACGCTTTTCTAGAGCTGTTCTAACACTTTTCTAGAGCCATTCTAACGCTGTTCTAACGCTTTTCTAGAGCTGTTCTAGAGCTGTTCTCTGCTCCTCGACTTGAGCGTCTGTTCTCTTCTGACTTTCATTAAATAAAAGCCCCAGCATGAGGAGTGAGGGGGGAACACGAGCCTCCAGAGTCGTTATTAATGCAGAACCTTAACTCCAGGCGCCTCAGCCCTGAAGTCTAGTTTAATATCAACTTAGAACCTGATTTCCAGCTCAGAATTTTATTTGTTCTGCGTTAATCGTTTTCCATGGCAGGGGATCGGGATGTGTATGTTATTTTGATTTATTTGTTTATTTATAGACGTTGCTGTGTGCAGTAAGCATGTGAACTCCTGACACTCCCTTTTTTATTACTGTAACTACAGCCTTCATGCCTCTTGGCTGTGTGTCTGGGGTATTTTCTTGGCTGTGTGTCTGGGGTATTTTGGTTATAGGGGCATTACTAACACAGACACTGATATAGATTGGGGGGGTATTGAGCTGAAATCACAAAAGATTTGGGGGAAATTAACTTGAATGCTCCATAACATGGGCGGCACGGTGGCTTAGTGGTGTAGCATGTTCTCCTCTCAGCTCAAGGTATTCCCTGTTCGAATCCCCATCTGGGTGGAGTTTCCATGTTCTCCCCGTGTCCGCGTGGGTTTCCTCCGGGTTCTCCGGTTTCCTCCCACAGTCCAAAAACATGGATCAAGTCATAGAGTGTTTTTGTGAGAGTGAGTGTGTGCCCATTGATGGATTGGCACCCTGTCCTGGGTGTATCTGCCCAGCGCCCGAGATGTTCTCCCCTGGATGGGCATAGGGAACCCCACCGTGACCCTAATAGTGGGTCCATCCATAATGGATGGATGGATGGATGATCCATAACATACCCCTCAACGGTCTCTCATATCACTGTTTGTTTACGCTGCATAACAAAAGACTGATGTTTCCATAATATGTCACACCTTGTATCAAACAACGGGCGGCACGGTGGCTTAATGTTTAGCACGTCTGCCTCTCAGCGCTGGGGATCCAGGTTCGAATCCTAATCCGAATTGCCCCTTTATAGTATGTGACGCTCTGGAATGGCATGAGGAATTCCCCCCGCGACTCTAGTCCCCAGAATAGGATAAGTACAGTGTGAGCTCCTTATACACACATCCTTATTCATTATGACTGTCACTACTTTTGAGATACCATCTTGTAATTGTGAGATACTATGACTTTTTTGAAATGTCATCACTTTTTGAGATATTAAATACTTGTTTTCCGATGACAAAGTATTTTCATGTGAAAGGTAAGGGCATAGGGGTTAGTTCTTCCATCTTACAGCAAAACAAAAACACTGGGTTCAAATCCCAGGGGTAAAAATAGGGGTCTTATATGTGCAGACTGCATGTTGTCTCCTTCCCTGGTTGGATTCCAAAAAACAACTAAATTGCAGAAACTAAATTGTATTTATGTATTAATTCCAATCATCCATAACTAGAAGACTTAAGTATGTACCTACTGCGAAAAGACCTTAAAATAATCAATGTTAATATTATGAATTTATTTAATTATGATCAGTGACACTGATATCGCGAGGGGGTGTTGGGGCAGCAGTGCTCCTGTACTGTCATTTAAACACCTCACCCATATCGCACCATGAATATGGAATAATAAAGTGTAGCTTTGTTACAACTGTGTTACATCCTACATGTCGAGCTGGATAGGAACTGGTACAGGCACGCACAGCGATGGAGCAGGATTCCGGTTCTGCCCTGTCTCAATTAGATTAACTCTGGAATCCAGCTTTTAAGAAAACAAACATTCATTGTAACTCGCTGTTGGTTCAGTGTGGGGAATGTTTTCAAGTCATTGAATTTGAACTGCTGCCATTTTAATTTAATGCAAACGCTCGGACATCCTCCACCGTGCTTCACCGTCATAATGAGGAATTGGCTTTATTATACACTGCTGTTTCAGTTCAAATGCGAATGGCTTCTTTTGCTCATCGATGAACTTTGTGTGTTGTGCTCAGAGGGTAAAGACCACGCTGAATGTAACACGACAGCTCAATTTGCCATCGGTTTTTCTATGGAATTTCGGTGGAGCCATTTTGAGGTCTATTGGAATTGGAACTTTAAGGCCACCTCCCAGTTATTCAAGTCTTAGTCAAGTCAGTAGCCTGAGGAAACACATACCCGTCTATATGCTGTACCTGTCCTATTTGAGGTGTAAATGAGTATTTAATTTTAGGTTTTAAGTCACCTTCAGGCATCATGTACTTTGGTGGACTTCGAACCTTGTTGATGGATCAACATTCTAACCAATTAGCAAAATGGACTAAAATTATTCCTAATTATTGAGGTCAGGTGTTTTATTTGCTGATGCCACAACCCTGAAGCAGTATGGGGTTAAGGGTCTCGTTTAAGGCCCCACAGTGTCAAATTTGGTGTTCCCTGACCAATAGAGAACAGAGAACCAAAAGGGGACAAACAAAACCAAAGAACACAGATGGACAACAGTCTGTAATTTATTAAACTATAAAGTCCATCTATATGATAAGTGGAGGAAATAAGTAAATAATGGAACAAGAAGGGGGCCCTTTTTTTTTACTAATTGAGCTTGATATTTGAATAACAGTAAAGTCATTGTAACATTAAGGTAACTGTTGGGTTGTAAAAAAATACCACCGACCAGACAAGTAGTGAACAATGGTTGTAGTAAGTACTGTATTAATGTCAGGAGTGTTCTACTCCACCCATACTCAACACACCCTATGAAACTATTCAATTTGCCAGCATGTTTGCTCAGGCGCTCGCGTTGTGTCAGATGAGAACAGACGAGGCCCGGGGACATCCAGCTTGAGGAACAGGTTCTTTAGACTCAGCAGCAGTGACATGGCAGCGTCATGAAATTACAGGGTGGATCTAAACGCATTTAGCAAATTATAGAGCTGCTAATAGATACAGTTTGTAGTCCTGAAATTACAGCCTGTAATGTTTTTGCACACACTCCGTTAGTCTTCCTTTACTCTGTTCTCTGAGGGTCAGGACCCCCACAGGTGACGGTGGATGATTCTCAGCGTTGCAGTGACGCTGTCAGAGTTGTGTGGAAGTGTGTTGCGCTGGTGCGAGTGGATGAGTCACAGCAGTGTAACTGTTTCAGGCCGTGAGTAATCCACCAACCAACGGCATCCTGTAGGTGGCGTCCTGTGCGTGCTGAGGAAGGATATGAGGATGACAAATACAACCTGTAACAACAGATGAGCTACTGTCTCTGATTTTATATCGACAGGGTGAAGCACTGCTGTGTCTGATCCACTCATACCAACATCACACACACCAACACACCGCCACCATGTCAGTATCACTGCAATACAACGACTCATCCTCCACCATAAACGTAGTACCTGCCTTGTTTGGTCCAAGATTTAAGTATGTAAATAGATGGACTACAGTCTGTAGAACTACAAAGTCCATCTATTGGGTATGATGATTATTAGGTAAACCTTATTTACTCAAAGTGGCCGGTGTTTGTGTGTGTGTGTGTGTGTGTGTGTGTGTGTGTGTGTGTGTGCGTGTGTGTAGTCACTAAACACATTTTTTACTTGTAAATGCTCAAAAGGGATTTTTGATTTGGTTAGAAATCATTGAGAACGATTATGGAAGACAATTAAATTACCCTATTAAATATTATTCACCGCTAGAGGGCAGTATATGCCCTTAAATCAGCAATTACAAGCCGATGTCCCTTTTTTTGCTGTTTGTCTGAAGCTAAAGGGTATGATGATTTTTTTTAGATTCTGTTCATTCATTGTCCAAAGTTGTGTGTGTGTGTGTGTGGGGGGGGGGTTCCCCATGCACATCCATGGGAGAATGTCTCAGATGCTGTGCAGATACACCCAGGACAGGGTGTCTATCACTGCGAACACGCTCATGCACACAGACACTATTTAAGGGCAATTGATAGCAGCCAATTCACCTTGAATCCATGTTTTTTGGACTGTGGGAGGAAACCCACACGGACCCGGGGAGAACATGGAAACTCCACCCAGATCAGGATTCAAACCTGGATCCCTATGGCTAAAGGTGAACATGAACCACTCTGCCACCTGGTATTCAGACTCGCTGTGATGATGGTCACATGCTTCTTAACTATTCGTCCATCGCAAATGGAAATGATTAATCATCATGATAATACCGGATCCTTTGTCTGGACCCTTGGCCCCGCCCCTTCTCTCACTCATTATTTATATCTGTAGCATGTCAGGGTGTCGTTTGCTGGCACCGGGCCCAGGCCCCGTGAATGGGATGAGAACAATGGCGAGCTCTCCGTCACACACGTTAACCCTGTGTGCATCTTTAAGTAATGCGCCGGTGATGAGATCCGGCACCCGGCCCAATCCGCTGTGTTTGGTTGCCCTCCTCTTTCCTTTTTTTATCCCCCGCTTCATCTGGGTCTCACTAACACTAATTAGGTTAATAGATTGGGAGGCTACGCTGTGGGGCACTAACGTTCGGAGTGCGAGGCGCATCTTCGTGTGGGACATCTGTCAGGTGGAATGTACAGCGACGTTACCAATAAAAATTCCTCATCCGTCACTTTAATAGAGTTCTGCCCTCGTTGTCCTTGTTATGATGAACTTTGTAGTTTTATAATTACAAACTGTAGTTTATTTTCCAATGTACATTATTAGTTGCAGTGCTGTAGTGCTCTGGCAGTGTTATGGATGAGCAGCTGATGATACTTCAAAAAAGAAAAACGGATAGAAAGCACAGTAATTGAACGATGTGGCCACTCGGATGGTAGGCTTATGGCATCTTTAAGGCATGTCCTGATGGCACGTCTGTCATTTTTGTCACTTGAATGCTACCTGAACCAAACTTAGAGCATAAATGATTTCATATTTTATAGATGTGCTGAAAATGGGGGTCGTGTGGGGGGTTAAGCTCTCAATTAGTAGATATAAGTTTGTTCCACTTATTGTCCATGTTCTCAGTTCCACTTCCTGTAAAGATGGACTTTGTAGTTCTACAATTCTAGATTGTAGTCCATCTGTTTGTGTTCTACACTACACACTGTGTACTCTGTTCTCTAATAGTCAGAACCCCAATAGTACCACTACAGAGCAGGAATATATGTATATATATATATATATATATATATATATATATATATATATATATATATATGGCGACGCGGTGGCTTAGTGGTTTAGCACGTTCGCCCGGTTCAAGTCCCCATCTGGGTGGAGTTTCCATGTTCTCTCCGTGGGTTTCCTCCGGGTTCTCCGATTTCCTCCCACAGTCAAAAAAACATGGATCAAGTCAATTGAGTTCTCCAAATTGCCCCATATAGAGTGTGTCTGTGTGAGTGAGTGTGTGCCCAGCGATAGATTGGCACCCTGTCCTGGGTCGATCTGCCCAGCGCCCAAGACATTCTCCCCTGGATGGGCATGGGGAACCCCCCCCCCCCCTAATAGAGGATAAAGCGGAAGATAATGAATGAATGAATATATATATATATGTGTGTGTGTGTGTGTGTGTGTGTGTGTGTGTGTGTGTCTACATGTCAGAAGTCTGTATCTGTAACAGACAGGCAGCAGGCAATCCCTCAGGTAACATAAGCTCGTACCCTGCCGCTGGCCTGAGAGGATCGAGTGTCTGCTCAAGATCACACGTTCCATTGTACTGTATCTCAGAATAGACTCGCTGCACGGTTTCTCCTCTTCCACCTCCACCAGGCTGCTTAAGCATTCTAGCATCACTGCACTCCTCAGATGTTCCTCCTCCACCCTGATTATGGACAGAACCGAGCAGAGTGTGACCTCGCCGTCGTTAGTCAAACACGACCAATCACCTTAAAAGGAACGACATCTTCCATTAATGAGCAGTACGCAGTGATGCACCTGATCTATTCTGTGTACTATGTGATCTATACCTCAGTCCTACCCGTGTCCGGGTGGGCTTCCTCCTGGTTCTCCGGTTTTCTCCCACAGTCCAATGAATGAAAGGCCCCCCCGGTGCAACCCTAGTAGAAGATTAAGCTGAAGATAAGGGATGGCTGACATACCGTCGTTTATTCCTCTGCAGTTCAGATGGTTTCTTGTTCAAAATGTGAATTTTATTGAATATTGTATTTGTGTATGGTATCTCTTCTCTCTTCAGTGGTTCTCATTACTGTTCCTCTGTGTTCTTTACAGATGGAGGGAGCAATTAAGACCGTGGTCATGCAGTTCGTGAAAGAATCTCGGGGAAAGGAGAATCTCGACAACAAAACGTTTCAGAAGCTTCTCAAAAACCAGCTGGGGAACGTTCTGACTGTGAGTCTGTTACCGGTATCTGTTTCTGTTTAAATAAAATGATCTGACGTGTCAACGTGTTAATCAGCTGTGTGTGTGTGTGTGTGTGTGTGTGTGTGTGTGTAACAGAACACAGATAACTCCTCAGCAGTGGGAAGACTGATGAAGCGAATGGATGACAACAATGACGGGAAGGTCAGCTTCCAGGAGTACCTTAGCCTTATTGGGGGCGTGGCCATGGCGTTTAGCAACAACAAGGTCGCAAACCAGGCCAGTGCCTCAGAATGAGACCTGATCACCTTAATCTTTATTCTTTCCAAGTCTCCAAACCTGTTCGAAACGTTCTCTGAGCCCTCCATCTCTCACTAAAACACTAAATTAAAAAAAAAAACACTGGAGAAATGCGCCACTGCTAGCGGTCCATCATCCACTAACAATTATACTGAAACGACATTTTAAATATGTACTAATTACATAACACACACTACATGTGTTGAGGTCGCATGTGAACCTTTTGCATGACTGGATTAAACTCTGGTGTAAACAGGACTTTTGTATTTTTGTATCTGGGGTGTGGCGTAAGAAAATAAAACGATGAAATGTCATTTTGTTGTCATGTATCTCGTTCTGCGGCAAGATGATTATTGGTTACTCTATTATTAGTTATTGTTTTTAAACAAAGTTAGGATTAAAGGGTGCTTGGTGTATACACTGGGACATTACCACATATCTATGTTCTGAGTTACAGGAGGTGTTAAAGGTCTGGCTGGGTGCCTTGGGGACATGGGGACATTCACCTTGTCTGATGGTCGGGAGGCCAGATCAGGGACTATGATGTGGTTTTAATCCAAGTATTTAATCCAAAGCGATTTACAAGTATCTCAACTTGATGGTGGGGCTCAGGGTCAGCCATGATCCAGCCACCCGGTGCAATTCAGGTTAAGAGCAACAACTTAACAACAACTCAAGTTTAAAGGCAACAACCACATCGTAAAAGGTTTTAGAACCTTAGAAACATGAAAAGGCTTAGAAGCCGGGTGTCACAGTTCAGTGCCCGAAATATTCTCTGCTGGATTGGCATGGGGAACCCCGACACAACCCTAGTGGGGATTCTGCAGAAGATGATGAGATGAGAAGTGATGGATTGGTGCCCTGTCCTGCGTGTATCTCTCTGCTGCTTCTGATTTGAAGGTGAGTCTCTGTGTTTTGTTTATATGTTTTGTAAAATGCACCACAGTAATGTTTGGTCTCCTTGAGATTTGAGTGCATCAGGATTTGCAGGTCATTGTGGTTTTTAAAATTTTTTTATTTTATTTTTTTCAGACTCCATGTCCTGAAAACACCGCCGCTCTCTGGGCCGTACCTCAGCTCCTCTCGTGGGTGGGAGTTCTCCACTGAACATTTGACATGCGAGTGTCTGTGAGTGTGATGGGTTTATGCAACCACTTCAGCATTTCAGTCGTCTTCTCCAAAAGTCCGGGTCGAAAACAAGGTTCTGTTGCTTTTTTTATAGTTTCACTCAAAGCTGCAGTGAATTTTAAGTCGTAGTTCCAGTTTTCTTTTTGTGATGCGTATATATAGAGGTTAAAATCACATTACCATGGAGTTAATAACAAATTCATCACGGTGAGAGGTGGTGAGTGGAACACGTGCAGATGGAGCTTATGTATTTTAAACAAAAGAATCGACTTCATTTGAAAAAAAAGATTCTCTGTTTATTATTAGGAATACAGCGTACCACCCTTCTCTCACCCTTCCCATGTTTTGCGACTGTGAGCACACTGTAAGACCCCAAACCCTTCTGCGGGGTCTTTTGAAATCTGCCTGTTGAAATGCAGTCAGCCGTGTCCCTTCAGACCCCAAGAACCCAAACTCCTGCCACTCTGTATTTAACTATGTTGAATATCTTCAGACGATGAGGCATTAGCTCTAAGTTTAATGACCTTTGAGCCCGGAGTGTGTTCACAAGAGAGGTCTGATATAAACACAGTGACGTCTGCCAGACTTCAGTTACAGAAGTGAATCATTTAAACCGGCCAGCTTTACTATCAGCGCTCTGAAATTTTAATGTGACAAGTGCTGGAATGTATAACTACACCTTCGTGCCACTAACGAGCGTTCGTGTTTTTTTTTTTTTTTTTTTTTTTCTGTGGCAGAGAACTCCGGAACCCCATCACCCTGGAATAGTGATAGAACGCAAAGATAGAATGGAAACAACAGCCTGATACCCGAGCCTTATGTTCAAGTGATGTTTTTTTGGTCTTTAGTGGTGTAGAACACAGGACCGATGAGTGTAAACAGAAGGCGGGGGTTGAGGGGTGAATAGTGACAGGTGCATGGGGTAAGCAAGAAGCCTGATGGACGGGACAGGATGAGGAGGAGGGGAAGATGTGGATGGGTGGAGGACAGGAGCGGTATATAAGAGACGATGTGCTTCTGGTTTCATCAAGCAACCCCCATCTTCACATCTTCTCAGAGGGTCAGCGGTCTTCATCAATCAGGTAAATGGAGACGGGGTGAGGGATGGAAGGGAATTCTGAAATTAGCTGCAACTCAACTGTAAATTGCACTTATATGCTTTTAAAAAAAGTATGGACTGTAGAAACAGATGGACTACAGTCTGGAATTGTAGAACTACAAAATCCATCTTTACAGGAGGTAAAGGAGGGTGTGTCCAAACGTTTGACTGGTACTGTATATTAATAAGAATCCCATAGTGCTAATTGTAACTGTTCATTTGTCTCAGTTTGTGTAAGTCTGGTTGTAGGTGGGTGTTTACACATAAAGGACAGGTTTACATCCCGTGATGAAAGATCAAGTTCACTTAATTAGTGGAGCAACGGAAGCGTCTGCAATCAGGAGAGCTCAGGTTACCTGATCATTCTTCTGCTGTTAACACCAGTATGTGCTTTCTAACAACTGGCTGTTTCAGCTGGTGGACTCTTGGGCAAAGTTACAATAGTAAAAGTAATAATAATGTGATTCTGATGACTGAGAATTCAAATGTTGGAATCGTGGATTTGGAAGATGAATTCGTGGCTGTTAGGAAATTGAGCATCTCGTTTTTTGGTATAAAAGACACTAAACGTACAAGTTTGTATGTCCAAATTGTAAAAAAAAAAAAATGTAATGTAAAATGTAAAAGATTTTGTAGTATGTAGTGTGTCTGTATGTGTGTGTGTATATATATATATATATATATATATATATATATATATATATATATATATATATATATATATATATATATATATGTGTGTGTGTGTGTGTGTGTGTGTGTGTGTGTGTGTGTGTGTATATAACTTTAACAAAAGATGTGTCACTGAGCTGCTAAAATAAAATGACTTCTATAACAAAGTAGGCATTTCAAATTTAACACTATTGCTTATATAATGCTAATGTAAAATTATAGAAGCAGTTAAAATCAGTTATACTGAATTGCAATAAACACCAAATTATTCATTTATTCATTTATCAAATAATGAATAATAATATAATAAGAACAAATACCAAATAAAATCAAAAGCAAGGTTTATATGTGTTATAAAATCTGAGAATGTAATAAGTGAAAGTGTGTGTGTTATCGTATCTGAACTCGATGTAGGTGAGGTGAGCTCAGCTTACAGTTGATATACTAGCTGTTTTTTAAGTTTAGAATTTCACTCTTATCTCAAGGCTCCTGTTTCTCTTATCTTGTCAAAGCCATTCAGCAACACAGACGTGCATCTTAAGGGCATCTTGCTTTAGGTTCTGCATGTTTTGATCATTTTTGCTTCGGTCTGAAAGCTTTTCGATGCATTCATGCTTTCTGTTGTTTAATGCAGCATGTCCAACCTGAATTCAGAAAATGCCACCACACTGGAGAGTGCGATGCAGTTAATGATCCAGACCTTCCACAAATACTCTGGTAATGAGGGCGACAATACACACTTAGTAAGGCAGAGCTGAAAGAGATGCTCACCCAAGAGCTGGGAAACTATCTCGGGGTAGGTACTCTGGGTATTTTCATCACTGCTTGAGTTTTTTTTTTTTTTTTTTATTGCACAAGGCCCCGACTTACATTCTACCCCTTTTTTTTTACACCCACACTAATAGAACGCACAGGACAAGGATGCTGTGGAGAAGGTGATGAGCGACCTAGACGGTAACAATGACGGCGAGGTGGACTTCACAGAGTTTGTCATCCTGGTGGGTGCTCTCACTGTGGCTTGCAACGACTTCTTTCAGGAGTATACCCCAGAAAAAGGCACTAAGAAAGAGTAGATGTGTTTTATTTGGCTGTTTTGCCCCCTGAATGGGGAATAAAAAGCATTGTGGGTGGGGAATATGTTTGATTTATCCAGGTAATCTTTTCATGGACTAAACATAGGAGATCATAGGGGGAGTGAAAATGCAGTGGGTCGTTGTTGTATTGTGTATATTGTCAGTTTTAATGCTTTTTTAAAGTGTTTTGTGTCCTTACTAACAGACTCTTCTGTAGTAGAATAAACATTCATTTCAAAAACACATGGTCTGCTGGAAATTACTACTGAATATGAGCTTTTGTGTATTAAAATGTTATCAGTGTTTCTTTGTTTTCAATGTCATGTAAGAATCCTTTATTGGTCCCGCAATGGTGAAAATCTCATGGTTTCCTTAATAAAATAATGTTTTTTTATTTTAAAACAATAGTTAGATACTAATAAGACAAATTAAAATGACCTATTTAATGAATTATTAACACATATCTTAACATTTTACAGCTCGGGGGTATATCTGTCTGGCCTACCTAAGGTTATTGTGAAGTTAAAAATTAAATGGAAGTGAGTAAACAGTAAAAATAATATGTAAATATAACATTTAAATAAAAGTCTCTTTAAAAATAAAGGCAATGCAATTGAACTGTGTGCATGACATGCTATATCACATACATGCAGTACATATGAATTGCTTTTATTTGAAGTTCAGCCTTCCTTTCGTTTCTTTTTCCTGCTTTTAATGAAGAGTTTGCATGTTCTCCCCATGTGTGCACAGGTTTATTTTTGCAGTGGAAGGTATTTGATCATGCATGGATCATGTGTTTTTCCTTCAGGATCACTTACATGACAACCATAATGCTTCTGGTTCAGCAGATGGTGGATCATTTCAGTACAGGTGACTGAATAATTGTTTCTGGCTGGTACAGCAGACACCATCGTGTAAACACAATTAGTCTACACAGTCATAAACCCTTTAAATCCCTTATTAAGTTGCTATTTGTAATTTAAAAGCTCAAACTGTGGAGAGTTTTAAGCCTGAACTTTGGCGCATGGCTGTTTGGTTTGCATTTACAGCTGATGTAAACAAATAAACGATTAACATTTAGTTTGTATAGAAGGGATTTTAGTTGGAATTATTTAAATGTGTCATTTTTTTGGAAAATGAGTTCAGGTTGACGCTGTAACACTAAATAAACGTATTTATAACGTCTGTCCTGCTAACGGTTAGCCTGACACAAACAAGCGGCGTCATAATATACGAAGCTTGCTCTGTTAGTAATAATAATAATAATAATAATAATAATAATAATAATAATCTAATGCTCATTAATAATGAATGATTCACAGTAAGCATTTTAGTAAAAATAAACTAAGCATATAGCAACAAAACAGCCTAGTTAGCTTAGCTCGATAGCATAGCCCTCTATGCTAAACAGGGTGCATTTTATCAGCATGTAATTGTTATATTAAATATAAATTTATTATTAGTAGAATTAAGGGATTATATATATAAAAATGACATTTTACAATATTATTTTATTAATCTGTGATTTTTTTGTTTGTTAATATTGACATTCACCACTTGCTTTTATTTTGTATGGCTTGTGCTTTAATGAAGTATTAATACTTTAATTTAAATTTTAATCTTTAAAAATGCAACGTGATAGTATGATTTTATTTGCTAGTATTTATTTTACATAAGTTATTTATTGATTTATTTATTTTTACATAAACCCACAGTATTACAATATACTCAGAGGTTTTTTTTTTTTTCTTCTATGTTCAATAAACATGTTTTTAATGGTGTAGATGAAAGATTTTGAATTTTTCTGTTGTATAAATGATTGAAAAGCTTTTTTATTCCCTGTCTATAGACCCCTCACTGCTGATGTGCCAACAAGGGATCATGGAGTGGCTCAATCTGTGGATCGTTTCTTCTCAGCGTCCCTGTGACAGGGTTCCTCATGCTTCTTCACCTGATGGACCGACAGCCAACACAGAGCTAAGTTTCATATACTAAGTTTTAAATACAGGACAAATATCTAAAGTGAGACATTTATCACGGTTATGAAGCCCGTTAGACGTTAATCACCATTTCAATGACAAATCCAAGACACCAGACTTGCTTTGGAACCACTTTTGATATGTTACCTTTTAATAACTTCATATAAAGTCATAGGAAGCTTGAAAAAGTGAGCACTGATTTGTGAGAGATGTGACCGGGTTCTAACCAGCCGTATGCAGACTCGGTTCGGTAGTCGCTGAATTATTTATATCCATAAAGGTTCTGCCTATGATACTGAGTAGATATGATACTTAAGGTATCTTTTTAATGCAGCTCTCAAAGCGGGGGAGATAGATACAGTTAAACGGAGAGCGTGACAGCAGTGCAGACGAGGTTATGGTACAAACATAGTGCAAGAGTGTATTGTTACCCAACAGTGCCAGTGAGAGAGACTGGACACATTAATAATACACTGAACGGGCTTCCACAGTCATTCATAACACATGGAAACACATTACAGCTACACAGGGCATCAGACTGAGGCTGAGCCGAACTGAAGAGGGAGAGAACAGACAGAAAATCCAGAACGAATCTGATACGCGATGAACAATTGTGACATCTGGTGTTTCTTCACGTTTCACCTTAGTCCTCTAGTTGAAAGCAAAACGGGTTTGTAAACGCCACTGCATCCCATCTTGCCCTATTGCTGGGTCATAACATCACCATTTAATTTATGGTAGTTATTTTGTAAACCATTATACAGCAATGGCAAAACTATATGGACTACCATTCAAATAAAATAGAACTGTTTACTAGTTCTGTTTACTATAGGCTGTTTACTATTCCTAGGAGGTGCCCTCACCATTTATATACACTGGCCATTAAAAAAACATGATTTAAAACAGAGGAGTAACTTCCAGCATTGCACTGCCACAGGCTGGCACGTTTCAAGTCAGTGGAAATGATGTGCTGGTAAAGGTGCCCGAATAGCTTGTTATGTTATGATGGTCAAGTCTTAACCGCGGGTTAACTTAAACACCAAGCCATGTTAACCTCTAAATATGCTCTGATGGGACAAACCGAGAAAGGTAGATATCTCTAGACATTTTTTGGTGGAGTAAAAAAAAATACAGTGTTATGCAAAAGTTTGTGAACTCCTGCTGAAATTCCGAGTTTTATTGCTTTTCATTAATGGTTTTGTTCAGCAGCCAAATGCTTTAATGCACAACTGCAATTTACGTGATTAATGCAACATAAAACATAAAACGTCGACCCCACGTAAGTCATTATTTAGTTTATAACACTAAATTATAAGAATTCTAAGCAGCAGCCTACAAACTTCTGGAATAGATTTCAAAAGCTAGTGTCGTTTAAATTATATTTCTCATACTGTCAGAGGGCGGAGAGTGTGAGTGAGTGATAGATTGGCGCCCTGTCCTGGGTGTATCTGCCCAGCGTCTAAACTGACCATGGTAAAGGATTAAGTGGAATATGACGGATGGATTGGATGCTGTCTGAGTCGATGGATCAGGTTTTTTTCACTTATTATAAAAACGAACTGCAAATCCTGATATTATAATGAAACCTTTTTCCTTCTTGTAATCCACTGAAGTCATATTTAGGATTTTAAATTTGGACTAGTTTACAAATAACCCCTCATGACGCCCTCGTTTTCAAACTGCACTTTAATTTCAGGGTTTTAAGCAGTGTCCAGGTGGCACTAGGCACTACCAGACACAGTTCGCGTGATCAATAACAAGTTGCGGAATCAAGGCACAATTAGTGTCCTGCACTCTTTTAGGCGCTTTCATTGGCAGATTGCCTCGTCTTGCTCATCCTCAGTTCATTAGTCGATTAGTTTACTTTCTCCAGCCAAAGACATTTTGCTCTCCTAATGTCACTATCCATCTGTGTTCAGGATCGTAACGATACATGTTCTCTGCGATTCTCACCGCATTTCAGCTGCTGGTTATTCTGCCCACATTCCTGAGTCCTGCCATGTGCTACCTTTTTTCTACAATTGGGGCAGAATCCCACAGCGAAACGCACTAACCAAGAGGCCTGCCCTCTGTCCCAAGAGCTGGAGCCTTACACAACCAGTAGAAGTCGCTCTAATGCAAAAAAACCCAATCAGGCCTCCCACCATTCAGACACAGCCGATTGTTCCCGTGCGCACTATCACCAGCAATGTTATGCTATGCGTGAGACCACTGCACGCCTTAAGTGCACTAAGTGGAGCACTTTCTACATGCTTCAAATGTCAACAAAATAGCAATGATCCATTAATCCCCCTCTGTTATGTGTTCATACAGAAACGATGCTATTGATATGTACAATTGAACATACGCTCGAAAAATATTCAACCCTCCGTTTCCACTGATTAATAATTGCCCTGAAACATGTGTGTGTACAGTATGACGATGACTGTTCAGGTTAAAAACAGGTGGGGAAATTAAAAAAAAATGGCCTTCTCGCTCTATTCTATCTACAATACTCAGGAGTCCGGATTCTGTTGAGGACGCTGTGCACTTGCGAGCTGTTGCATGGTGCAGGTCGTGGGTGATGATGGCTCAATCTTGCAGTCTGCTCGCAGAGAACGTTGTTGGCTGGTTGGCCGAGCGGATTGTCTTTCCTCTTTCTTCCTGGATTGGCTTTCGCGCTCTGTCTTTCCAAGGGAGGGGAGAGGGGAACTGCGTCCACACTGCAAAAACCCCCCCCCGTTTGATTATTGAATTTGTTTTTTAGTTTTAACCTAAAAAAAAAAAAAAACCCGAAGGTTAATTGTAAACCTGAACCAGTGCCAGCCCCTGCAATACGGGCCCTCCCTCCTCCCTTTCCTCCTCCGTCCTCCTCCATCCTCCAGCCTCCACGGGTTTGGAGTCTCTGCTGTGGGGGCGAGCGATGGGTCAGCCAGGCGTGTTGATGACAGTCTTGGATGAGTTCTGAAAGAGTGGCTGCAGGAACATGCCCACTGTGCCGAAGACGCAAACGAACACGAAGATCCAGAGGAAGAGGCGATCGATCACCATGGCAACGTACTTCCAGTCCTCGCTCACCTGAGACATGGAGGCAACGGAGAAGAGTAAGAGAAAATGACAAAGGTGTAAGAAAAGGAACAGACTGTCATGTGAGAGGGAATAACTGAAGCTGGGGCAGACGTAGGCTTGAGGTGAAGGAACCAGCCTTGCCACCTGACGGACGCCGGATCAATTCCCAAGCCCACCAAGTACTATGGCTGAAGTTCCCTTGGACAAGGCACCTCATCCCAATTGTTTCCTGGACGCCGTATACAGGGCTGCCCATCCCCACAGGGCACATGTGCTCACTTCACTCAGTGTGTGTATATGTGTGTTTCACTGCACAGATGGATTAATTGTGGAGGACACACTGCACTGTGTGTAACACTGTAGACAAAATAGATGACGTGATGCCAGTTCTTTGGAGTTGAATACCACAGTGTTTAAAGGAGATGTGCAATTCTGAGACGTGACAATGACATAAAAATGCCATCGTCACAGTACACAGTCCTTCCACCTGCTGAAGCTCAGGTGGTTATTGGTTTATTGCCGGTATCTTAAGTCTATAACCTACAGAAGAGGAACACAGTGCGTCTTTAGATCTGCGTGCTATTAAAAGGCAGTGCTGCATTAAGGCCGCACAGCGCCGTGGGGAAAGTCCGCACATCCATGATGTTTAATGCATTATATAAGACTCACTACTCAGCCTCCACCACTGCACATTTTAAAACGTTCCCGCTCCAACGTTCCCATCCGTGGACCCCTGCACTTAATACTATATGTGGCTATTATTAATAATTAACGGCAGAATCGGTAATACTAAATTAACTCAGGCACTGAGGCGGTTGTTTGCGTATCGAGCTCTTCAGCAGCATTGTTTAAAAACCATCGTGCTTCCATTACAAGCATCGACACACGGCCTTAGGAGAACTTTGGAAAAACCACTGATGCTTAACCGTCGGCTTCCACGTTGAAAGTGTTGCATGCAAAGATAAAGCCATGTTTAATACCCACCTCCAATTCTTATTTCTGATTGGTCATTGGTGTTGCAATTCAAATTATACAATTAGAGACAGATGGATGACTTACACTGCGGTCATCGTCCTCGCACTTCATGTGGTTGGCGATGAAACGCACCCCCTCCACGGCCTCCTCGAACCCTGGACATGCTTGACCCAGCAGCCCCTGAGTGAGGGCCGCAGACGGCTGCTGCTTTGCTCTGGGCAGCGCTGAGGTTCCCTCTCGCCCTCCGTCCCTTAAGCCGTTCAGTCCGTCGGCGGATTCTCCGCCGGCGTCCCCCGTCTCGCCCGCGAACTGCTTGACCGAGGCCCGGTTCACGTAGCAGGTGCACGCCTCGCCGCTCTCCTTCTCGCTGGCATGCCGCCTCTGCCGCAGCTTTTGGCGCTCGCTGCTGTTCCTGGGCTGCCGCATGAAAAGCAGCGCGGGCAGTTTGTCCAGGAAGACCACTCGGACCCATGGGGGCATGGTATGTGTGGTGGGCGAGCGGTGGTGCACGTTGAGCACACATACGCTGGTGACGATGGAGAAGGTGACGAGCACCATGGTGAACATCAGATACTTGCCGACGAGCGGGACGTCCAGCGACGTTGGGGGGACGATTTTGGAAATGAGCAACAGGAACACGGTGAGCGCCAGCAGCACGGAGATGCACAGGGTCATCTTCTCCCCGCAGTCCGACGGTAGATAGAAGACCAGGATGGCCAGCGACGTGATGAGGACGCAGGGGATGATCAGATTGATGGTGTAAAAGAGCGGCTTGCGACGGATTATGAAATCGTACGTGATGGCCACGTAGGCCGGGTCCGACGGGTTTTCGTTGCGCCGCCCGGGCAGAGCGATGATGTCCCACTCCCCGCTGGGCGTGAAGTCGTCCATGCTGGCGACGTCGGCGCGCAGCACCAAGTCCACCTCCGTGCGGTCGTAGGTCCAGGAGCGGAAGCTCAGCGTACAGTTCTGCTGGTCGAACGGGAAGTGCTTCACCTCGATCTTGCAGGCACTCTTGTAGATGGCCGGCGGCAGCCAGAAGACGCTGCCGTCGTACGAAACGACGGCGTTGGAGTAGAACGACACCTCGTACATCCCATCAGCGCTACAAAGAGCCGGAGCGACAGTGAAATAGTTAGGAATCATAACATACAGGACAAAGAGAACGCCTAATGGCTCAGACACCTACTTGTTATAGAGGACAACATCTGGCAGCCAGATGTGTTTGGAAGGTAGACGGACCTTCTTCATGCCATCGAACTCGTCCGGGTCCCAGATCAAGCGGTAGTCCTGCCACTCCTATACACAGCCAGCCATAATACACACTGTTAAAAGAATATGACTACAAAACAACTGCTGATTTAAATAATGTAACTAGCTCATTCTATCTCACTATATTATTATTAGTATTATTATATTATATTATATTTGGTGTTTGATTGATCAAACCACATGTTTTAATATTAATACATGTATTGATATGTTTGCAGGACCTTTTACTTCTAATTGCCTGGAACTGAAAGGGTTCTCACAGTGGCATGTTTGTCTTCTGGGGACACATTGGACTGGTAAGCGATTTAAATTGTTTTAATATGTATTCATTTATAAAAGTACATGAATGGAATGAAGGGTTATTTTATCTCATGTGAGGGATCTCTGCTGAATAGCATGTTTAATGCACTCAAGTTCTGATAATAGTCACTATTAGTGATGCAAATTGGGTTTACAGTATTTTTTTGGATTGGCAGATTGCAGAAATGCATTTAGATTTCTACTTAGGAAAAATTGTGGTTAAAAAAAAAATATTATTGCTTATGACAGCAGAGCGGTTAGTGGTTCCACCTTGCAGCATCGAGGTTCTATTACTCCCTGTGCCATACAAATCATTATTCACCTCAGTTTTCACTGCACTTTATGTAAATAACATTTGCACAATGGCAATTAAGTCAGAAGTGTAAAGATCCCCAATCTTAATTAAACTTTACGAGATTTGCTTGATAAATATCACAGTTTTAAGATACTACATAAGAAGTTAGGTATGAGTTTCACGGGTCTGTACTGTTTATTATTTATTCTGCATCCAAATCATTCACCAGGTGAAAGATGCAATACACATCCCTGCTCTTTGGCTGGATAGCATCCTCAGTAAAACACTAACATGCGGCTGATATTCATAATTTAATCTGATGCTGCAGCCCTTTCACCTCAAGATGAATCCGTCTCATCTCCGTTAGAGGGAGCGGGTAATGACTCCGGGCCGTACGGTGTGATGGATCCTCTAAACAGGGCCGTTAACCGAGTCATGAGTAATAGCTGCCATCTGAAACACCCACTGACTGAAAACCCAGAGCAATGACTGTCTTGTGATAGCGATGGTGATTAACATACGTCCGGCCGGGCGCAGATCAGAAACGAGCCATTACAGTAATTTAGCTTTACACCCACACTCAGCGGGGAGCGCGCCTGCCAAGCCTCATTTTAACCCTGTAGACCTCACTCATGTGGTGATGTGATGTTGCAGTGTGGGTGTATGAGGGGTGCTGGTGGTGGTGGTTTATCCAAGTGAACTTGCTGGCCCTGGGTTAATTTGTGCTTATGTGGGCATCGGTGACAGAAGGAGGCATGATGTGTGTGTGTGTATACATTCTGACCTGAGTGAGCCAGACGTTGGTGGTCATGATCTGCTCTCGTTCATGCTGTTTATACACACAAGACATAAAGAAAGTCATAGAGATGAGCAAGATATAAGAAAGACGTCAGTCCATACATTTGTACCGTGTATATATTAACATCGCAGAGACACTAATTTGGTTGTGATGTCTTTGTTGTCTTTTGATTCCTCATCGAGTCCACTTACGGTGCACTCTATTAGACGCAACCACCTTATTGTTTCACCTTGTGGATGTTGTACTATGGATAGTAGCTCCTCCAGTTCTCCATGAGTGGTCGTAGAACACCAGCGACTGGATGCTGATGGCTGGATATTTTTGGCTGGTGGATTGTTTTCACTTCAGCACTTACAGTAGCTCTACAACAGCACTGTGAGCGTCAGTGCAGAGCCAGGAATGATCCATCACCCACAAACCTGGGAGCCCTATTCATTATGAGCAGGGTGATGGAGACCGAGCAAAAAAACATGGACTACAGTCTTCATTTGTAGGACTACAAAGTGTATCTATATTGTTAGTCCATTAAATCGTAGTTCCACTTTCCACAGTAAAGTTCTCCAATTCCAAATCTGTTCTCTAATGCTCCGAACCCCAATAGTACCACCACAGAGCAGGGTTTATTGGGTGGGTGCATTATTCCTATCCCAGCAGTGTCACTGAGGTGTTTAAATGAAACTACACTCCCTCACCACATCAGTGTCACTGCAGAACTGACAATCAACAATCCACCACCCAAATGCTACCTGTTCTGTGATGATCCTGACCAATAGAGGACAGAGAACCAACAGGGGACTAACAACAACAAAGAACTCAGATGGACTACAGTCTGTAATTGTAAAACTACAAAGTCCATCTGTATGATAAGTGGAGAAAAGATTATGGAGGAAGGAGAGGGCGTTTTCAAACTTTTGACTGCTACTATATAAAGATTTCTCAAGAAATTCCCCCAAATCTTGTAGCAAAACCTTCTAGAAACACCGTATCAGTGACCTTGATTTTAAAATAAAAGAAGAGTGTGTGATTGTTGGAGCATTGTTTACTCTGCAGTGAAGCTTCCTGTCTGGCCAGTAGGCACCACTATTCTAAACGGCTGAATTGGGAATTTCCCTTTTATATTTCACCTCTTCACCTCTTAAGCAGTAATGGCAATTCCTGTCCCTCTAGGACGACTACCATTTAGGAAGGGCGAGGACTCGTTTCTTTCTTGAAAGCCAAAAAAGCCAGCTTTTTTGGCTCTTACAGCCAGGGTCGTAACATTGAAAAGATGCCCCCTGTTTGTATACATGAGCTCCCACATGCATACGATTGGTTAGTTAACAGCAGCAAGAGGAAACCGTCCCTTATTCCCTGAGAGCACTCTCACTCTCTCTCTCTCTCTCTCTCGCTGTGCTGTAATGCCCGTAGCCTCATCAGAATTTAAACCACTGACCTGTAGATGAAGGGGGCAAATGCATTACTGCTGCGACACTCAAGACTCCAAATGGGGAATTTCTTATTGTCTCCGCTAGAGTGAATTTGAGTGGCTGCTCAAAGCGCTGAGTGGAAATTGGAGTGCCGCCCCTCGGCTGATTTCTGCAGAGAAAGCAATACATGCTGCATCTGTGGCCTCCTTCAAACAGCAGGCAGAGGGGCAGCGGTTGGAGTGCTGGCTCTCGGTAATTAGATATGACTCAAGTGGAGGAGAGTGTTGGCGATTGCAGTTGGAAAAGTAATATTTTAAAGCCGAATGCATTATCCTGATTAAATAAATCAGGATTCGGTGCAATGTTGCTCGTAACACGCCGTTCTACAACCAGGACTATACCTCTAAGGTCCATTATGGGGCATTAGTCTCGAGCTTACATTCTGGCCACCGTGATTCTTGATTTACAGGACTCACCGGGCATTAGATGCAACAGTCGATGCAATTAGAGACGAATGTTCAGAGAGCAGTGCAGTCGATGTGCAGTGCTATTGAAAATAGAACTGCTGACAGAAGCCGTTTATCTTTTTACTCGCCTCGTTTGGTTACCGTTGATTTTCCGGCGAATATCATAATGAGTTTCAGGAATTCACTTCACCATCTACACTGCCCCCCCTTAGGTTTTTACATACACCAATCTTACACCTCACCAACCTTCCACTTGCGTCGTTTAAATAGCAACGCTGCTTGTGAATATATCTCCCCCGATGGGCGTGGCTGATTGGTTTATCGCACGTTACCAAATATAATGATCCAAATTGGCCTTCCACAATATAACGTTACCCTCTTACCACACTGATCAGCTGAGCCAGAGATACCATCAACTGCACCGTCACCAGTTCTGAGCCGTTGGTGGCCGGACGTATCAGCTTGTTGTAGTGGTCGGGATTTAGGAGGTGCTCCACCAGGCGCTCCTCTGTATCAGCGCTTTGACCACCTGCACATGTACAGACATGTTTGTTAGAACTACAATTAAATACGATTTAAATGTTGCTTTTTTAACCACGATGAAGCATGAAATTATAATGAGCTTTTAAAATAAACATTTGTATTATTAAATCACAAAGGGTCCCTGCGCTGAACCGTGGGGAATGCCACACATTAAAGATAATATACATTCTTCCCACTTCAAATATTTAAACACATGTCCCATGTCTGAGACTTTGGGGCATTCTGCCTGTCCCAGTTTGTTTTTTCCTAATTATTCTTTTGTTTTTAACCAAAACCACTGAACAATTTTACAGCTGTCAGTTATAACGTAACGTCCTCTGTGTTCTTGTTTGTCTGAGTGCTGAACTATGGGGTATGCCACACACCCTGAAGGCTTTTCCTTGTTTTTCACAGAATTTCTTTTGATGTTTTAAATGTGTCGCAGTGTCATTTATGAGAAAATATACAGTCTTCACGCTTAAAGTAATTAAACATGCGCGGTCCAGTATCTGAACCTTGAGGTATCCCCATATGTTTGGTTGGCTTTTTGCCAGCTTTACTCTTTCGTAGTGGAGAACACTGAATTGCTTTTGTTCTAATCGGATTCTTGCGGAACTTCATTTTGTTCGTCCTTCACATAATATGAGACACAGTGTACAGTATAGATGTTTGCCCTCACTCTCTCTTCACCCCCCCGTCATTAATCTGCCCGTTTCTCCTCTTTCTCCTCTGCTTAGTGCGCAAGATTGATGGCTTTACACAGCGAATCAATGAGGAGCCTAATCATGCACCATAAAATAGCTTCTCACACTGTCAGAGCCTGTATCTCAACCGTGCTCTGAGCCCAGCAGCTGCTCTCTCATATCAGTGTGACCAGTTCAGTGAACATCTGGATAAATGTGCTAATTTATCTTGTGGGTGAGGAGGCTTTCTCTCGGCTTTTGTTCGCCGGCATGTTGGCTCTTTATATGCGTTTATAGAAAGTACTGCTGCAGTCTTTACGTGGTGCGGCTGCCTGAAGGCATGTGTCGGGGCATCATTTAAAAACCACACTGAAAACCACCGAGACCACTGTCTGTGCTTGATGGATGTGTGGTTATTGGGTGGATGCTGACGTGCCTGTATGTTAGGTCTCCGTGAACGTTGCCACGTTCAATGCACTTTAAAGTATCGGCTCTGGCTGTGTTAATAATGAGACCATACACAACGTCAGACATATCTCTTATTTTTTGTTATTGTTTCATACAGCGGAGGCACGGTGGCTTAGTGGTTTAGCACGTTCGTCTCTCGGCGCTAGGGATTCCAGGTTCGAATCCCCATCTGGGTGGAGTTTCCATGTTCTCCCGTGTCTGCGTGGGTTTCCTCCGGGTTCTCCGGTTTCCTCCCACAGTCCAAAAACATGGATCAAGTCAATTGAATTCTCAAAAATTGCCCCATATAGAGTGTGTCTGTGCCCAGCGATGGGTTGGCGCCCTGTCCTGGGCCTATCTGCCCAGCGCCCGAGACGTTCTCCCCTGGATGGGCATGGGGAACCCCACCGCGACCCTAGTAGAGGATAAAGCGGGAGATAATGAATGAATGAATGAATGTTTCATACAGCGGTGGCACGGTGGCTTAGTGGTTTAGCACGTTCGCCTCTCGGCGCTAGGGATTCCTGGTTCGAATCCCCATCTGGGTGGAGGATTCGAACCTGTTCTCCCCGTGTCTCCATGTTCTCCCCGTGTCAGCGTGGGTTTCCTCCAGGTTCTCCGGTTTCCTCCCACAGTCCAAAAACATGGATCAAGTCAATTGAATTCTCCAAATTGCCCCATATAGAGTGTGTCTGTGTGAGTGAGTGTGTGCCCAGCGATGGATTGGTGCCCTGTCCTGGGTCTATCTGCCCAGCGCCCGAGACGTTCTCCCCTGGATGGGCATGGGGAACCCCACCGCGACCCTAATAGAGGATAAAGCGGGAGATAATAAATGAATGAATGTTTCATACAGTTGTATAGTTTTGACGATGCTTTGCTTCTTACATTGTTGGAACCGTGTGGGGAAGACGCTTTACTGCTCCAGCACGATGCCCAATGCTGAGTTAGCTCGGTTAGTTAAGTTTTGTGGGTGAACTTGACTGGTCCTCACAAATTTCTGAACATATCCCCCATCTGACACCATTGAGATGAGCAGAATGTAAAGGTCATGCTTATAAACAACACAACTGCACGCTGTGCTATACATACAAAAGCTAGACGTGCGGTGGTTAAGGTGCAGTTCCAGTAACATGCAGCGGAACCCAGAATGCGGAAATCAGATTAAATCGTCAGGCTGAAGTCAGACATGGCTTAGAGTATCGATCAGAGATGTGAAAGTGCAAAATGTCTGAACCGCACTGTGCATCGTATTGATGAGGGGTTTGCAGGGTAGCGCTTCTTTTCCGGAACTGTGTGTATTGCGTGATTAACAGGGTTCTGTATGCGGTACATGGTACAATCACACGTTGACGCGATTTCGGGGATTTTCAAGCTTGTTTCGCAGAGGAGGTTTTAACTAAATGAGCATCATTGGCCTCCTCCTCCTCCTCCTCCTCCTCACAGCTACAGGAACGTCATTATGTGAGATGTATGTTGGCCGTGAGTTTAAAAGCTGTGCTGCATTAACCTCGTCAGTCGAGCACTCATTCGTCAGCGACATGGAACCAATCCAACACCTTCATCTGTCCTTTAATCGTCTTTATAAACTGTACGTTTTCACAAATTAATGAACAGGTTTGCATCAAATGGTGAGGGACTTGATCAGCCTTAAAGGTTTTGTAATGTCATGTAATTTTATGACTTCATTGATGTAATATCATTAAAGTCTCGTCTTTTGATCGATCAGTTAACAATCGTCTAAATGCAGATATGAGCTTGTTTTTTAGTTGAGCAACTACTTTAAAGCCATTTTTGTATTTATAAAGGTCAGCCTTCAGTATTTTCTCTTTCTGTTTTCTCAGTATTTTGCACGAATTGCTTCGTTTACAGGACGTCTGTTGCCCGAATCTAGAGAGCATACATTTGTCCAAAATGCATGACTAAAGGTACTCGATTGCATCTATACATGGGGACAGTATAGTATAGATAGACAGGCAGTGGGACTAATTAAAATACCTGATTTCAGTGATTATACGACCTTAATGTTGTTTGTCCACACAGTGTGTTACTCACAGTGAAGCAGCATCACTGTTGAAAGTTCCTGAAGCGAAAAAGTGAAGCTTCCGATGCAGAATTTCTTCCAGAATATTTAGAATGAAAGGTTTTATTCCTCTCATTCTTTAAATATGGGATTAAGCTAATTCACAGAACAGTCTTCCTTTTCATCCTCACAGAGGGTGCCAGTAATTATGGAGGCGTTTTCTCCTGGGAGCAGCTTGATGATGTAACGTAAGCAAACTGAACTGAACCACTGACACACACTGAAAGCTTTTTGTCACTGTGTAAGATTATTAACAGCCGCCGAGCAGAACGAGAGCGAGGGCCAAAGAGGAGGTATATGGATGTGGTGAGGGAGCACGTGCAGGTGGGCAACAGGGGAGGATGCTCAGGACAGGGCGCGATGGAGAACCTGTTAGGAAATCTGAAATTTCCCCAATGAACCAATTTTGAAGGCGTCAAAAAGCACAGTACAGATGATTTCAGAGTTATTCGAATCAATCGTTTTTTTTACGACAAACCGAGTCAAAGCAGTGTTCGTCCAAGGCAAGCCCAAGATCGCGATCCAACTCTGATCTCAGCACCACACCGGTCCCATCAAGACAGAGCCCCGAAATCCAGTTTCTGCCCGTATTTATTGAAAGACCATCCCTCACTCTGCTTATTCTGAAAAAACTTGTCGAAGGAGTTCTATGGGGGGGTTGAACGCGCCGTTCCATCCCTTATCTGGGGGAGCTCGGCTGCCCTTGAGCTTTATCCACCAGCCACCAGACGCCAGGTGCATCTAGTTTTCATGAAATATAGGCCTTGGGCAATTGTCGGCCAGATTGCCCCATCGTTATCGAATGCGCTAATTCCCTTGAACACCAAGTACTTACAAAAAACACAAATTTTTATCCCTTCAAACCATAATCCACTGTGGTAACAGCCCCAAAACATCCTGATCTGATGTAATTGAGATGATTTTTTTATTTTTAACTCTTTAAAAATACCGCTTAGATACTAAAAGCCAAATATTGGCATAAGCTGCATGGCATTAACGCCGTGTAAGGGGTCTTATAGTGCTGAAATAACTCAGAGCCTTTTCCAAAGTGTTGCCATAAAACCAAAAGCATTTTTATTTTGAACCTAAAATCCCTGAAATCAGTCATGAGCTGGGTTCGGTATATTTTCGTCTCGGCTCGCTTCTTTTTGAATCTGCGTTCATGCCCTCGTCTTTCCCTTTGTGCTCTGTATTTTTTTTTCTTCGAAACAGTTTTATTGGACTTCTCTCTCTCGGCCCATCGATTTTATCGACGGCTGTCAGGAAGACGAGTTTGTTGAACCGTCGGTGAAGTCGTCCACGGCAGCGGTGCGGTGCATTCGTCCCGTTCCCCGCGAGCCGCTCTCCTCTGTTTATCGCGTTCCGTAAAAGGCCTTTAAATCAATAACACTCGAGTAATGAAAAGTTCTCACTTAGTGCAGCGGCTTCTCTCCGAGGCTCAGTCCAGTGTCATGGGTGCACATGTCCTAATTTAAAAAGACAGCCGATCTATTCGTTGCCATGTTACAGATGACGGTGTTACGTTTACAGGAAAGCCCGTCAGCCCCTTCTTCAGAGGGTCGGGTCTTTAGAAACGAAGCAGCCGTTTATTATATGATGTGACATCCACGATTAAAACAATGAACGCAAATGTAATTAACGGCTTCTGAATAGATCAACTAGATAAGTGATGTGATAAGTGCTGAGTCGGATTAATCTGATCACACTCTAATGAGCAGAAGTATGAGGACACACCTCTTAATCACTGGACTCGGGTGTTTTATTCGGTCCCATTGCGACAGGAGAATTAAACCGAGCACCTTGACGTGCATACTGGACAAATGGATGCCTTCAGCTTGGAAGGAACAGTTTGGGCGAGGCCTTGGCATGGGCGAGGCAGACTTGGGTAAGAGCAGGACACCCAGAGTGGGACATAGAGCGTCCCACCCAGAGCGGGACACGTCCAATAAACACGGCTGCCAGCACAGTTGTAGAAAGATATAAATGCTTCAGCCAAAAAAAAAAATTTGGTTCCAAGCTGGAGCGGTGCGCTTCATTTAAGGAGGGCGTGCCGTATAAGTGAAACGCACCTTGAGAAAACTGCACGTAATACAATAGGGGAATGCTAATCACAGACGGGTGCTCTGCACCTGCACCTCCATCATCACAGCTCAGCAGAGCGATGCGCTGCAGCCATCTTCATTCAAAAAAAACAGATAGAAAAGAATAAAGCGAAGGACGCAAGGCGCCAGACTGATCCGCCACCGCTATTCTCGGTTGGTTCTCCCTCATTAATTTGTCGTCCTTCACCCCCATCGTGCGCTAAATGGCGTCCGCGGCACTAAATGCATTTCTTTTGGCTCACGTCGAGACCCCGACTTCATTTCCATCTGTGTGGCAGCATGTCAGCGTCAGGATGCAGAGCAGGTCTGGAAACAGCATCCTCTCACTCGCACTCAACAGAGGCCTCGGTCCAGACTCATTCACACTGTTCAGTCCCCCCAAAAAATATCATCCATTAGGAATTAGGTCTTATGTTTATTAATTTGATTAGAGCAGCAAACTTTGGTAGAAGACTAAACAGGATAGAAGTGTAATCTGACTGCAGGGGCTTTTTTTTCATTTATTAAACTTGTACTAGAGTCATAAAGGGGTTGCCGTGTCCATCCAGGGGTGAGTGTTTGGACAGACACGCTTTACATCCATCTTCTCTTTATGATGGACAGGCGCCTCGGTTGGTGATTTCCTGCCTCTGGCACAGTGGTGACCTCTAGTGGCTGTACAAAGACACGAGGACATGAGGACACATAAAGCGTATGTTCCTTAGTGTCCTGCAAGAACCCTGCCACTGGGTTGGTGGGAAAGTAGTGACTGGGGTTTCATGCAGTTGCACATCAGAGGAGCTGATCACCCCAGTGGAGGGTCACCCCACTGTAAAAAAAATTAATAAAAACAACCTCCCTCTTTTTGGAGCAGCTGCATCCTGCAATAGACTCCATCCTGCATGTTCCATTCGTCCAGCGTTACATGCTTACACCTTTAACGTTAAACATTTATCTCCTGATCCACATGTCCTGGTCAAAATTTGCGGGGGGGGGACGACGACGACACTGGAATCATCCTAGTGTTCATTGGGGGAAAGGCAGGGAAACACCCCTGTGTATGTGCAGGAGTGTCCTTGAAAGTCACTGCAGAGTCGGTGTACATAGAGAATGAAGGAACGGAGGGTGTGTGTGTGTGTGTGTGTGTGTGTGTGTGTGTGTGTGTGTGTGTGTGTGTGTGTGTGTGTGTGTGTCTGCACTGAGGTGTATGTAATACATGCTATATATAGTACCGAAGGTGACCTATCCCCCACACCTTCTGCAGCTTTGAGCCCAAAGTTTAATACTTACGTACTTTTTAAGCTACAAATTCACACACACACACACACACACACATATATATATATATATATATATATATATATATATATATATATATATATATATATATATAAACAATTTATTAGCCGTACATCTTGCTACAATCATGTCACCGCACCATAGATGGAATTTGTAGTTCTACAGTTACCAAAAAGAACTCTAATCCTCTGCCTAACCTGGTCCAGGTCTGCGTAGTGACACGCCGCACGCCGCTCTCAGAATACTCTCCGAGCAAACGAGCAGAGACAGGAAGCATGCATCATTTAAAAACTGCTGCACTCATCTTTGGCACATTTAGCAGAATGATGTAGCGTATTGTGGAGAGAAAAGCAGGACTGTGATGGATGAGGCATCGGGCGGTACAAGTGTTCTGACCGAACCGGCCCCCCGTTATCGATTTGTTCTGATGGATCGAAGGTCGAACGTCACCACACGGCCATCCATCTGGATGAATCCGTCCTGAACCCATCTGCAAACCTGCATCTGTTTAGAGACGACAGGCTGGATAAAAAAAAAATAATAATAAATAAATAAAAACACCCTCGCATCAGGACCAGAGTCCAAACGATGAGGCTAATTGCTCTTAATGAGAGTACTTTGTGATAGCGATCCAGATAGACGAAAGTCCTCATCGATTCTCTGTTTGGCTGTGAAGGTATCACACTCTCAGGATTTCCTGCTCTTGGGTGTAGCTTTGACTCCGATGGCATTTCATGCAATATGCTGAGCTCAGCCTTTGGGACCGGGCTTGCGCTGAGCATGATGCCGTTTTTTAATAACTGCCCCCTTTTTCGGCCCAGGCTTCTTTCCTGAAAACTGTGTGAGGTTTAATTTCTGTAGATTTTTGTCACTTTTCGTTGTTTGTTTTGTTTTTTTTGGGGAGAAAAAGAAACTTCAGTTGTGCGACATGGACGTAGTGATTACCCCGTCCAACCTCTTTACTCTGTTCTCTACGGTCATGACCCCAATTGCACTTCCACAGAGCAGGGATTATTAGGTTTGTGCACGGTGGCTTAGTGGTTAGCACGTCCACCTCTTAGTGCTGGGGATCCAGGTTTGAATCTTGAGTTTTCGTGCGTTCCCTGTGTTTGCTTGGGTTTCCTCTGGGGTCTCCGGTTTCCTTCCACAGTCCAAAAACATAGATTCAGGATAAATTGTCTGCTCTCGATTGCCCCTGTATAAAATGTCTGTGTGTGAGTGAATGAGTGTGGGCCCAGCAATTGATTGCATCCCTGTCTTGAGTGAGCCCAGCACCCGAAACGTTCTCCCATGTATGGGCATGGGGGGAACCCCCTGCGACATGGAACATGGATTATCATCAGTGCAGTGGAGTAAAAAGGTGCCGTGCCCAAACTTTTGACTTTTGCAGCAAATACAGTTTGGAATGTTAAACCTTTAGGCAGATTGGCTACAACCACGGCGATCTCATCGGTACAAATACGTTGAAAGCTACGACAAATAGCTAAAAACTGAACATTCAATAGAGGTCGCTGTTACATACACAGCCAGAAATCCCATAGATGACCGCCCACCTTTCAGTCTGTGGAGAACCTGGTCAGACTGTAAGAACCTATTAAGAGTGGAACAGTGGACCTCAGCTCTGTGCAGTTGAGTTGGTTTCCACAGATCAATGGCTCTGACCTGATGCAGGTTAATGGGAGCGAGCTATTAACTTAACAGCTAATGAAAAACGATTGGTGGGTTCATCAGCGTCTCTATTGCATCATCACATGCAGTCTGCTTCCATATCCCGAGCAAATGCTGAACGGTGAAGGATGTGGGCTGATGTTCACTAGACCTCTCATTGGTCATGACCCCGCTCAGTCCCCCCACCCGCACCCCACACATACACACAACCCACCCACCATCTGGATGGTTCCCCGTTCCTCGTCTGAGTTTAATTAGCCCGGCTGAGCTGTTTTCCACAGTTTGATGTTGCTGTCACCGTCTGTGGCCACATGTGCAATTGGCTTCGTTCAGAGACTAATTATTCCACGTCTTGTTCAATACTGCCGATAACCTTCTGTTAACAACCCCCATTAACACGCGGCGATGCGCAACATCTGTGCCAGGATCCACGTCTGCACGCCCGCAGGTTTGAAAGGATGCCTTCATTTCGGTTCTGGAGTAAATCTAGATATTGCAGGTGCTCGTTTCAGCGTCAGTGTAACGAACCCGTTCTGTCATCCAGACGTGAGTGGGCTGCATACGGTGCAGCCACCTAACAATCTTTAGCTGTAGCACCGTGGGCGGTACCGTGGTGTAGTGGTTGGCACGTCTGCCTCTCAGCGTTGAGGATCCAGGTTCGAATCCCGATCTGGGTGGAGTTTCCGTGTTGTTCCTGTGTCTGTGTCCAAGAACAAGGTGAATTGGCTGCACGGAATTGCCATACCATTATTGCCCCCATATAGTGTGTGAGTGTGTGCCCAGTGATAGACTGGCACCCTGTCCTGAGTGTATCTGTGTCCTTAAATGTTGTCCCCTGCATGGGCGTATACACTGGTAGAGGAGTAAGACGATGATAATGACATGAGATGAGGACTTCCATTGGAATTACCGAGACGGTCCGTTTGGGGCAATCGAAGCTCTTTTTTCTCGTGGAATCGACATGTCCTTCCTGTGTCTGAGTGGGTTTTCTTCCAGGTACCCAGGTTTCCTCCCACATTCCAAAAACATGACACCAATTACCCCCCTGATTGGACGACTCGTGGACAGTCCAATCAGATGCACACACCATGGCAACTGAGAGTCATTAATCAGGAGTTTAGACCTGAATTACTCCACTGCTGCACCTACTCAGACCTGCCCGCCTCCTCCATCCCTCTTCAGGCTGTAGACCTGCACCCCACAGTTACCCCCTCGTCACTTTCTCCTGCCACAGTGTCAGATATAAACCCTACAAATGTCTTCCCCACTTAAATCTACATTTTGTCCCCAGTATTAAATCATTCCTGTATTTTTCCTGCCAGAGGGCTCAGGATTACAATCCCACCAAAACAACATTCTGTCATCCACCGAAAAATAAAGACACCCGAAGCCCTAAATCATTCGGGGCATCAACAGGGTGCTTTAAACACAGGGACGGCATCTTGGTGGGGCCCGTTAATGTGCCAGATTGCCTTCCCCGTGCGGAGCCCTGTTGTTTCGGTGCATCTAGCGAATTACATAATCCATTATGTATGGACTTCCATTGAAACTACCGAGACGGTCCCGGGTTCGAGTCCTTTTTGGGGCAATCGAAGCTCTTTTTTTGTGTGGAATCGACATGTCCTTCCTGTGTCTGAGTGGGTTTTCTTCCAGGTACCCAGGTTTCCTCCCACATTCCAAAAACATGACACCAATTACCCCCCTGATTGGACGACTCGTGGACAGTCCAATCAGATGCACACACCATGGCAACTGAGAGTCATTAATCAGGAGTTTAGACCTGAATTACTCCACTGCTGCACCTCCGACTTGCCCGCCTCCTCCATCCCTCTTCAGGCTGTAGACCTGCACCCCACAGTTACCCCCTCGTCACTTTCTCCTGCCACAGTGTCAGATATAAACCCTACAGATTTCCTTTCCACTTAAATCTACATTTTGTCCCCAGTATTAAATCATTCCTGTATTTTTCCTGCCAGAGGGCTCAGGATTACAATCCCACCAAAACAACGCAGACACCCCGTTCTATCATCCACCGAAAAATAAAGACACCCGAAGCCCTAAATCATTCGGGGCATCAACAGGGTGCTTTAAACACAGGGGGGGCATCTTGGTGCCAGCTTGCCTTCCCCGCGCGGAGCCCTGTTGTTTCGGTGCGTCTAGCGAATTACATAATCCGCTTCAATCTGACGTTCTGCGGAATAAAGGCTGCTGAGAACGCGGTCCACCTTCGGCGCGGCGCGGACGCGACGCATCAGAAACTCACCGGGCGCCAACGCGAGCAGCAGGCACAGCGCGGTCCATGCAGCCATGTCGGCCCGGATGAGGAGGACATCGGTCGGGGGGAGGATGGAGGGTTTTGCGCGTGGATCGGTGAGCGGCTCTGGAGAAGTAAATCCTTAAATAATCTATGATTCTCCCCTTTGCCCTAATTCTCTACGGCCCCGCCGGTCGTCTCCGTCCCCCCAGCCGAGCGGAAGGCGCGGGTTTGGACGTGGAGCCGTGGAAAGGACAGGTTACGCTGAGACAGGTGACGGACCCTGCATCCGAGCGCTTACCGTTACTGATGCGCGACTCGCGTTAGACTCGGCTCCTGTGAACGAATCTTTAGGCGAGTCGACTCGTCGGACGGAACGCGCGTCGATGGCGAATCGACTCGAAAGTAACGGGGGGGGGGAGGGGGGGGGTGTCTGAGAATGTGTTATATTTTCGTGTTTTCGGTTTTTTTTATCAGACAAAGATGCGAATAGAGGTTATTATAGAGGTTCTTAGAATAAATTTACCCGCGACTCTTTTTAAGCCAATCAGCACGACTCGTCTCTCAAGTTCGAAGCAATTAGATTCAAGCAGAATGGATTGCTAACGTTGTCTACGTTTGACCCCCCCCAAATAAAAAATTTGGCCATAAAGATGGACTTTGTAGTTCTCCAATTCCATTCTGTAGTCCATCTGTTTGTACAGTACATACTGTGTATTCTGTTCTAATAATCCAATAGTAATAATAATAATAATACATTTTATTTCATAGGCGCCTTTCTGAAACTCAAGGACACCTTACAGTTTACAATAGGTATTAAAAGATCAATTATGGCAACATTAAAACAAGTAAAGATAACAAAAGAAGACAGAATAAAACAATCATAGGGCATGTGCAATTTTAAAAAGATGGGTTTTTCGTGAGGACATGAATAGTGACGGTGAGTCTATGTTCCGAATGTGTGGTGGTAGAGAATTCCAGAGATGGGGGGCTGAATGGCTAAGTACCCCCACAGAGCAGGGGTTATTGGGTGGGTGCATTATTCCTATCCCAGCAGTGTCACTGAGGTGGAGAAATGAAACTACAGCAGCACTGCTGCACTAACACCCCTCACCGCATCAGTGTCACTGCAGAACCGACAATCAACAATCCACCACCCAAATGCTACCTGCTCTGTGATGCTCCTCAGAACAGAGAACCAATAGGGGACGTTTTACCCGCGACCCTAGTGGAGGATTAAGCAGAAGATAATGAGATTTGATGAATGATTTCATAGATTATGAGTCATTAACACCAAAATAAACCAAAAAAATATTTAATGTATAAGGTCTTTTGAATCTTGGAGGAGAGAGAGAGACGTATATCGAACTGGCGCCGCTCAGCGTGGACGCACCCCGTGGCCGCACCTCGTGCTTTCATTTGGACGCAGTTGTGTATCAGACATTGTGTGTCCAGTGTGCCGTGAGTAATCGTGGCTTCTGGAAATATGATGCATCGTGCCGGTTTCCCTCTGTCTCTCCTCCTTTGTGTCTCAGCCGCAGTCGCATCTCCCTTTGCTTTTAGGTGAAATGTCTATTTTGGTGTTTTCTTGGGGGAATTCCATATGGACGCTCTGCCTCATGACCCTGGCAGATGGGAAAGGAATAGTTGGGTCGTGATGGAGATATTAACAGCGAGAGGAGAAGTGGAATGCCAAAAGCCGCTTGCTTTGTCACCGCTGACTCACTCTTAGAGAGTTACATGGGCTATGTGAACATTTACTATTCTCAAACACGTCTGTAACCGAGCACGTCTCGCTTATGACTCATCGGGTGGAGGGAGGGGCCTAAAAGCTTTTGGGAATAAATTGTACTCGGTGAGTTTAGTGGCGAAGCATCACAGTCGTCATGTGACCTTCAGTCGGGATATTTTAAATGAAACTTGATTACTGTTACCGTTTTTACTTTTACTAATAACGCATAGGATTGTTAACTGACAAAGGTGTTTACTGAAAAGGGCAGACGATGCGAGATTGTTACATTCATTCATTCATTATCTTCCGCTTTATCCTCATTCATCCTGGGGAGAACGTTTCTGGGTAGATACACCCAGGACACACACTGGGCACACACTCACTCACACACACACTCTACATGGGGCAATTTGGAGAACTCAATTGACTTGATCCATGTTTTTGGACTGTGGGAGGAAACCGGAGAACCCGGAGGAAACCCACACGGACACGGGGAGAACATGGAAAGTCCACCCAGATGGGGATTCGAACCGGGAATCCCTAGTGCTGAGAGGCGAACGTGCTAAAACACTAAGCCACCGTGCCGCCACAGATTGTTACATGTTAAGGTGACCTTTAGGAAAACTCTGTAAGGATTTACTTCAAATTCCGACGTTAACGGAGCAGCACAGCCGCGTCCCTGACCCCATCAGCTGACAGCGGTTGTGACACTTTTATTTACTCATCGGTTGCCGTCCTCCACATCTGCTCGGGCCCTATTCGTTTTCCCGTCTCGGTTTGTCTGGGTAAATCCGGTGACTTGAGTTGACAGGGGAACGTCATGGCCCCACGGAACGCTCGGCGTCCGCCGCTGAATTATTTAGAGAGCGGGACCCCCTGAGTGCTCGTCTCCCACCTACGACTGCGACTTATTCGTTCACTTTGCCTCCTGTCGTTCTCCGATGCTGACACACTGACTCACTCCTGATCTTCCGCAGAATGACTCTTGGGTGTGTGCGGTCTCGGATCCAAATGAAAAGTGACTCATTGTGATTCAAAGGTTTTTTTTTTTCGTTTTAACTTTGCGGCGTACAGGCACGACGTCCGCGAGACGAACAGAGGTTCTGACATGTTCCTTAGTCGTCCTGATGTTTTATTTTATTATTCGATTCATGTAAACATCGTACAAACGCAGGGCGGCACGGTGGTGTAGTGCTTAGGATGGCGACAGGCTGAGAACACAGACAGTCAACACAGACGAGCCACAGACGGTCCATTACCTCACCTGCTTCCCACAAATCGCATCGTGGGTTTTCTCTGTGAGGCCTATATGAGCAGTTTATATCTTAATTGGTTTAAAGTTCATAAAATTGTATAAAATAGAATCTTATGTTCTTTTAAGAACATTGACAAAGTTAATTACCACGGTTACCATGTTTGTAAAGGTTCCTAAGTCAGCCTTAAGTGTTAAAGTGTTTATTAAGGAGCCAAGGAGAGACCGAGACATGACGTAAAACTATAGCTTTCTTTGATATTCATGCAGCCAATGAGTTCTTACGGTTGGGTGTAAAGTTATGTACACGGTTAAGGTACAAACTCAAGAATAAACCTACCGTATTTTCCGGACCATAAGGCGCACCGTATTATAAGGCGCAGTCTGAATTACGGGGTCTATTTCTGTATTTGTCCCATGTATAAGGCGCACCGTATTATAAGGCGCAGTCTGAATTACGGACTCTATTTCTGTACGGTACTTATTCTGTACGGCAGCGTATTATAAGGCACTCGCTAAAACATACGATCTACAAGAAAAGTAAAGGATGCAAAACGCTGATTTATAATTGGTTTATTCTACTATTTGACAAAACACACATTGTTGAATCACTCCTCTCCCACAAATCCATCAGCGTCCTCGTCTTCTGTGTCTGAATTAAAAAGCTGGTTCTCTATCGAGCTCTCCGGTGTTCCCTCTCATCGATGTCCGAGTCCGTCTCGTCTCCGGGCGGCCGTTCGGCGACGATGCCGGCTTTTGTGAAAGCTCGGACGACGGTTACAGCAGAAACCTTATCCCAGGCATCCACAACCCATTCACAGACGATGGCGTAACTCGCCCCGCCGCCGCCTCCCGAGTTTTAGTAAACGTGTGTTCACCGTCTATCATCCATCGCTCCCACGCCGCCCGCAACTTTACTTTAAACGCCCCGTTTACGCCAATGTCCAGCGGTCAGAGTTCTTTATTTAATCCTCCCGGAATGACGGCGAGCTCTGAATTCATTTTCTTCACACGGCTTTTCTGTGAGATGAGCGCGCATGGAGCCACAGATCAGCAGGGCGGCGATGTGCGGAAAAAAACCACCCGGTCGCACAACAATACTTTTATAGATTTTGGAACTCAGTACACATTTAAGGCGCACCGGATTATAAGGCGCACGTCCGATTTCTGGGAAAATTTTAGGCGCCTTATAGTCCGGAAAATACGGTAATCAGTATTGGCAAGAATATTTGTGCTGTCGACTTCAAATCGTCATTACAGTTGTCAACTATACGCAACATTTTTTGTTTTGGCCGCATGTTGGCCCCGCCCGCTCCAACCTTCTCTTTTTGAGTACCACACCTTTAAAACAGGTAGCACAGTCGAAACCTACGAAAGTCCTCATGTTGCCATGTGGACAGAGAATTCAAATTGTCATTCCTTTCATCAATGGAACCCGAACGCCGGGAGAACACGCCTTTTTCCACACAGAGTCTTTTGTGCGGCACAGATCACAGCCTTGTGGATAATTTAGCTCTGAAAAAGTGGGATCATGATTTATTGAACCTAATGCACATTATCAGCTCTTTTATATTCTTCCTCACTGCTGGAGATGTGCCCCCCCCCCACATTGTACTAATTACCATAGCAACATGGTAATTGCTTATCTAAACCGAAAAAACCCAATGATCTGTGGTGTTTCACGCCAGACTTTTAGCATCCGTCCTGACGCTGGCTTTCAGTCTGATGCATCTCGCACATCTGTGAATTAAGTGTGTGTGTGTGTGTGTGTGTGTGTGTGTGTGTGTGTGTGTGTCGGTGAAAGAGCAAGGCTTCTGCAGATTAATGGATTTCACACAGAGGTCGACAGCTTTGGAGTCTGTTGTGATGTGCACCATCAGCCGAGCCCTCGCAGCCTGATTTAAGATCCACGGCGCGTCAGCTTGTAGGCACCTCCCTCACGTCCCGTGTTTGTTTTGAGTCGACTTCGGTCACGGTATCTCAGCAGACATGTCGACATGCTTTCAATTGAACTGGGGTCCATTGTGCAATTCAAGTTCGAGCTCATTTGCATAAACACACCCACCCACAGTTCTGGAAACCTAAATCCAGCCACTGGTCAGCTGCTTATGGAACGTTTTTGTTCATGCGCTGCTCCTTGAGGGTTCTCCATGTTCCCGTGAATGGAGAGCCCACAGTATAGTGTAGGTATCTGCATTCTCTGTACAAATGCAGTCAGATTTAACGGTTCTAATGGAGTTCGGTTCTATTCAGCGTTCAGTAACGTTGGACACACTTACAAATAACACACTTGAGCACTTCACATTCGTAACAATGCGTGATCTACAATACATTCATTCATTATCTCCCGCTTTATCCTCTATTAGGGTCGCGGGGGGGTTCCCCATGCCCATCCAGGGGAGAACGTCTCGGGCGCTGGGCAGATAGACCCCGGACAGGGCGCCAATCCATCGCTGGGCACACACGCAATCACACAAACACACTCTATATGGGGCAATTTGGAGAACTCAATTGACTTGATCCATGTTTTTGGACTGTGGGAGGAAACCGGAGAACCCGGAGGAAACCCACGCAGACACGGGGAGAACATGGAAACCCCACCCAGATGGGGATTCGATCCGGGAATCCCTAGTGCTGAGAGGCGAACGTGCTAACCACTAAGCCCTACAGTACAATACAGATTAATATAAACTGTAGGTAGCATTTTGTTAGAGAAAGTGGATTCGACCAGATTATTAATAATTTTGTTTTTAAAAAACACATTTATGACCCACACTTTGTTTTTTTTTTTATTATTATAGTGTGTTTCTGTTTTATTAAAGCCATAAAACTCGAGGTTGTGCATTATTGTGAATAAATCACGATGAAGAGGTGTAACTACTCCGCTATGCGTCGGACCGAACAACGCCTCTTTATGTGGTTTGTTCAGAATAATGCCACGCCCTCTCGTATTAATAAGCGGCGACTTCCAATGTTTTCAATCTCAACTGCTTTATTTTCTGTCTCTTTTAATCTTACATTGTACAAAGGCAAAAAAATCTTTCATTCACTTCTGACAAACCTTTTTTTTTTTTTTTTTAAACAGAACTCAAAAATAACTGCGTACAGATCAACAAAGTCTCGTAAGAAATCAGTTTCCTCGTCGGCACCAGCCGAGGTACTTCACCACTTACTCGAACAGTACAGCACATCCCAAAATCCTGTTTCCACACCCTTAAACATGCCTCGACCAATCAGCTGAAAGCTCCGTCAGTGACATACGAGTCGACCAATCAGCAGTCACCCAGGCTAAGGTGAATTAGGGCTGCGGTATTAATTAGAGTTGTAACAAAGTTTCGTGAGTTTCAGGCCAAACCTTTTTGGGGGCATAATCGAAACTCTCGCCGGCCACTTCCACACCCTCTGTCCATTTTAGTGCTTACCATATAGATGGACTTTGTAGTTCTATTGGTACATATTGTAGTCCTTATGTTTTTTACATACTTTATTAGTCTCCTTTACACTATTATTATCTCGGTGTGTAAATGCGTATGAGTAGATCAGACACAGCAGTGCTGCTGGACAGCGTCCACTCATTGTGAACTGTTATTGCTCTGTTTGAACTGGTCATCCTCTCATCCTTCATCAGTCACCCACAAGACTCAGTGACTCAGACCTGCAGGATGCTGAATATTATCCCCAGGTCTGCAGAGTCACCGAGAGCATCCGCAGCACAGTGCACTTGTCCCAGTACCATCCATCCATCATGATGTCCATCTAGGGGAGAACGAAAACCAAGGACAGGGCGCCAATCCATCGTTGGGCACACAGACACTCACACTATCCAGGGGCAATTTGATAACTTACTAAGCCACTGTGCCGCCCTTGTCCCAGTACAACACATACATAAAGCACCACCACCACATCATCCGTCACCCAATTTACACCTGACCCAGCACATCTGAAGGAACTTACAAAAACAGGTGGACTACAGTCTGGGATTGTAGAACTACAAGTTCCATCTCTGTGGTAAACACTAAAATGGTTCGTGGGTGTAAAATCAAGCAGATGAGCCTGTGGAATCATACATATCTCAATGCACCTTCGCTGGTAATTTAGTTTGCTAGTAATTTATAATCGCATGTTTAATATTTTGCAATTAGTTCAATCCAGGTGAAATATTAATTATCCAGGTGAAATATCAAAGCCATAGAGGACACCAATCATTCATTCATTATCCGCTTTATCCTCTATTAGGGTCGCGGTGGGGTTCCCCATGCCCATCCAGGGGAGAACGTCTCGGGCGCTGGGCAGATACACCCAGGACAGGGCGCCAATCCATCGCTGGGCACACACTCACTCACACACACAAACACACTCTATATGGGGCAATTTGGAGAACTCAATTGACTTGATCCATGTTTTTGGACTATGGGAGGAAACCGGAGAACCCGGAGGAAACCCACGCGGACACAGGGGGAACATGGAAACTCCACCCAGATGGGGATTCGAACCGGGAATACCTAGCGCTGAGAGGAGAACGTGCTAAACCACTAAGCCACCGTGCCGCCGGACACCAATCAACAAAACTCTAAATGACATCACGGCTCATCCTCAGTGCCCAATTAATGATACTTATTTCCTTCGCCACGATAACAACGGAACGGGGCGTGAACTGGAATTTTGAGTGAGTGCAGCGTCGGTAACGCGTCCGTCGCAGGAAATGAAGTTAAGTGCACGGCAGCTGTGATGAAAGCCAACATAAGATCTGTGAATATATCAATGACATTTACAAAAAAAACCAGGTGGAAACTTTTCACTCCATGACAGTAATACTATTCTGTCCATCAGCAGAGCAACACTTCACCCCGATGCTGGTCATCGACCCCGATGCTGGTCATCACCCCCTCAGCGGTACTTTCATTCCGTAAGCAATACTTTGAAAGTGTTCGTAACGCTGTCGATCCTTCAGAGTATGAATTGGCACTACAGTAGCTCACCGATATGCGGCCTGTGGAGGAACTGAGGACGATGTGAGGGACAAATACAACTAATAAATCGAAATGCATTAATATATAAGGGCAGTATATTTGGAGGCAGTTTGGTTGAAATCAAAGGGGACAGAGGTGCTTAATACCCTCCTTGTGGGGGAAAAAACAAAAAAAAAAGGCACACATTGGGGGTTTTGGTGAATACAATCAAAGGTGTGTAAGTGTGATCAGTGTGTGCGGGGTACGGGGTGCTGCAGGGTCATGTGCTCGGCTCCGGTGAAGGGCAGGCGTTGGTTGCAGTAGTGATGCACCACTTCAGGGATGCTGGGAAACACACAGCTGCTTTGGTCCAAGGTATATCCGCATTCTTTGGTCTGAGCTACGATTATGTGCACGCAGCCCTGGCTGGTCCTAAAAATAGAGACAGAGACAGACCGGGACGGGGGGAGATGAAATGGCTTATATCACCTGCATCAGCTGTTTTTCTGTATGAGGGTATTGTATTTTACTTTCTATATTCACTTATTTTATTGAGTATGTTTTTTCAGAGGCTGCACGGTGGCTTTAGCACGTTCTCTCAGCGCTAGGGATTCCCGGTTCGAATCCCCATCTGGATGGAGTTTCCATGTTCTCCCCGTGTCTGCGTGGGTTTCCTCCGGGTTCTCCGGTTTCCTCCCACAGTCCAAAAACATGGATCAAGTCAATTGAGTTCTCCAAATTGCCCCATATAGAGTGTGTTTGAGTGTGTGAGTGTGTGCCCAGCAATGGATTGGCGCCCTGTCCTGGGTCTATCTGCCCAGCGCCCGAGACGTTCTCCCCTGGATGGGCATGGGGAACCCCACAGCGACCCTAATAGAGGATAAAGCAGGAGATAATGAATGAATGAATGTTATTTCAGTTCCTCTGATCATACAGATGGACTTTGTAGTTCTACAATCACAATTAAAGTTCTCCTTTTTGCTTTCATGTCCTCAGTTCCACTGTAAGGATGGACATTGTAGTTCTCCAATTCCAGACTGTAGTCCATCTGTTTGTGTTCTGCAGTACATACTGTGTACTCTGTTCTCTAATGGTCAGAACCCCAATAGTACCACCACAGAGCAGGGATTATTGGGTGGGTGCATTATTCCTATCCCAGCAGTGACACTGAGGTGGAGAAATAAAACTGCAACACCCCCCCTCACCACATCAGTGTCACTGCAGAACTGACAATCAACAATCCACCACCCAAATGATACCTGTTCTGTGATGCTCCTGATGCACTACAGATGGACTACAGTCTGTGATTATAAAACTACAAAGTTCATCTATATGATAAGTGGAGGAAATAAATAATGGAGAAAGTAGGGGGCGTGTCCAAACTCTGGACTGGTTCTGTATAAACGCTCTCCATGGTTTAAAGTTGATGATGCCGCAGAGTGAAAAGGCTTTCAGATGTGAAGGCTGCCATCTGGCAGTGAAGCACAGAACTGCAGCTACGTGATGTTGCACGTTTATAATCATTCATTCATTCATTCATTATCTCCCGCTTTATCCTCTATTAGGGTCGCGGTGGGGTTCCCCATGCCCATCCAGGGGAGAACGTTTCGGGCGCTGGGCAGATAGACCCAGGACAGGGCGTCAATCCATCGCTGGGCACACACTCACTCACACAGACACACTCTATATGGGGCAATTTGGAGAATTCAATTGATTTGATCCATGTATTTGAACTGTGGAAGGAAACCGGAGAACCCGGAGGAAACCCACGCGGACACGGGGAGAACATGGAAACTCCACCCAGATGGGGATTCGAACCGAGAATCCCTAGCGCTGAGAGGCGAACGTAATACCTATTAACTATTATGAACTAATTCTATTATTAATTATAACATTTTAATATTATTTAATATTTCTTTAGACTTTAGTTTGGATCCAGCAGCACTGATGCCCTCAGACACAGACACAGCACAGACAAAATAAATCCTTACTTCAGGGCGATGGAGTATTTGCTCGTTGCTGATTCGCTGTCCCTCACGAGGAAGCTGGCCTCCTTACAGTTCTGCAGCTGAGCCTCAGCTTCCTGGCGACTGACGCTTCCGTGATACCAGCTGCAGGAACATGAGGGTTATATGACTGAGTGGCTATAACAAACATCACAGATACATGTTCTAAAGAGAACCTTTAGTGTCTTTACTTCATTTAAAGTGAGCTATTTAGTAGACGTACCCATCAGTACCACACACACACACACACGCACACACACACACACACACACACTAACATGCACACACTAACATACACACAATAACAAACACTAACATACACACACTAACATACACACACTAACACACACACTAACATACACACACTAACAAACACACAATAACATACACACACTAACAAACACACAATAACATACACACACTAACATACACACACTAACAAACACACACTAACACTAACATAACACATACACACTAACTAACATAACATACACACAATAATAACATACACACACTACAACACTAACAAACACACAATAACATACACACACTAACAAACACACAATAACATACACACACTAACATACACACACTAACAAACACACAATAACATACACACACTAACATACACACACTAACATACACACATAACATACACACACTAACATACACACACTAACATACACACAATAACATACACTAACATACACACAATAACATACACACTAACATACACACAATAACATACACACACTAACATACACACAATAACATACACACACATACACACAATAACATACACACACTAACATACACACAATAACATACACACACTAACATACACACACTAACAAACACACACTAACATACAATAACATACACACACTAACATACACACACTAACAAACACACACTGACATACACACACTAACATACACTAACATACACACACTAACATACACACACTGACATACACACACTAACAAACACACACTAACATACAATAACAAACACACACTGACATACACACACTAACATACACTAACATACAATAACATACACACAATAACATACACACAATAACATACACACACTAACATACACACACTAACATACACACACTAACATACACACACTAACATACACACACTAACATACACACACTAACACACACACATTAACACACACACATTAACATACACACACTAACATACACACAATAACATACACACACTAACATACAATAACATACACACACTAACATACACACACTAACATACACACATTAACATACACACACTAACATACACACACTAACAAACACACACTAACATACACACACTAACAAACACACACTAACATACACACACTAATATACACACACTAACATACACACACAGCCACCCTCATCCGGTTTAAATGTTTATCTACGCCCCCTTGTATATAACTGTACGGTGTTGTCTCCATACTGCAGTGTAGTATACACTTCCAAACTCACCTCTGTAACTCCAGGGGCACGCCGGGGTCCACTCGAGGGCCCTCGGAGTCAGGACTAGCCTTTGGGGAGGAGGGTGGCGACAGGCGCAGAGACTTGGGTGTCCAGCTTTTCACAGAGCGCAGGGTCTGCTGCTTCACACCGGGGGACGTGATGTCTTCTTTACACACGCCGTTAAACTGAGCTGTCAGGGAAACAGGGGTGGAGTGATGGCACCTTTACACCTTTAATAACATAACACACTACAATATATACTTTAATAGTATATTATATAATAATATAATTATATAGATCCCCATGCCCAGCCAGGGGATAATCCATCACACTGTTCACACAGACACACCATATGGGGCAATTTAGATAGGGGCAATTTAGAGCAGCCACTTTAATACATGTTTGAAAACAATTAAATCCATGTTTTTGGACTGTGGGAAGAAACTGGAGAACCCAGAGGAAACCCACATGGACACGGGGAGAACATGAAACTTGAACAGATGACAGATTTCTGTCTGAAGCTGCAGAATGTGCAGGGAGGAGTTGGAGACTAGCTTTATTGCACTTATCTAGTTCTTTTAGAACCTTCTAGTAACATATTTCAAGACCGGGGGCACTGTAACACTATAACACATGAGCTCACGGACACCAGGCATTGGCTAAAACATTCATTCTGGAATTTACGACATTTATGTTATGAATTCTAGCCTTCTGTTGTTAGTGGACACATTTGTCCTTCATAAACATAAGAACCCGAGCTTCTGCACAGCAGTGATGCTTTCATAATGAATAATGTAACATGGTTCTGATTCTATGGTTCTAAATGTCCCGGTGTGACAGCAGAGCGTGATTACCTGACAGCGCTCGGACGATCTGTTCTTTTTTCCATTCCCAGGGGAGCTCGTACTCTGCAGGGGGGCGGGTGTCGGACTCGGGCCGGGTCAGGGGAATGCCCTCCAGAACCTCCTCGTATGGCACGTCGTAGATCTGCGGCGGTCCGGAACCCTCGCCTTCCCCTCCGTTCAGCACAACGCAAACCTTCAGCAGGTCCTTCGATCCGCGACGGCGGATCTCTGCAGGGGCACGGGGCAGGTTTAGTTTTATTATATCCCGTTCTAAGTTGTTACCACCCTTGCATCTATAGCAGGTTCCACTGTTCTGTATGGCGTTCTTAATGATTTGGGAGCGTGTCTGTGGGAAACTGCTCTTAATGACAGAATAGCATGTGTCATGTGATGATTGATGAGGGGGTTCCTGTTGGTGTTCATCATATATGTGTTCGATAGGGATGCGGGGAATATGCCGGCACAAGATATTCACCCAACCATACACATGTGGACAAGACAGGGCCTTCCCCAAACTGTTTACACATTGCTAGGTGCATACAGTTGTCTGTAGGGCGAGGTGTTAGATTCTAAACCCCTGAATTTAATTGGGTATGTAGATAGGTCAGTGGTTGGGGTTGGTAGGTGGGTGGCTGGGTAGATAAATGGGTAGGTAGGAAGTTAGATAGGTGGGTAGGGTAGATGCATTGGTGCAATTTACCTACCAACCCTACCCACCTACCTACCCTCTTCCATATAGGAAGACAAATGGGTGGGTGGGGTAGATGCATTGGTGGCTAGGGTGGGTAGGTAAATAGGTACCCACCTATTTACCTACCAACCCTACCCACCTACCTACCCTCTTCCATATAGGAAGACAAATGGGTGGGTGGGGTAGATGCATTGGTGGCTAGGGTGGGTAGGTAAATAGGTACCCACCTATTTACCTACCAACCCTACCCACCTACCTACCCTCTTCCATATAGGAAGACAAATGGGTGGGTGGGGTAGATGCATTGGTGGCTAGGGTAGGTAGGTAATTAGGTACCCACCAATTTACCTACCAACCCTACCCACCTACCTACCCTCTTCCATATAGGAAGACAAATGGGTGGGTGGGGTAGATGCATTGGTGGCTAGGGTAGGTAGGTAAATAGGTACCCACCAATTTACCTACCAACCCTACCCACCTACCTACCCTTTTCCATATAGGAAGACAAATTGGTGGGTGGGGTAGATGCATTGGTGGCTAGGGTAGGTAGGTAAATAGGTACCCACCTACCTACCCTCTTCCATATAGGAAGACAAATGGGTGGGTAGGGTAGATGCATTGGTGGCTAGGGTAGGTAGGTAAATAGGTACCCACCAATTTACCTACCAACCCTACCCACCTACCTACCCTCTTCCATATAGGAAGACAAATGGGTGGGTAGGGTAGATGCATTGGTGGCTAGGGTAGGTAGGTAAATAGGTACCCACCAATTTACCCATCAACCCTACCCACCTACCTACCCTCTTCCATATAGGAAGACAAATGGGTGGGTAGGATAGATGCATTGGTGGCTAGGGTAGGTAGGTAAATAGGTACCCACCAATTTACCTACCAACCCTACCCACCTACCTACCCTCATCCATATTGGAAGACAAATGGGTGGTTGGGGTAGATTGGTAGATAAATGTTTACTAAGCCTCAGGATTCTTAATTCAGTAAAGGGTTAAGCCGAAGGCCGAACCCGACCGGGCGCTCCGTCTGCGCGGCCGCGTCGCCGGCGTTACCGCGCTGTCACTTTGTGTCTGGCCCATTGTGTGGGGAAAACAATGGCCACACGGAGACAGAGCCAGGCCTGGCTGGCGATTGGCCGGTTCTGCGGCCCCGCTTCCTGAATTCTGGGAAGTCGCCAGCGGCGGCGAGTGGGCCTGCTCGCGCGGCCAAGCGCACTAGGGGTCAACTTCCTGTCCAGAGAATAGAGGCAGAGGAAACGCGGGCAGGAAACGGGAAGCAGAAAGAGGAAACTGCGCCCATTGTTCCTGCACAACACTATCGCCGCGGCAACCGCCCGGGAATGGAGAGAGAGAGAGACAGAGAGAGAGAGAGGGACGTACAGAGTTTTGGGTGCCGTGGTTTTCCGAAGGCTTTATTCTGGTTAGTACAGAGTTCGTGAGTGGTGGAGGAGGGAGGGAGGGAGGGAGGTGAAATCAGGAGACCTGTGATAATGAGCTGGGCGTCGTACGGTTCCATGTATCCGTCGTTCTCTCCCTCTCGCTCGGCCTCCCTCTGCTCCTTGGTCTTCTCGGCGTCGAACGGGTCGGCGTAGTCCTCCAAGATGATCAGCTGTACGAAGCAAAGCCACAGTTACATTATACCTCCAACAGTTTGGAGAAGGCCCGAAGAGAGGGCGTTTATGTATATGTTGGCGCAAAACGCATTTAACTATTAACCATCACCATCGCAGAGCAGATCCAACCCACACCAGTTACCACAGACTCACTTCTAAATCTCGTGGCGGGGGCAAGAGGGCAGTTATAATGCTCACAATTGGGGTTAAAAGGTGAGCCTTCCTGTTTCTTTGCTAGAAACCTGCACACAGCTTCCTTACGGTCAGCTCCATTTCTAAATTTATAGCAATTAGCAGTGACATCACACTGAACTAATGAGCACCAAGTTTGGACACGCCCCCTTTCTCTCCACTTATCATACAGATTGACTTTGTAGTTCTACAATTCCAGACTGTAGACCATCTATGTTCTTTGTTGTTGTTAGTCCCCTGTTGGTTCTCAGGAGCATCACAGAACAGGTAGCATTTGGGTGGTGGATTGTTTATTTATATAGGGGGTGTTAGTGCAGCAGTGCTGCTGTAGTTTTATTTCTCCACCTTACTGACACTGCTGGGATAGGACTAATGCACCCACCCAATAATCCCTGCTCTGTGGTGGTGCTATTGGGGTCCTGACCATTAGAGAACCGAGTAAAGGGGCGTACACAGTATGTATGAACACAAACAGATGGACTACAGTCTGAAATTGTAGAACTACATCTTTACAGGAAGCGGAACTGAGAACATGGACAATAAGTGGAGCAAGAACGAGGTATGTCCGTACTTTGGACACACCTCCTTCTTGTTCTATTGTCTGTCTTCTTCCCTTACAGATGGCCTTTCTAAACTACAACGTCAATGGACGTCATGTCACGTAGAACAGAGTCAGTCATGATACAGCAACCTTTAACCCACAACCTTCAATTGAGCTACCACACCCTTATTTATTTATTTATATTCATTCATTCATTATCTTCCGCTTTATCCTCTATTAGGGTCGCAGTAGGGTTCCCCATGCCCATCCAGGGGAGAACGTCTCGGGCGCTGGGCAGATACACCCAGGACAGGGCGCCAATCCATCGCTGGGCACACACTCACTCACACAGACACACTCTATATGGGGCAATTTTGAGAATTCAATTGACTTGATCCATGTTTTTGGACTGTGGGAGGAAACCGGAGAATCCGGAGGAAACCCACGCAGACACCGGGAGAACATGGAAACTCCACCCAGATGGGGATTCGAACCGGGAATCCCTAGTGCTGAGAGGCGAACGTGCCAACCACTAAGCCACCGTGCTGCCTATTTATTTATATATTTATATTTTTATATATATATGTAAAATATGTGGAACCCACTTCAAAGACCTGAACATGAGTTACAACGCGACCCTTTTGAAGGACCTTTATGAGCACAGGCACAGGGTTTTTACCCTCGTTTTACGAGGGTAATGTTCACGTCCCGAAGTCCACAGACGCCTGAAGGCGACGTGCCCCGACTGTTTGCTCTGCATTCAGAGTTGCACTGAATTACACCCCACCAGCATGTACTAACACAGAGTGCACACATGTCCAACACTCTTTCATGCTCTAACCACCGGAGTCGCCTCTCATCTCATCTTTATTCCTGTCTGCATCCGTACTCCACCTCCTTTCCACCCCACCCATGCCCCTAGGTTTGTGTGTGTGTATTTTTTTTTATCTTGACTTCATACGAGTCTCGTTTCTGAGGTATAATGTTCAAAGAGTAGCTGGAGGGCCGGTCCGTGGATGGGAGAGGCCGCAGTCTGTGTATTGAGTGACACAATTCTTCAAACGCTCGTCCTCATTGGGGACGGGAAGAAAAGGCGCATTGTGTCGGCGGTGCATTGTATTCTTTCTGTATTTGTGGTGGTGTGCGGGGGAGTTTGTGTGTGCACCTGTATGTGTGTGTGTGTGTGTGTGTGTGTGTGTGTGTGTGTGTGTGTTTCAATAAGCTTGGAAAGAAAGAGAGTGAGGTGACGAGGTCCATAGGTTGTGTGTGTGTGTGTGTGTGTGTGTGTGTGTGTGTGTGTGTGCAGGATGACTGACAAATAGAGACAGGAAGAGCAGCAGGGAAAGGTTAGTGCTCATTGTGTTTGTTCTACTGCCCTGCTTAGGCTGATCATAATACAACTGCCCTGACAGGGGATGGAGAGAGAGAGCGAGCGGGCGAGCGAGGGAGAGAGAGGGAGAGAGAGAGGACATGGCTTAAACAAAGAGAACTGGAAGAGAGATACTGATCTTGGTGCTCGTAACAAAACGCTTTCTTCTGTTCCCACGTACAGCAGAACACCAGAAAACCGCTGACGTTCTCACATGATGTTCTCGTAAGCATGAAGGCACACTGTACACTTCAAGAACCAGTCCAGCACTAGCAAAGACCCCTGGGAAATTGAGTACAGAAGGTCTAATTTGGTGTCCAGTGTTAAATCGGTATTAATTATTGAGCTATCATTCTCTAAGGCTGATGTTTACATCTGCATCACCTGGTAGCTGCTCGCCACTGGTTCTGTTGTGGTCCCGACCATTAGAGAACCGAGTATAAGGGACGTACACAAACAGATGGACTACGTTCTGGAATTGTAGAACTACAAAGTCCATCTTGACAGGAAGTGGAAATGAGAACGTGGACAATAAGAGGAGCAAAAAGGGGGCGTGCGACCTTCTTGCTGGATTATCTGTTTTCTTCCCTTACCACAGTCCATGGATCAAGTCAACTGGGTTCTCCAAATTGCCCCATGTAGAGTGCGTTTGTGTGAGTGAGTGTGTGCCCAGCGATAGATTGGCGTCCTGTCCTGGTTGTATCTGCCCAGCACCCGAGACGTTCTCCCCTGGATTGGCATGGGGAACCCCCCCGCGACCCTAATAGAGGATGAAGCGGGAGATAATGAATGAAGTTCACTTATGTAAACATCCAACTCCGGGCATTTTTCGGCCTCAGCTTAGCCCAACAGGGGGCAGTGCTGGGATCTGAATTGCCCCATATAGACTTTGTAGTTTTACAGCATCAGTGGGGGTCAAGTGGTGTTTTTTGATACAGCACCACCCGGTAACTGAAGCGGTGAGCATCCGGACAGCGCCGCCCGCTCAGCTGGTTTGCCGTGACGGATGTGCATGGGGCGGGTCGAACCGGGCCTATTCACTCAGCGTCGGCAGTGATGATTGGTTAAAATGCGAAAGTTGTGGAGTGTGTTTTTCTTTCAGCGAAGCCAGGAAAGGGCGGGGATCATCCGCAAAGGTCGGAGTGCTGGGAACTCGAAATGTAGTGAGGAGCTTTGAGAACGCTGAGTGTCAGGACAAATAAAAGTCCCTTAGAGATGAAAGCGCTTCTAAAGGGACTGCTGGCAGAGGGCAGGTATTAACCGATTGTTTACAGCGTGGCATCGGTTCAACTTCATCCAGACAGCACTCACATGGTGAATGTTCTACTTCAGACTTAAACTTCAGCAGGGGGTTCCCCATGCCCATCCCGGGGAGTACGTTTCAGGCGCTGGGCAGATACACCCAGGACAGGACTCTCACACACACACACTCACGATGTAGGGGCAATTTAAAGCAGCCAATTCGACCTTGAAGCCATGTTTTTGGACTGTGGGAGGATACCGGAGAACCCGGAGAACACCCACACAGACACAGGGAGAACATGGAATCTCCAACCCAGATTGGGATTGGATCCTGGATCCCCAGCGCTGAGACGCGGACTTGCTGAACACTACGGCATAATTACAAATCGTTGCATTAATTGATCTACACGGTGGCTTAGTGGTTTAGCACGTTCTCCTCTCAGTGCTAGGGATTCCCGGTTCGAATCCCCATCTGGGTGGAGTTTCCATGTTCTCCCCGTGTCCGCGTGGGTTTCCTCCGGGTTCTCCGGTTTCCTCCCACAGTCCAAAAACATGGAGCAAGTCAATTGAGTTCTCCAAATTGCCCCATATAGAGTGTGTGCCCAGCGATGGATTGGCGCCCTGTCCTGGGACTATCTGCCCAGCGCCTGAGACGTTCTCCCCTGGATGGGCATGGGGAACCCCCCCCCCCCCCCCCGCGACCCCAATAGAGGATAAAGCGGAAGATAATGAATGAATGAATAATTGATCTACAGAATCATTTTATTTCCTGGGTCCAGTTCACTTATGTAAACATCCGACTCTGGGCATTTTTCATCCTCAGCTTAGCCCAACAGGGGGCAGTGCTGGGATCTGAACCCTCAAACTTTTGGTCAGGAGGTCCTTACAGGGGTCAGACGGTCCAGACTGCTGTTGAATCAATCATAAGGGAATTTTAAAGGTGAAATCTTATCTGAATAAACAGCTTTCATTAGTTAACACTACAACAGCTCGCGGCTGATCCATCCCCCATGTTCACTGTGTGAGCAGATGTATTGGGACACCGACTCTTTACACCAACCGGACATCTAATTCAGACTTAGAACAGCTTCCAGGTCTTTGCGAGGTGGGACACTGATGTCGGTCCATAAGCCGTACAGCTCCTCACCCAACAATGACTTTATAGACCTTGGGCACTGGACCTTCCCTAAACTGTTTCCACTAAGTTGAAGTTGCAGGAAACATCTGAAATCAATAATTACGCGGCGTGTCCTAATACTTTTGTGCATATATTGTAACTCGAGTGGCAGGTGGATTGGTAGTTAGCATGTTCTCCTCTCAGTGGATCCCGATCTGTTGTTCTCCGCGAGTCAGCGTGCGTTTTCTCCGGGTTCTCCGCTTTCCTCCCACAGTCCAAAAACATGGCTTCGAGGTGAATTGGCTGCTTAAAATTGCCCCATATAGCGTATGTGTGTGTTGTGAGGATTAAGCAGAAGATAATTACATAAAGGCGGCACAGTGGCTTAGTGGTTTAGCACCTTCTCCTCTCAGAAGATAATTAATGAATTAATAATGAATTACATAAAGTTTGTGAATCTTTATTCAGAGGAGAGTTGGAGTCGACTCACCGTCTCGGTTTTAACGGGCGCTTTCCCTCGCTCGGGTTCGGTTCCCGGTCCCTCGGTCGGCGCGCTGCTGTATTTGGTCCATTTCTCCTGTTTCTCCACTTTGATCATGCGGCTCATGTAGGCGTCTGCGATGGCGCTGGTGCGCAGCGTGCGGTGGTCCTCGAACCCCCCCATCTTGCTGTTCTTCTTTCCCTTGCCTGGAATCAGGATCTCCCAGATCTTCCCGTCCTTCAGCGAGCCGGAGCTCGACCCGGACCCGGACCCTGACCCGGAGCCCGGACTCGGGTGGCTGCGCCCGAGCTCCACCGCGGAGTTCTTGCGGTTCCTCCCGGAGAGCAGCGACCCGACGCCGCCGCCGCCGCCGCCGCTCTCGGAGTTCTTCCGCGGCGCGGCTTTGGGGCCCGCGGTCCCGACGCTCAGCGCGGACTTGGGTCGGTTCTGCGCCCCGGACTCGGACGCTGAGCGCAGGCGATCGGAGCTCGGTTTGAGGGTCGGGAAGTCTTTAAACCACTTGGACATGATGCCGAGCGCGTCTCCATGCACACCGCGCAACGTCCAGCGAACTTTCCGCTCTCCTTGTTTCGGGGTGAACTGTTACCTGTTGGCCTGATTGCGTCCTTTTTCTTTTGCTTATGGTGGAGAATAATTACAACTCTAAAAATAAATCGACTTGAGGGGGGAATTGTTTCCAAATAGTCTTTATAATAAAGCCGAATTCTAAAAGATTATCCCATTCGGTATTTTTTCTTTTCCCACTAACTCTACATTTCTCGGCACTCGGTCCTCACATCGGAGTTCACACACCTCCCTGAATTATTCCCGCAGGATGAAGAGCAGCCTCTGGAGGGCATACACGCGGAAGAACTGGTAGTTTTTCTTCGCTCTCGCCACAGATCCCATTACCGGAGTGTCCGCTCGGAGCGCGCGTCAGGGCAGAGTGAGGCTGGCGGCGCTGCTGGCGCTGATGGAGCGGACGCGCACCGGGGGGATGGAGCGGGGGGGGGTGGGAGGGGTAGGATGGAGCGGGGGGGGGGGGGGGGTGGGAGGGGTAGGATGGAGCGGCGGTTGGCGGGGTGGGGGTGTGTTGCTGCGCTCGCGGAGGCCTACGTGCGCAAAATTGGGTTGTATGTCCAAACAACTGACTACCTGCTTTTGTCTCTGTGTTTCTGTTTGTTTAGAGGCTCATTAAGAAGCACGGCTTCCTTAAGCGGCTGCGGGGAGTGACGTCATTGATCCGGGAGCGTCTCTCAAGTTGACTATGACGTCAACAGTTCAAGGATTTTATTCGCAGTACGTGCAAAGTGAAGCAACAAAACAGCAACATGGAACTGATGGACTACTGTATTTGTAAAAGTAAAAAGTCCATCTATATGATGAGTGGAGGAAATAGATATACCAAGCAAGAAGGGGGCGTGTCCAAACTTTTGACGGCTACTATATACTGTATATGTATTACATTTACATTTACATTTACATTTACATTTGGTCATTCAGCAGACGCTTTTATCCAAAGCGACTTGCAAGGTGAGCACAGGGTTCATCACAACATCCCTGGAGCAATGAGGGTTAAGGGTCTCGCTCAAGGACCCACATTGGTAACTTCAGTGGACCTGGGATTTGAACCCCCAACCTTCAGATTGATAACCCAACACCCTGACCACTGAGATACCGCACCCTTCATGTATGTATTAATTAGCATGTCCGCCTCTCAGTGCTGGGGATCTAAGTTCAAATCCCGTTCTGGCTGGAGTTTCCATGTTCTCTCCGTGGTGAAGACTGCAGTGCACACTGGTTAATTAGGTTTTTGATTATTTGCTTGTTTTTGATTATTTGCTAAATTAGTATTAAAATAATGATGTCCATGTTTTAATCAACGATTCATGGTGGTGTGTTTACCTCGTTCCTGTATCCTGTTTTCCCTCCTCGTCTTGTTTCCTTTTCTCTTTCGGCTTCCTGAAAGGTAAACCCTCTTTATTCATTTAGACAAGCGCACCCAAATCAGTTGGGGCCCCACTGTTGAATTTCCTGAGGTGTCTCTGGTTGGGTCACTTTGGAGATTTTGCCATTATATAATATCTATAGTTTTAGTGATATGTGTCTTTGGGGGAGCCGAAAACATCTGGCTCACAGTTCATCCCACAGACATATGAACGCAGCCGTGCAGTAACGTTGAAGGGCCTTCCCCAAAGTGTTTCCACAAAGCTGGACGTATCCGATGGTTTAAAATGCAAGTGCTTGATTTTATACACCGTGACCAATGAACTGAGTGGTTTAATGATCATAATGACGTGTGTTTCAATAGACCAACGCAACAATGAACAAATTTAACAAATAAATCTCAGCGCCGGTCTGAGGACGTGTTAATAACAGTCTTTGTCGCCCTCTTGTGGCTCGAAACTAATATAGCTTGAAAAACGTCAGGATATCCAGAATACATTCACATATATAATATACATTCATTCATTCATTATCTTCCGCTTTATCCTCTATTAGGGTCGCGGTGGGGTTCCCCATGCCCATCCAGGGGAGAACGCCTCGGGCGCCGGGCAGATACACCCAGGACAGGGCGCCAATCCATCGCTGGGCACACACTCACTCACACAGACACACTCTATATGGGGCAATTTGGAAAATTCAATTGACTTGATCCATGTTTTTGGACTGTGGGAGGAAACCCGAGAACCCGGAGGAAACCCACACAGACATGGGGAGAACATGGAAACTCCAGCCAGATGGGGATTCGAACTAGGAATCCCTAGCGCTGAGAGGAGAACATGCTAAACCACTAAGCCACCGTGCCGCCGTACTGTGTATTGTCCTGTATTTATTGTGATCCTTGTGTTTTTGCACACGTGCACTTCATGCTGATTGTGTAGTAACTGTTATGTGTAGCACCTTGTTCCTGGAGAACGCGTTCCACATGTTCTGTACAGTACTTTATATTGTCAGAATGACAAATAAAACGCTTGAATACTTGTGGAATAATCTTGCTGTCTGTTTTTATTCCTGTTCATGTTCAGAAAGCGTTTACTGTTAGTGTGTTCAGTAATGTTTAGTAAACGTTCCTCCTGTTCAGCCCACGACCTGAAGTGTGCTCTGAGTTCGAACCCCCTGCTCCACGCAGTGCATCACCAGCCTGTTTAGTAAGGCTTAGTGGTTTAGCATGTTCTCCTCTCAGATCTAGGGATTCCCGGTTCAAATCCCAATCTGGGTGCGTCCCTCCGGGTTCTCCAGTTTCATCCCACAGTCCAAAAACACGGATCAAGGTCAATTGAATGCCACAAATTGCCCCATATAGAGTGTGTCTGTGTTAGACACACATAGATTGTTGCCCTGTCCTGGGTCTATCAACCCAGCACCTCAAACCTCCCCTGGATGGGCATGGAGAACCCCCATCTCCACCCCCCCCCCAACCCTGTTTCAAGTTTCAGTTTATTTATTTATTCATTCATTCATTATCTTCCGCTTTTATCCTATATTAGGGTCGCGGGGTTCAACAACAGTCTGGCCCGTTTGACCCCTGTGAGGACCTCCTGACCAAAAGTTTAAGGGTTCAGAGCCCAGCACTGCCCCCTGTTGGGCTAAGATGAGGACGAAAAATTTCCAGAGTTGGATGTTTACATAAGTGAACTGGACCCAGGAAATAAAATGATTCTGTAGATCAATTATTCATTCATTCATTATCACCCGCTTTATCCTCTATTAGGGTCGCGGTGGGGTTCCCCATGCCCATCCAGGGGAGAACGTCTCGGGCGCTGGGCAGATACACCCAGGACAGGGCGCCAATCCATCGCTGGGCACACACTCACTCACACAGACACTCTATGTGGGGCAATTTGGAGAACTCAATTGACTTGATCCATGTTTTTGGACTGTGGGAAGAAACCGGAGAACCCGGAGGAAACCCACGCGGACACGGGGAGAACATGGAAACTCCACCCAGATGGGGATTCGCTAGCGCTGAGAGGAGAACATGCTGAGAGGAGAACATGCTAAACCACTAAGCCACCGTGCCGCCCAGTTTATTTATGTGCGACTGGGTTCGAACCCCCTGTTTAGTAAAACAGAGGTATGCGCGCTCCTGTGGCCACGCCCACCATTTCTCCCGTTAGCCAACCACACGAGAGGTGGGCGGGGCCAGAGCATCAGTCGGTTAAAGGTAACAGGTTGCGTTTGAGGAGGGAGACGCGCTCAGGTCGCCCGCAGACGCGGCGTTATTAACAAACACCGGAATAAAACAACAACAACAACAACAAGAGGATTCTCATTGTCGGCCGACTGTCTTCGTCGCCTGCAGGTGGGTCAGCACTGCGGTTTGTTTTTAGCAGACGAGCTACTGACTCCGAGAGTCCGAGATAAAGTCCGAGATAACTGGCGCTCCCAGCCGCTCGGACCCGGGCTCGGTGCTCGTGGCTCTGATGTCGGAGGTCGTTCGTAAAGTCGCTGAGAGTCGCAGGGTGACACGAAGGGCGTGTAAACAGGTCGGGCTGCACTCTGCCGGCTTCCTGACACAAACTTGGTTGGTGGTGTTAAACCTGGTGTTGAACCTGGTGTTAAACATGGTGTTGAACCTGGTGTTGAACCCGGTGTTGAACATGGTGTTGAACATGGTGTTAAACCTGGTGTTGAACGTGGTGTTGAACCTGGTGTTAAACCTGGTGTTAAACCTGGTGTTGAACCTGGTGTTGAACATGGTGTTGAACCTGGTGTTGAACCTGGTGTTGAACATGGTGTTGAACCTGGTGTTGAACATGGTGTTGAACCCGGTGTTGAACATGGTGTTGAACATGGTGTTGAGCCTGGTGTTGAACCCGGTGTTGAACATGGTGTTGAACATGGTGTTAAACCTGGTGTTGAACGTGGTGTTGAACCTGGTGTTGAACCTGGTGTTAAACCTGGTGTTGAACATGGTGTTAAACCTGGTGTTGAACCTGGTGTTGAACCTGGTGTTGAACATGGTGTTGAACATGGTGTTGAACATGGTGTTGAACATGGTGTTGAACATGGTGTTGAACCCGGTGTTGAACATGGTGTTGAACCCGGTGTTGAACATGGGGTGTTGAACATGGGGTGTTGAACGTGGTGTTGAACATGGTGTTGAACATGGTGTTGAACATGGGGTGTTGAACCCGGTGTTGAACCTGGTGTTGAACCCGGTGTTGAACATGGGGTGTTGAACGTGGTGTTGAACGTGGTGTTGAACATGGCGTGAGTTCGGATCTCTCAGTAAGACTTAACGCTCCGGGATTAGCGTCTGGTGGAGGGATTAACTCATCCAGCCGAGCGATGGGGAACTTTCCGCTGTTTGTCTCTCTTCGGGGAGTCTGAGAGTTGATGAAGGGAACTGATGTACAGGTGCACACAGGTGCAGAGACACTCCACCACCTGAGTCCCACTGTCACTGCCACGACTTCACTCTCAGGGGACACGATCAGAGCTGAGACACGATCAGAGCTGGGACACGATCAGAGCTGGGACACGATCAGAGCCGAGACACGATCAGAGCTGGGACACGATCAGAGCTGAGCCGGGACACGATCAGAGCCGGGACACGATCAGAGCCGGGACACGATCAGAACTGGGACACGATCAGAGCCGAGACACGATCAGAGCCGGGACACGATCAGAGCCGGGACACGATCAGAACTGGGACACGATCAGAGCTGGGACACGATCAGAGCTGGGACACGCTGAGACACACACACACACACACACACACACTGAGTGAAGTGAGCAATTGGTGGGACCGGGAATCGAACCGGGGACATTCAGGTCAATTCTCTTCCTCTTTTTAAATCTAGACTCATAACTGACCTTTTTCCAAATGGCCTATTCCACATGATCACCACTCTACTGTCTCAGTGTTTGGTGTCCTTTAGGATGTCTTATTTTATTCATTCATTATCTTCCGCTTTATCCTCTATTAGGGTCGCGGTGGGGTTCCCCATGCCCATCCAGGGGAGAACGTCTCGGGCGCTGGGCAGATACACTCAGGACAGGGCGCCAACCTATCGCTGGGCACACACTCACTCACACAGACACACTCTATATGGGGCAATTTGGAGAACTCAATTGACTTGATCCATGTTTTTGGACTGTGGGAGGAAACCGGAGAACCCGGAGGAAACCCACACGGACGCGGAGAGAACATGGAAACTCCATCCAGATGGGGATTCGAACCGGGAATCCCTAGTGCTGAGAGGAGAACATGCTAAACCACTAAGCCACCCCTTTAGGATGTCTTGTTTTATTTATTCTTATTTCCGTAAAGTGACCTGTTGAGTGTTTTTTAAAAGGCGCTTATAAATAAAACCTATTTATTCACATATGTTTTTTTTGTAACTGGTATTCTACGTCTGCCCACGTCGGCCTGTTGACCTACCCTTGTGTATTCTTTCATATAGCAGTACTGTGCGCTGTGATTGGCTGTGGCTTTTGTGTGGTTGTTTTATGACACTAGTTAAGTCACTCTGTCATAATTGGCTCAGACATTTTTTTTTTTTTTTATGTGCAGAGTGAAACCAGTGACTCACTGCAGGAGAATTCACTAATTGTTCCACGTTCCAAATTCCAGTTCTGATAACGCCGGCTTAGTTCACGGGATAGGCAGAGTTTTTCCAGGTGAGCGGTATATAAGACAGCAGCGTAGACCGTACGGATGTGCCGTGTAGTTCTATGTTTACAGACTGTAGTCCAGACTCTTCTTTAACGCTCCTCCACAGAATCAGCACAGACCGGGTACGCTTTGGGTGGTGGATGATTTTTTTTTTAGCCCCGGTTTATTGGATCGGACGCAGCAGTGCTGCTGGAGACCGTAGCACTGTCACATAACATTAGTGCTCATAGAACCCCGCCTACAACACACCACCATGTCACTGCAGTACTAAGAATGAAGCACCACCCCTACCCCTGCTCTATGGTGGTCCTGAGAGGGTTTTAATCCTCAGCTAACGAGTAAAGGACACTGACAAAGTAATTAGAGCGACATATGGGGGTGGTAGCTTGATGGCTAGGGTGTTGGGCTTCTATCTGAAGGTTGTAGGTTTAAATCCCAAGTCCGCCGAAGTGGTTCCTTGAGCAGAACTGTGTTCTGACCCCAATCTAGTTGGGACAGTAGTAAGTCCCTGCATAAAAGCCTCATGACCTCATGTAAACAGATGGACTACATTCTGTTACTGTAGAACTACAAAGTCCATCTCTATGTTAAGTGGAGCTGGTTAACTGTACAGTGAGTGTAGAAAGCCGTGAGCCGTGAGTGTGTTTAGACTTGGCTGCACAGTTACGAAATGTGTACTTTCACTGTGACCTTGGTTATGGACCTGAACTGGGAACTGATAAGCACTGAGATTTGAGATGTTTACTCATGCCGTGGTGGTTCCAGACCGATTCCTCGCTTTATACGGACGGCTGGTTATTTACACTAAATACAGACCGTCATGACGGACATGCGCAGCGGTGCACCAATCCAAATTATAGTTTGTTTTCTGCTGAAAGAGATCAAGTTATCTCAGATATTAAAAAAAAAAAACACTGTGAACTGATAAGCTAGATATTATTGGAATGTTTTGAATTCGTTTTCTCATATTTTCTTATCTATTTCATAATCTAGATCATCGTGGCGGCACAGTGGCTTAGTGGTTTAGCGCATTCGCCTCTCAGCACTAGGGATTCCCGGTTCGAATCCCCATCTGGGTTTCCATGTTCTCCCCGTGTCCGTGTGGGTTTCCTCCGGGTTCTCCGGTTTCCTCCCACAGTCCAAAAACATGGATCAAGTCAATTGAATTCTCAAAAGTGCCCCATATAGAGTGTGTCTGTGTGAGTGAGTGTGTGCCCAGCAATAGATTGGCGCCCTGTCCTGGGTCTATCTGCCCAGCGCCCGAGACGTTCTCTGGTTTCCTCCCACAGTCCAAAAACATGGATCAAGTCAGTTGAGTTCTCCAGATTGCCCCTGGATGGGCATGGAGAACCCCCCCCCCCCGCGACCCTAATAGAGGATAAAGCGGAAGATAATGAATGAATAGATCATCGTACTGTGTAGCAGAAACGTCAGATTGCAGCAGTTCATCATGATAAAGCTGTTATTATTTGATGTGTGTGGTGTGGAATGGACTCTGGACTACATGTTCTCTGTAAAAATAAAATGGAGCTTTGAGAAGAAGAGTGAACATTCAAAAAGCTAAAAATGGTGGAGGGCTATCGCTCAACATGTTCCAATATGAGGCAACAAGCCAACAGTCAGCTCAGTGTGTGATGTTGGGGGTGGAGGTGAAGGTGGGGGTGAAGATGGAGGTGGGGGGCTTGCAGCGGAACCCTATTTATCTTCTTCTTTCTCAAGAACTCGGTTTGACAGCACGCCGTAACCCGTCCTTTCAACCAAGGGATTAGAAATCCGCTAATGTTCGATTATGTCGAGTCAGGTGGTGGCTTTTATCTTTTTTTTATCTTATCAGCATCATTTTTCGCCTTTAATGCCCTCAGCACTGAAGCATCTTCATGCTTTTATCTTCAATCACACAGCATGTCAGCTAAAAAGAGACGAGATATCAGAGTTAATACCTCAAACAATCGAGCCTGGCTGCTGTTCACTGTTAAACAGGCTGATTTAAGTGTGTGTATATAATTTGTGTTTGTATATACTCTCACTGACCATTTTATTAGGTCCTGCTCCTCAGTGCTGCTCACTGTGTGGTTTTTCACTTTTACTGATCATATAGATGGACTTTGTAGTTCTATAATTACATTCTGTAGTCCATTCTGTATGTTCTCTGATGATCAGAACACCACAGAGGAGGTATTAGGGTGGTGGATGATATTCATTCATTCATTATCTCCTGCTTTATCCTCTATTAGGGTCGCGGTGGGGTTCCCCATGCCCATCCAGGGGAGAACGTTTCGGACGCTGGGCAGATACACCCGGGACAGGGCGCCAATCCATCGCTGGGCACAAACTCACACACACACATACTCTATATGGGGCAATTTGGAGAATTCAATTGATTTGACCCATGTTTTTGGACTGTGGGAGGAAACCGGAGAACCCGGAGGAAACCCACGCGGACACGGGGAGAACATGGAAACTCCACCCAGATAGGGATTTGAACCGGGAATCTCTAGTGCTGAGAGGAGAACGTGCTAAACCACTAAGACACCGTGCCGCCAGTGGTGGATGATATATATATATATATATATATATATATATATATATATATATATATATATACAAATCCAAACATTTTGTTTCCCAAACGTTTTATGCTATGAATCGGGGCGTGAGTCTGTCTTGTTGTGTGAACAAAATGGACATGCAGGCGGCAGGAGAACATGTTGTTGTTGTTGTTACTACGGGGCTGTATGAGGCTGGGTTCATACATTTTTTGGTGGAAATTCCGATAAGTCCATATTGGTTTCAGAGAGGAGAAGAAATTCTGGTTTGTTAGTAAAAAATGACCTGGAGGGAGATTAGACAGAGCTGAAGAATGAAGAAGGAGTTAAACTCAAGCCTGAGGGAGGTTCCGTGATGAAACAAACAAGAACGCGGCGTGAATCTGGAACCTGAGAAGCTAAACGGGAGAGCTCCACCAATCACGAGCCGTCTAATGAAGGAGAACAGACAAATCAGCACAGCGCTGAGGGCTTTTCTCTCCAGGTGTTTGGTGCTGCAGCGATTATGGAACCCAACTCTGAGAACAAACCGCCTTTGTTTCCCGATGTCGAACCTCAATGGCACACTCTGTCGCTCTCCTTTGCACTTGCTGGTGCACTCTCGCACCGGCTGGCGCTTTCTCAGATTTGTTTGGTGCTCTCTCTTGTCCCTGCTGGAACTCTCTCACACCGACTGGTTTTGTTTTTGGCACTAGCTTTCCTGCCAACTGTTGCTCTCCTTAGCACTTGCTGGACGCATTCTCACACCCACTGGCACGTGTTTCAATTATGTGGTGGATTTCCAACTGTCTGGCACTTGCGCTCAGACTCTCGCGCTCACTTGTGCTCTCTATTGCACCTGCTGCCACTTTCTCACACTCGCTGCCATCTTATTGAATGCGCTGCCATTCGCTTTCATTGTTTTTCTCTCTCTTGGTCTGTCTCGTCTTTCTCCCTTATCTCTCTCTCACTCGTTCATTTAAATGTTCGTCCGCTTCGATCCCGGTTCCTAAATCAGTGCGACGTTAACAACAATCTAAATGGGTTTAATCTTCATAAACGAAGTTCTGTTCGCGTCCTCTTCCCTTTGTAGATTCTAATGTCCTTCTGCTCTGTGAGATAACGAGAGCCGAGGAATTACCATCATTATTATTAACAGATTATATACGGGAAGGTCAATCAAGTTCTCAGGTTCCCAAACCTGAGGGACTCCATCCTTTACAGATGCTGACGGGATGTTTCTGGCTGGTTAACAGAACCACTGTGTTCTGTAGTGATACAGAACATACAGCACATCAAACCTTGAGGATAAGCAATGTGAGGAACAGAGTGTTAGTGCTTAGTGTGTGTACGATGTTACTAGTGTTAGATAGTTTGTACGATTAGAATTTGCATTATCAGCATATTTATATTACATTATATATTATATATGTAAACTGCTTTCCTTTATTGTTGATTTTGTCCTTCTGAATAAACTTAGAACTCATTTGGGAACCCAGACTACATCCCCGTCACGTCTGTAATCACTGCTGTACATTAGAGTCCTAGCAGGTTCCATTGAGGGAGACAGAAGAACATAGAGGGGCCTATGTTCTCGGCAGAGCCACCCTTATTTTCTGCCCCACTTCACTGTGATAAAGGGATGAGGTCGCGTCGGTGCCCCTCCTCTCGTTCCAAGCTGGCGTCCTCTGTTGATTTGATATGAGGACGGCATCCTGGCTTGTTTGTTTGGGACATGTTCTCTCTCCGCCGTCCTCTGGACAGAGAACCGGAACGTGACCAACTTTTCAAACTCGGAAATGGCAAACATTCCAAATTTGGACCTGAGTGACACGCACTCCTCACCAGCTGCATGCTCACCTGCATGTTTCCTTCAGACCCACATACCGTATAGATGGACTTTGTAGTTCTATAACTACAGACTGTAGTCCATTTGTTGCTCTACATATTTTTAGTCCTCTTTGATTAGAACCCGGTACTGAACTGCTGCTGTTGGGGTGGTGGATGAGTCTCAGGCCTGCAGTGACAGCGATGTGATGTTCTCAGAGGTGCTGGTTCTGGTACCTGTCCATCACATTGTGGAACGCAATGACACACACACACACACACACACACACACACACACACACTCTGCATGAACTTCAAAATGCTGGCTGGTGTAGCTGCCACCACGTTCCGCTGTGTACTCTCTCTCTCTCTCTCTCTCTCTCTCTCTCTCTCTCTCTCTCTCTCTCGCTCTCTTAGTCGCTGTGCAACTGTGGATTAGATTTCGATGTCCAACCAGCAGCAGTCAAACAGAAACCAGCTGCACTTCATGAAACAGGACATTTTATGATTTTCAGGTTTAGGATTTTCAGGTTGTGGTCTGTGACTCTGATTGCGGTCAGAAAGTTCTCTCTTCACTTAGAGCCACGAACGACGTAACGAGTGAACGACTACAATAGGGTTTGGTTATCTGAATTTTAAGTTCCCTTTTAGAAGAGCAAATCCTGCTGTGTGTTGTGATTCGATGTGAACATCAGCTCGTCTTCTCCTTTTAAAGGTGTCTATGGACGAGGCCTCATTACAGACGTGTCCTCATTTAAACGGAGGATTATCATTATTTTCTGTTTAAGCCTGTACTATGGACTGTGTGTGGGTCGCTGGGTACACACTCACTCACACACACACACACACTCTATATGGGGCAATTTAGAGAACTCAATTTTTATGATCCATGTTTTTGGACTGTGGGAGGAAACCGGAGAACCCGGAGGAAACCCACGTGCCGCCCATAGGGGCAATTTAGAGCAGTCAGTTCACTTCGAATCCATGTTTTTGGACGGTGGGAGGAACCCACACAGACTTGGGGTGAAAATGGAAACTCCACCTGGATCTCCAGTGCTGAGAGGAGAACGTGCTAACCACTGCACCACCTCGCTGCCACCCAAAAGCAGTAGCACGTCTGTTTTTAATCAGAAGGTGTGAACTATGAGCAAAATGGAGAATAGTCACAAAAACAAGGTCTAGAAGATCTGGAGGGGGCTCGTGACCTCAACTCTGCACTGAGAGTGGGAGAGAGTGTTAGTAAAGCAGGCCGGTGGAGCTGCTACGCCAAGAAGGAAACCTTTGGCGGAACAAAGAAGCCCATTGACACCTGGAAACACGATACCGGCCTGAGTGGGTTCTGGAAGAGCTCCTTAAGTGGCAGTGCAACTCGAGAACGTACAAACACCTGCTACTGAGAAACTCCGGGATTGTACGGAGAGTATTACTGATACATTACTGATGAGTCCATACGAGGATGTGGGCTTATTCCAGCGTGCGCTACAGGGCAGGGTTTGGGGGTAAATTACAGGGTATTTACCCCCAATCATCCTACACACCATACATAGCATTAAAGGTTCTATTAGATGAGCATGTGACCACAAACCACTGTAATGCACTCTGATGCTTATCTTGGACAGCGTGCACACCCCTAAATTAAATACATCTAAGATACACCCCCCTGATACTATAGATGGACTTTGTAGTTCTACAATTACATTCTGTAGTCCATTTGTTTCTCTACATTATTGGTTACTCCGCTTTAGTATGTTCTCTGATGATCAGGACCCCCAGAGTGGATGTATTAGGGTGGTGGATGATTCTCAGTGCTGCAGTGACACTGACTTGCTGGTGGTGTCAGGGGTCTGGTGCACTCGTACCATCATCCCCCACCCTAATCATACCTGCTCTGTGGGGGTTCTGATCATCAGAGAGCAGAGTGAAGGGGACTAACGGAGTATGGAGAGGAACAGATGGACTACAGAATGGAACTGAGGAACTACAAAGTCCAGCTGTATGGTCAGTGCGGTGTTTGTGATTCTCATTATGTGAACAGATGATCTGTTTAGGTTTTGTGAGCTGATTAAAAGTGGACGCGATTCTGTCGCTGTGGATTTCGAAGATCAAGAGGAAGTAATCTGAGTGTTCCGTCAGAGAAAGGAGAACAAGTGAGGGCGTGTCTCTATAGTGAACTGGATGGCTGCACTATTATCACTCCAGGAACTTTGATAAAGGCACTAACCCACCAGACTTATCTGTTGTTTACGTTCTCCTCGTGCTCCCACCTCTCCTGTCTTAAAACGTTGCAGGAGAACCTGTGCTTGTGGGTGCGCTGCGGTTCTTGAACCTGTGCTTGTGGGGTCCCGCAGGTGTTTTATTCTCTCCTGTTTTTTAAATCTATATTTCGTTTATTGTACTTCCACACAGAGGAGTGTGTCCTCCACATTTAACCCATCTGTGTGGACACACACACACTGAGTGAAGCGGGCACATGTGCCCGGAGCGGTGGGCAGCCCTGTATACGCCACCAGGGGAGTAACTGAGGTTAGGGGCCTTCAGCTGTAGAACTTGGTGGGATCGTGAAATCGAACCGAGCACCTTCAGGTCGCGAGGCTGGTTCCATAACAACAAACCTTGGACTGCCTCTATTGTGACGGAGGTTTATTAAACACAGTGCCGGGTGTATGTAGGACAACAATTCAGGGAAGGCCCGTTTCTGTGGCAGCGTTACTTTCCACCAGCGCACCTTCCTCAAAGGCATGTGTCGAGCAACATAAGGCTCTTGGACGTTCCCTTCCGCCTCGTCGACGTTAGTCATTAGAACCCGAGTCGCATTCCTCCAGCGTGATACTCGTCCAAACCACCGAATCGAGTCGGGTGGAGGAGGACATGCCGACCCGCCCTTCTGTCTCAGGTCAGGGTGCTGATTGAACCTAAGCTCTGCAATACACACCCACGATCGTCTAACCAGCTTCTGACGTCGACGTCTTGAGTCACGCTTCGGGAGGTGCGCCACCCGGTCCTTAAGTCTGTCTTGTGCAGCTATAATATTGCTTTATTAGCAAAATCTGAGGAGAACCATGTTCTGCGGACATGAAACGTCTCAGACGTTCAATGTTCTGGATGACGGCTCTAGAATTTCTATTGCAGCGAGACTGTAAATGTTCTACAGCTGATTAAAGTGGACACCCAAACCTCGGTGGAGACCTTCAGTCTAATCATTTCTCAATGGCCTTCAGTTATTAAAGGTTACACGCCGTTCCCGTCTGTCGGGACACGCCCCCTTCTTGCTCCATTGTCTGTTTTTAGACTTAAATAACTTTCTTTTTCTTTTTTTTTCCTCAGCATGTCTGCATCTGCGTCGGGCAGAAAGACCCCGGTGGACTGCGGGGTTCAGATCCGCTTCATAAACAACCTCCACGACACCGGAGGAGGAGGAGGAGGAGGAGGAGGAAGAGGTGGAGGAGGCGGCGGCGTGGGACGCCGAGACGGGTCGGGCAAGTCTGCGAATCGCTACGGCGTGGCCGTCCGGGTGCAGGGCATCGCCGGTCAGCCGTACGTGGTGCTGAACGAGGGCGAGAAGGGCGACTCGTACGGGGTGCAGATTAAACCCTCGTCTTACAACAGCTTACCCAGGTAACGCCCCGCGCGCACGGCCGGGTAATCCAAGCACGCGGACTTTACACCCTGTACACGCAGGACGGAGCTTATCTGCCTGTCATGTCAACCAATCAGAAACAAGTTTCACCGTAAGGGCCGAGACATGGGTGAATCATATGTCCCGCCCCCTGTAGATTGCTACACTCGAGTCCTATTATTAATATAGATGGACTTTGTAGTTCTACAGTTGCACTCTGTTAGGGGTGTCTTCAACTAAGGATTTTCATAGTCGAATCTGATTCATCAGATTTTCCCTATAGTCGACTGATAGTCGATCCAGTTAAAATTTCACCACAAGATGGCGCTATAAGCGTGGTTTTAAAAATTTTAGAAAAATTTTTATATTTTACTTGTTTTTCTAGAGCACCGTAAATGGGATCCCCGTTTGGGGGGAGCTTTATTAATGTGTAGCCTATTGTTAAAGCGCACACATTAAAAAATATATATTAACAGAAATTAGGATGATTTTATTTGACAAAAGGCTATATATATAACGAAAACAAAGACATTTCATGTAAAAACTAATGCTTAGCAGCAACCATGGGCTCCCCCATGTGGTCAAAATTGTACATTCGACTATGAGGTTCATAGTCGACTACGGTTCTCCGAATCGAATCGTCGAATCAGCGAATATTGCAGCTCTGTAGTCCATCTGGTTCTCTCTATTCTGTGTACACACCACCACTCCGGCACCACAGCGCAGGTGGTATTTAGGTGGTGAACTCCGCTATAGATACTGTAGTCCTACTGGGACACCACAGAGCAGGTTAGTCAAACACAGAATTAGGATTTATTACATATTCTGTTACTAAGCAACCAACTGCAGCACCTAGTGGTTTAACTCGAGGGCCTCCACGGTGATGCAGGGTCCGTGGGAAATGGATCTCGGGGCTGACCGATCAGAATCGAGTGTTTTTATGATTTAGTGTTAATTGATTAATAAGCCTTTGTCCTCATTTGAAATGTCCGTCTGTCTGCCCCGCACAGAAAAGGAGACGACAGACCGGCGCAGGGTCAGTACCCCTCCCCGTCGGACGGCACCGTGTTGAGACGCGTTCAGTCTCACGGCTCTCTGCTGGACCGGGACGACGGCGCCGATTTCCGGCGCCCGAACGGAGATGGCCGCTCCGGAAGCTACAATAATCTGGACTCGGGATCTGGAGGCGGTGTGGAACGGAGCCGCTGGGGAGGATCGCAGCAGACGGCGCCGAACGGCGCGGTGGAGACGCGGAATCAGGCGCCCAGATACTCACCCGAACCTTCCAATGCTGCTCTTAATGCGTACGACAAGCACACCAGAGGTGGAAGGAACATTTCAGTGGCTCAAGACCCCGTGGGATCCTCCAGGGGGCGCACTACTGCATCTCCCATCATGTCCTCCGCTCAGATTGTAACTGCGAGTACGTACGCCTCTCCTCCGTCCTCCGCGCCCGCTTCGTCGTACAGCAGCCCGGGCCGAACCGCCGGATCCGTGGCCAAGGTTTCTGGCATGCCCGCTTCCTCAGCGAAGGGCTGGGCGTCGGTGGACGCGCAAGTAAGTGGAGATGTGTGGGTGTAATGTGTGGGTGTGGGTGTAAAGTGTGGAGATGTGTGGGTGTAAAGTGTGGAGATGTGTGGGTGTAAAGTGTGGAGATGTGTGGGTGTGGGTGTAATCAGTCTGCAGGTCAGGTCAGTTGGTTAGTGGTGGTGCTGACTGCTGATCCATCATGATGTCCTGAAAGTTACAGATTACAATGTGTCAGTTCCCCTGACCAATATGGCTGCCATGTTAATGCCCTGCTCCTGTGAAGGGCAGCAAAACAAAAATAGAACAGATATAACACAATGCGTATAACACGCAAAACACATGACATGTATAAAGCATATAACATTTAATACGTATAACACATAACACGTGTAACACAACACGTAGAGCGCGTATATCACATTTTTTCATTCATCCATTATCATCCGCTTTATCCTCTATTAGGGTCGCGGTGGTGTTCCCCATGCCCATCCAGGGGAGAACGTTTCGGGTGCTGGACAGATACACCCAGGACAGGGCGCCAATCCATCGCTGGGCACACACACATACACACACTATATGGGGCAATTTGGAGAACTCAATTGTCTTGATCCATGTTTTTGGACTGTGGGAGGAAACCGGAGAACCCGGAGGAAACTCACACGAACACGGGGAGAACATGGAAACTCCACCCAGATGGGGATTCGAATCGGGAATCCCTAACGCTGAGAGGAGAACGTGCTAACCACTAAGCCACCGTGCCGTTATATTCTTAAAAAAACCTGAAAAGGGTTTCGTTTCTCCTCACTGTTATCAAATGGACTAGAAGAGTCAGTATTGAATTAAAACAGTTTTCACTTGATAATCCAGGACTGAGACCTGATTAAACACCATCGCGGACCTTCTCCGGAAGCGGTTCTTTGTCTGCGGCGCTCGTTGGCAGCAGCTCTTCGCTGAATGTGAATGGAGGTGGAACAGATTACAGAAAGCCGATCCGGCGGCTCGACTGCATGTGATTCGGCTTACCGTAGTGGCCTGAACTCAGATTACGGCGTAGAGTTCGGCTTTAAGGCTCCGTGCCAAAAAAAAAACCCGGCCCCCTCTTATTAACGAACGGCTCGTCTGCCGCGAATCTTCAGGCTTTTCTCACGGGACGCAAATCCCAAAATCAGTGTCCATCGGTGTTCAGTTGTATTATCAGTGTTGGTGAGGTGTGTGTAGGTGCAGGAGGGTACACCGAATCTCCCGTAACCCGCAGCCTCTGGTTTCCGTCCCCAGTTTCCTCCCGATCTTCTGATGGATCAGGGTCAGGGCCCAGGCGCCGAGTTCACCACCGAGGAGGATCAGATCCAGCAGATAATCTACGGGGCTCTGCGGCAGGGGTAAGAGCTCGTCTACGGTCAGAAACTGACCCACGTGGCTTTAGGGGGAAATGACTTTCAGTTCTCAGATCAGGGACTTGTATTTCACATGCTGCATCCCATCAGGGGACGAGGTGGAGGACTGTTGTATGTGCGCTTTAAAATGTATTTGGGATGCGCCAAATATTGAGGAACCATCCATCCATCCATTATTTTCTGCCTCATCCTATATAAGGGTTTGTTGGGCAGATCCATTCAGGACAGGTCGCCAATCTATCTCTGGGCACACACTCACACACAAACTATATAGGGGCAAGACTAACGTGCTGACCAATAAACCACTGTCACCCAGATTAGAGATGATTTTTATTCTATTTAATGTTGACGATGATGCAAAAAGAGGCTACATTTTTCTCCTTGTTCGGTTTTGATGCATCATTAATATTTACTAACGTTTTCCCCTGTTCTCTTTGGAAGCGGCGAGAACGATGGCGTGATTAAACGCAGAGCCCGACTGATCTGTGAGAAGATCCAGGGACTGAAGGTGTGAAAGTCTTTTGCACTTTTTTCCCCCCCTTTTTTATTTTATAACGACAAAAGCACTGTATACACACTGTCTGGATTTAATTAAACAATTAGGCAGGAGGGACGGAACCCTCACTGATGCACTGAGGAGCTGATCATTCGTTGAACAACCATGAGGGTCCACACGTCCTGTGGCCGTGGAGATAATGTCCAGAAGGTCAAATTGTGAGAGCGGGGTTCAGGGAGCATGAGACACTGTTCGAAGGTCCAGACCATTCAACACTGCGATGTGTTTTATGACTCGGACTTTGCGTCTCGAATGCCTTTGGTTTAGTTTCAGCGTTAATGTGAGAAATGGCACTGGTTTATTATTCGAACCCTGCTCCCCGAGGCTGTCGCGTGACTCAGTAGACACAGATAAAGCCCTTTGAGCGCACAGTGCTGATTTAAGGATTATGATAACAACTGAATTAGAGATGGCGTAAGTCTCCGCGCCGTAATGAACTGGCCTCGGATCAAACCAGGAGTCCTGGTTAAACTGCAGAGTGATGTGAATTCCATCAGACCCCCGAGAACGTTTCATCAGTATGATTAATATTTAAAAATGATAATTTCTGAGCGTTTGATGGAGATCTGCTGCTTAACCGAACAATCTACTAAACACCGGTTGGGTTTCCAACCCACTGATTATGAAAACGTTTAACTGTGGACTCGATTCCAGGGGAAAGGACCTGACTCAGCACTAAAGGCTGAGCTGGAGAACTGTCTGGACGAAAATATACATCTGAAGGAACAGATGAGCAGGAAGAAGACTGAACTGGATCAGACACACACCGAGTAATGACACACACACACACACACACACACACACACACACACACACACACACACAGAGGGCTTTGATTTGCTTTCTGACAATCCATTTATAATTATAGTGTTGTAGAAAATGGCAGTGAAACATGTTTGTTGTGTCTCTCTCTCTCTCTCTCTCTGTAATCATTATCCTCTCTCTCTCTCTCTCTCTCTCAGGCTGACTCAGCTACGAATTGAGCGAGAGAATGCCGAGTGTCACGTCAGGCAGTTGGAGGACCAGCTGGCCGGTTTTCAGGACGAGCTGAGGAGAGACGCTCACGGCAGACGGCAGGCTGATGCCCTGCAAGCGGTACAGAGTGGAATTGATTTGAAAATCGATGAACTGAAGCTGTTGGCGTTTCACTGAAGCAGCTGCAAATATACAGCCACCTTACACGATATACAATTATTATGACATGGGTAGTCCCGGTCCTTAAATATGATGTCCAGCCATGACATCACTGACAATATAATTGACAATAAAACAGTGGGGGTTGTGTATTATTGTGAATAAATTAATTTGTAAGTCACTTTGGACAAAAGCATCTAAATCACAGGACAGAGATGTAACTGTACTCTAGGTAGCTACGCGTCGGGCCTATCTGCACGTCTTTCCCGTGATTTATTCACATGATGCACACCCTCTCGTTCCTTATTGCTTTAGTACCTTGAGTTGAGTATGGAATTTTGGATGTAGCATATTCTTATTAAATCAGGAGTAGTACCTTCATTTTTATACAGTTTTATTTTGATTTTGGATGTGGCTCAGTGTGATCAGGCTGATTAATGAATTTTGGTCTGTGCAGGAGCTGCTCACCCTCCACAACGAGCTGGACAGCATGACCATGCTGCAGCAGAAGCAGGATGACGCCCTGAGACAGAAGGAGCGAGAGCTGATCGCACTGAAGGGCGCTCTGAAGGAGGAGGTGGCCACTCACGACAAGGAGACCGAAACTCTTCGTGTACAATACAGCCAGGACATGGAGAAACTGAGATCCAGCATGGCTCAGGTTTCACAGGTACACACACACACACACACACACACCTCCTCCTCCGGCTTTCTGTGGAACCGGGAGGGTCAAAGTAGTAAACCTTGTGGTACTTATAATATTATATTAAAAGGTGAAGTCATTTCGTGGAAGGCCCAGTACTACCGATCTACCACTAGAGGGCTCTTGAGTAAAAGCCCTTCCTAGAATCAGAATCAGAATCAGGTTTATTTGTCCCATGCGTAGATATACATGGTACAGCCAGCAGAGAAATTCTTTCCTGACCTCTCCACAGAAAGTTTGTTAATTTGTTAAGGATAAGAAAAATAGAATAGAATAAGGATAAAATAAAATGTAACTCTGTATTTACACTGTGCAAATGGAATTATAAAAGTGGGTTGTGCTTTTTTGTGCAAATATTGCAGTGCAGGGTTACAAGTTGTTTTAGTTATGAAAGTGTTGTGGGTGGGATTATGTCCGTTTAGTCCTGGTTCAGGGTCCGAATCGCCGTTGGGAAGAAGCTCCTCCTCATCCTCTCTGTGTTTGCCTATAGCTTGGACAAACTTGTACGTGTTACCTGCATTACCCAACTACAGACACCAGCTTACCCTCTGTTTCAGTCTCAGGTGAGCATAGAAGCCGAGCGCCAGCGGGTGAACTCTGCGGTCCGCACCTTACAGCAGCAGCTTGAGGACAGCAAAGAGGAGGCTGTTCACTGGAGAGATCAGTACCAAAGCACCAAAGAGGAGCTTCGCAGCACCAAACAAGAGTAAGAAATGTTCATCATTTCACCAATTAAGCTTTACTACGTAGCCAAAAAAAAAAAATTTGAATATGAGTGGCATGGTGGTCAGCACGTCCAGCTCTCAGCACTGGCGGGTTCGAATCTTGATCTGGGTGGAGTTTCCATGTTCTCCTCATGTCTGTGTGGGTTTTCTCCGGGACCTTAGAGGGAGTGGTAGCTCAGTGGTTAGGGTGTTGGGCTGTCAATCTGAAGGTTGGGGGTTCAAATCCCACGTCCACTGAAGTGGACCAATGTGGGTCCTTGAGCAAGACCCTTAACCCTCATTGCTCCAGGGATGTTGTGATGAACCCTGTGTTCACCTTGTAAGTCGCTTTGGATAAAAGCTTCCAATAAATGACCCAATTTATTTGGTGTGCGGTTTCCTCCCGCACACCAAAAACATTGATTGAAGGTAAATTGGCTGCTCTAAATTGCTGCTGGCTCTATATATGTAGTGTGTGTAAGTGTGCCTAGTGATTGAATGTTGTTGGATGGACATGTGGGGACCTCACGACCCCAGTCCTTAAACAGGAGATAAAACAGGCATCGTCTCCACAAGCTGCCACGTATTTCATATTTTTTTTTGGACAAAATTAATGATGCATCATCTTCAGGTTGCCTCTTCGACACCGTGCTCTTAAATTTGGATGCTGCAAGTGTTTGTTCTTTTTTTAAATTTCTTTTCTCTCGATGTGTTTCAGACTTTTCCAGACGCGTCTAGAGAAAGAGGAGTTTGAGGAGGAGCTGAAGGACGTGAGGGACAGAATGAGCACCTTGAAACCGCAGATTACTGAAGTTAAACAAACTCCGGCATTCAGCCAGGTACACACACACACACACACACACACACACACACACTTGCTTTTCAACGTCAAAGTAATCCATTTTGTCTATTGCTCTTTACACCTTCCATCAGGAGCTGGAGCGTTGCCGTGCCGACCTGAAGAAATCCCAAGCTGAGGTGGACAAGCTGAAGACAGATCTGGACAAGAAGACGATGGAGACCATTGCTCTGAAGAGGACCAATCAGGAGCTGGATGCTGAGCAGAAATACGAGATTGAACGGTTGAAGGAGCAGTCAAGAAAAGATAAGGAGGAGCTGATGAAGGTCCACGAGAAGAGCAAGCAGGTTAGACCGTCGGGACGAGTCGGTCGGGTTCTGAAATTCGATTGGCCGAGCCGCCGTATGGTCACCTAACAGAGATGTTATGACTGTTTGATTCAGTTTGATTCAGTTTAGTGAGTCGATTCATGTGAATTTTTGAAATATGTGTCTTGGTAACGTAAATCTCTCGTTATCCCTCCGAAAGCGCGTCGACCCCTCGCTGATGGAGACGCTGCGCGGGGAGTTGAGTTCGGCCCGCGGCGACACGGAGCGCCTGCGCACTCAGATGTTCTCCCTCGAGGAGGATCTGCAGAAGGAGAAGGAGCGACTCGGCTCCTCCCAGAGCAGCCTGCACACGGTCACGAACGAGCGCGAGGCGTTGGAGGAGACCAACGGTCGTCTGAAGGACAAGCTCTCTCGCTTGGAGGTTAGTGCGCCATACTCGTGTGTGTGTGTGTCACCCTGTATTAAGTTCTAAGACCCGTCTGTTCTTTTCTTAGTCTCAGCTGCAGGCCCAGGCTTCTCAGAACCTGGATGCAGAGGAGGGGCTTCAGGAGGAGAACCGGAAGCTGAGGCTGGAGCTGGAGGAGCTGAAACGCAACAGCAGCAAGATGAGCCAGGAGAGGAAGGAGCTGTCCAGAGCGCTGGAGGCCAGAGACAAGGAGAGGGACGAGCTGAGGAGGGAGAACGTGCAGCTGGACGAGCAGAGGAGACAGCACGAGAGGACGCTGGAGAAACTCAACAAGGAGGTGGGCGGGAGAACCTGCGAGCACGTCCTCGCACCTGTTCGCGGTCGAGCCGGAGGTCTAAGTCCCTGCGCGTTGTCTCGATCAGGTCGAGAGGTTGTCCTCCGATTCGAGTCAGTCGGTGCAGCAGCTGCAGGCCCAGCTAGAGGAGCAGAAGGAGAAGTGGAAGAAGGAGCAGCAGGAGCTCCACAGGAGCAACAAGGAGAAACTGGGCGACCTGGAAAAAGCCCAGATCTCTATGCGCTCGCTTCACGAGGAGGTGAGGGGGACGAAATGTGTCTCAGTGTTTCTTAAAGGGCCCATATGTACAGGGTGCACCTCCATGGTTCTGGTGTGTGTGTGTGTGTGTGTGTGTGTGTGTGTGTGTGTGTTCCTTTTCCATATCCACACTGTTGCTTGGATTACCGTGACATACTTACTCTTTAGGACCCTGTGAAGGATTCTGTACTCTGTACAACCACAGCATTGGTCTCCAGTTTAAACCCCTGTGCTGTGAGGATGAGTAATGAAGTCAATGCTCTAATAACCTTTATGCGAAAGTATTGCATCAGCAGAGTAAAGCAGTTTTTAGGTTAAAAAAAATGACCGTGATGTCATCATGTTACATCATCACTGTTGTATAATAGCTGTTGTAGCATTTGCCCATTTAGCAGACACTTTTATTCAAAGCGACTTAAAAGCATCCCAACTTGTTTGGGGTCAGAACACAGGGGTTAGTACAGCGTCCCTGTATTCAGATCACACACACACACACACACACACACACACACACACACACACGGGGTTAAGGGCTTGTTAGGAAATCTGAAGTTTCCCCGATTAACCAATTTTGAAGGCGTCAAAAAGCACAGTACAGATGATTTCAGAGTTATTCGAATGAAGCGGTTTATTTACGACAAACCGAGTCAAAGCAGTGTTCGTCCAAGGCAAGCCCAAGATCTCGATCTGACTCTGATCTCAGCACCACACCGGTCCCATCAAGACAGAGCCCCGAAGTCCAGTTGCAGACTCTATTTATTGAAAGACCATCCCTCGCTCTGCTTATTCTGAAACAACTTGTCGAAGGAGTTCTATGGGGGGGTTGAACGCGCCGTTCCATCCCTTATCTGGGGGAGCTCGATACAGCTCGGCTGCCCTTGAGCTTTATCCACCAGCCACCAGACGCCAGGTGCATCTAGTTTTCATGAAATATAGGCCTTGGGCAACTGTCGGCCAGGTTGCCCCATAGTTATCGAATGCGCTAATTCCCTTGAACACCAAGTACTTACAAATCACAAATTTTTTATCCCTTCAGGCTCAAAGACCCAAAGTGGTAAATTCAGTGGCCCAGCGATTTGCACCCACAACCTTCTGATTGATAGCCCAACACTTTAAGCACTGAGCCACCACGCCATGGAAACGTCTTTTCACCATTCACTTTCTGATTGACCCTCTTGGTTTAGCCCTTTTCACCTACGTTGGGGTTTAGAATAATACAGTTTGGTATTTGTGAAACTCACTTAACATTTCTGCTGACACTTGGCAGAAATAGGACGTTAATTTCACAAAACGATGCACAACAAATGATCATTAATTACATTTTTGGATTCCCCCACTTGAGTGTTGGTGCTTGACCCATCCAGTAGATGTCGCTGTAAGTCCTTGACTGGGCTGATTTAGCTTTTAATGTGGAATTCAATGCTCAGTATGTTAAACCTTGATGCGTATAGGCTTCGGTCATCAGCCAGGAACGGGGCTCAGAGTGTCGCAGTCTGCAGGGGGGCAGAGTCAGAATTTGGCGCTGCAGTGAAATTTGACTGACGTCTTGCTCTTTGCAGTTGGCTCGCCACAAGAAGGAGCTGCACCTGAACTCTGAAGAGCGAGATAACGCCATGCTGGATAAAGAGATGCTCATCAACCGCCTGAAACAACTCGAGGGAGAGCTGCAGAGCCAGCGCAGCACCTACAACGACCGAGCCCGTGACGTCCGCAGCATGGAGGCACGTCGGCGCTCCATCCTCGACCTCTCTGAGTGTTTTATCCACGGTCCGCCCATTTCTCACTGAAGTCTGGCTTTGTGCTCGCAGGATAAAGTCAAGCATCTGGAGCTGGAGCTGGAGGAGGAGAGGAGCAGCGTGGAGCTCCTGACCGACAGAGTCACCCGGAGTCGTGATCAGGTGAGTCGCCGGCTCCTCCTCCGCCGCCGGGCGGTCTCGCGGCGCAGCCGTGCTGTGACCTCATGCTTGTGTTGTAGATGGAGCAGCTGCGTGCGGAGCTCATGCAGGAGAAAGCATCCAGACAAGACCTGGAGCTGGACAAAAACGCCCTGGAGAGACAGGTACGGGAAATTCGAACCCCATGAGCCGTGGGGAGTTCCTCCAGCTGGTTCCTATCGAAAAGTACGGACTGGAACCGGATGAGCACAGTCAGCACTCTGACAGAGTCTCCTCCTCCCTTTAATTCCCTCCACAGATTAAAGATTATAAATCTCGCCTGTCCGGCATGGAGGATCAGTCTCGGAGCTCCACTAGCGTTTCCCACCTGGAGAGCAGAGTGCAGGAGCTGGAGGAGAGGCTACGCAGCGAGGAGAGGTGCAGATCATTATCGTTATGTTTTTAAATCTTTAGTCTCAGTTAAGTTTCAGAGAACAAGTTCACGTGCCATCATATCACCTCCCAGAAACATACAAGTTTCATTATATATAACGAAGAGAGAAACGAGAGTATAAAGCATCCTATAGTTCTGAGAAAGCTGGCATGCATTCATGTGATGATGAAGCGGAAGGGAGGGGGGTGTTTATGCTCACAATATCAATTAAATAACTAGGGGTGAGCTGCAATATTCGCTGATTCGATGATTCGATTCGGAGAACCGTAGTCGACTATGAAGCTCATAGTCGAATGTACCATTTTGACCACATGGGGGGTGTCCATGGCTGCTGTTAAGCATTAGTTTTTACATGAAATGTCTTTGTTTTCGTTATATATATAGCCTTTTGTCAAATAAAATCATCCTAATTTCTAGAAAAAAAAGAAAAAAGAAAAACAAAAAAAGGTTTTCTTTTGTTAGAAAGACAAGTAAAATATAAAAAAAAATCTTTTTTTTTAAAACTACGCTTATAGCACCATCTTGTGGTGAAATTTTAACTGATTTGACTATCAGTCGACTATAGGGAAAATCTGACGAATCAGATTCGACTACGAAAATCTGTAGTTGAATACAGCCCTATAAATAACATTAGCTGATTATGGAGGTCTATTAAGAAGAGGGCATGAGCGATTCCCACCAGTGCAATCGGTTGCCTTTACATCCTTGTGAGAAGCACATGCTGACAGGTCATGTGACAAAAAGGAGATATCTGATTAGTAGGAAGGTGATTCCTACTACATACATGATTAAAGTAATTTAATTAAAATTACATACACACATAATTAAAAAGGAAGCAGACGTACAAAAACAAGAAACATGGTTACAATAGCATTAAAACCGCTGACTCTGCTGCTTTCTGTGTGGAGTTGGCATGTTCTTCTTCATTCTTGGTGGTTCTCCTTTGGTCTTTCTCCTGCGTTCAGGTGATTTGTTGATCGTAACTTGCACATAGGTGCAGCTTGAGGATGTGGATGTGTTCTAGAGACTGGGGCCCTTTTATGGGTGTTGCCCCACTCCCCACTCCCTCTCCCAAACGTTTTAAACCGGCTTAGGAAAAAGATAAGAGTGTTTTGAGTCTCTGTTAGTCAGAATTGTAGTCGTCAGTAATTAACCTCGGTAATTAACGAAGCGTTTTTTTTTGGTCCTGCAGAGATAAAAATGCTGCTCTGTCTGTACAACGGCGTCTGGAGAGGAAACTGAAGGACCTCAACATCACTGTGGATGATGAGAAACAGCAGCTTATTGAGCAGCGAGATCAGGTATGACACACACACACACACACACACACACACACACACACACCTTCAGCTCATTTCATCCACACATCGGTGGTTTCGCTCATGTGTATCCTCTGTGCAGCTGGCCCTGCGGGTGAAGGCTTTGAAGCGACAGGTGGACGAGGGCGAGGAGGAGGTGGAGCGCTTGGAGGGACTGAGGAGGAAAGCAGTGCGAGAAATGGAGGAGCAGCTGGAACAGAAGGAGGCGCTGCAGACTCGAGTCACGGCGCTGGAGAACGACATGAAGTGAGTCAGATTGAGCAGAAACATTTACATCGTTTGCAGGACACCGGGTCGAGGAGGGCGTAGTTCACTACATTATTTACACCAACCAGTCTGTTGCACCAGGGGGTGCTTTTTTTGGGCATTTCGGGCGTTAGGCAGATACACCCAAGACAGGGTGCTATCTATCACTGGGAACACACTCACACAGACACACACACACACACACACACACACACACACTATAGAGAGGCAAGTTATCACCTCCAGAGTCATGCCCATCAGTCATGCCAGGTTTCAAAATGACCATTTTTAACCAGTGGTACAAAAACCACTGGTGAACAAAGGTGAACTTTACACCTCTTCTAGGGTTAGGATTAGGATTAGGTTTAGGTTTAGGGTTACACAACCTACATGATCTGTATTGTGTGTTCAGTCCAGATTATAGGTTACTGCCCCTCATTAAACCCACTGATGTAAACTACACTGTAAATGTATTATGTTTTAAAATATTAACACGAACTGCAATTTCTCTACAGTCCTGATGAGGGCAGTATGGACCATGAGGTTCACAGATTAGTGTGGCATTAGTTTACATAGCATAAAAGGGTTACAGACTCTTGTCCATCTTTACAGTAATTAGAATTGAGAACATGGACAACATGTGAAGCCAAAAAGGGGTCGTGTCCAGACATTTGTCTGTTACTGTATATAATGAAACTTAAATGAATTGATAAAAATAAACCACCATGCAACATTCAGTCAGTCAGTCGCTAGTTCCAACCCTGTGATGTCACCATCATCTGTTCTAGTCCAATCCTGAGACGTGGCACTGGTCTCAGTATAGCTGTGGAACCTTGAGGCAGATGGGCTGCATGCACTACATAAGAAAGGCGAATGGTTTGGAACACCAGCTGTTTACAAACCAACCTGTTAAATAAAGGCGTGCCGTTTGTTTTTGAACTAATTGGACATGACAACATTCCAGCGTCGTGTAGATTTTCACGTTCTTCATGTTTATGAGCCGTAACCGTGGTTACGTAAGCTATGTAAATATATCGTGAGATTCAGAGATGCCGTTCCCATCCGTACAGGCCGAGCTCGTTAAACAACACCGCTCGAGTCCCTCCCATCTGCAAGACACCGGGGACGCATTGAAATTATTCAAAAGGATGCGTCCATAACGTGTCAATAATTAACTCATGCTCACAAAGAGCCTGTTTTAAAATAACCTTCGTTTATAATGAAGTTTATTACCCTGCACTTCTTTGCTTACGGTTCGGTAATTGGAAGAATTATGTGCAGTTATCTTTGTGCAGTTGGAAATGTAGAGAGTGATGGATGTAAACGCAGTCGGCCACCAAAGTATTAAAGCACAACAAACCCCCTGACCCTCACTCACCCTCCTGTCCTCGCTCTATTTTCAGGAGGAAACTCCAGCAGGCCCGACTGTCCATCGGAACCCCGGGACTCAGCTCTGACGACGACGACGACGAAAGCTTATACGACAGCTCCATCACCTCCATCCTCACCGAGGCCAACCTGCAGACCAGTGCATGCTAGAGGTGTCGGGTAGCGCGCATGCGGACAGGCGGGTCACACATCGGTATCTCCATCGTGAATCGCAGTGCATCAGTAAACGAATTATTGTTAGAAATTCCAAAATTAGTAGCTTAATTCTTAATTCCTGCCTAATTTAGCAAAGCTTTTCTACTCGATGCTCAGTATTGAAATTTTTTTTAATGTTTTTTACAAAACGAATGAACAAATTAGTTGTACAGGACTTGGTCATTATGACATCACAAATCATGAATGCTTATTCAAATCAGATGTATCTCAAGATGGACACTTTATTAGAGACATTCACCGTGTTGTTAAATGAACAGTAATAAATAATATTAGGAGTGGTTGGAAGAATTGCGATGAACAAATTGTGATGCATTGCGATGAACAAGTGTGAATGCAAGTGCAACTCGTTCAGGCCTTGCTCACCACCAAACGTCACATGACCTTAGTGCCTTTAAATCAAAGCAGCCTGGATCACATCAATGTATTGGCATTACAATTGTTAAGTTCAGCCTCATGTTTTTGTATAGAGCCATGCCAACACTGTCCATCTTTATTATAGTTTTAGTATTAACCCCTTAATTTCTTACTTAGGTACTATTATACCCTATAGGTGTCGCCACACTGGATGTGTGTGTTTTTAAAGTAGCCTTTTGCATTTATTACTATGAACTGGTTGATCCTCATTCGACTCATTTGTATATATTCATGATTCAGTTAGCTTTCAATAGAGAAGGATGGAAATGGAGTCGACTTGCTACACAAACCTGCCTCAAGAGCCCACTCACAGAGGTACTAGAGATTTTGGAATCTCACAGAATAGCCTTACGAGACCATTTGTGACATTTCGGGAGTAAAAATCTGTCTGGAGTCCAAATTTTTAGACCCGATTTATTTTTTTTTACTAAGTTACACGTTGCCATCCGCCACCAGCCAATCAGTAAAGAGCACGGCGGATTGGCTTTTTAAACGCCGAAGATGTTGTATTTTTGCCGGTAAAATTCATTTTCTATTAAAAAAAATTTATTTGAAAGTTATTTGTGACGTTTGTTTTGTTCTTTAAAAAAACTTTTCATTTTTTTCATTTCTGCCGGTTCTCATGGTGCTTTCTCCTGTACCTTCTGGTTCTCCAAACGCTTTTGGAACCTTTAAAAATATATATATATTATTATTCAGGATGTCCTGCACTGAAGGTTGGAATGTTGTTGTTGAAGTGCTTTCTGTTTCAGGACAAAGTCCCATTTACAGAATGTTCCGTGTGAACCCTGTGTATGTATATATACAATCACAGGTCATTTTATTAGTATTTAGCAGTTCTACACTCACTGAGTGTTATTCCAGTTCCTCTGATCATATAGATGGACTTTGTAGTTCTACAATTACATTCTGTAGTTCATTTGTTTCTCTCATACCTTGTTAATCACAGAGGATGTATTAGGGTGGTGGATGATTCCCAGTACTGAACCATAATCCACCACCCTAATAATAATAGCTGCTGTGTGGGGTTCTGATCATCAGAGAACAGAGTAAAGGGAACGTACAGAGTATGTAGAGGAATGTGGAATTACATTAAGTCCATCTATAGAAACAATGAGCTCTGCCTAATATAACAGCCTGTGGGGGGGGGGAATGCACACATTGTCTACTCATCTAGAGCAGCATTAACTGAGGTCATGTTGTTTTGTGATGTCATTGTCAAAGCCTTAATTAACTTTGTGCAGACATTTTTTTTGCGTGCAGGTTTGTATGTCATACTGTATAAGTCATCACTAGTTAAGGTTCAGTTACATCATGATCTTATTCCAAGCCCTGGTTCCTGTGTATGAGGGTGCGCCGGTGTCAGTGTGGAGGCCTTCTGTGTTCAAAGCTTATCTCAGTTTACATGACTAACACCCCTCAGAGGCAAAGAGTTCTGAATAAAGAGTGAAGAAATCCACTAACCAATTATAACAAATTATATTTCAGGGAAATGATTTCACCATAATGAGATCAGAGGAAGGTTTCATGCCTCTGTGATAAATTGTAAAAGTTTCTGGTCTCTGACTTGTATTTGTATTGACAATAATGATAATTAATTTCATTTTTAGGTTTATGTAAACAAATGTTATAAATGTGTGGTAATCAGGTCATTGTTTAATACAAAGAACTATTACAGCATATTAAATTAAGAACAGAATCCCAAATAACTAAATATTAAATGAAGCTTTGCTATTTTAAGAAACAGAGGAACGCCTGACTCTCTGTGACATCACACTGTTTTGGTTTTACTGTGGAAGCATTTTAAAAATTCTTTTTTAAAATGCAAATCTGACAGTCCCAACGCTGAACTTTAATAATAATAATAATTAAAGGGTTATGAGGAAGGACTATAGAACTATTTTCCATGTAAGAAAGGTTTGGAATTGTGCTGTTATACACATGAAAACATTTTCCTGGTAGATTTCTGAACTATTTGAACTTATTGTTGGTATTTTGCATAACGCACAGTTCGGTGCCTTTACAGCGGCTCATCTCTGCTGCTGGTTTGTCTGTAAATGTGATCAGAGGTGGGACTGAAGTGTCATATTTATTTTAAGATTCGTTGGTTTGCTCAGCATCTCCATTTTAAACACAGATTAACTTGTTTATACAGAACCAGTCACAGGTTTAGCCACACCCCCTTCTTGCCATTATCCATTTCCTCCTCTTACCATATAGATGGACTTTGTAGTTTTAAAATTACAGACCGTAGTCCGTCGATGTTTTTTTTTGCCTTTAATGGACAATCAAAAGTGGAGCTGAAATGAGGTGTGGCCGCTAAAGTTTGGTCTGGTACTGTATATATACAACTGATTCATCTCATCTCATTATCTTCTGCTTAATCCCAGTCATAATAATACAGGTGAGAACGTCCCAGATGCTGGCAAATTTGTTGCTGAGCACACACTTGCACAGAAACACACTATAGGGGCAATTTAGAGCATTCGGTTCACATTAAATTCATGTTTTTGGACTGTTGTAGGAAATCGGAGAACCTGGAGTAAACTCACACGGACACGGGGAGAACATGGAGACTCCAGGAATGGCAGGATTTGAACCTGGATCCCCAGCACTCAGAGGTGCCAACATTCATTCATTCATTATCTTCCGCTTTGTCCTATATTAGGGTCGCGGTGGGGTTCCCCATGCCCATCCAGGGGAGAACGTTTCAGGCACTGGGCAGATACACCCAGGACAAGGCGCCAATCTATCGCTGGGCACACACTCACACAGACACGCACACAAACACACTCTATATGGGGCAATTTGGAGAACTCAATTGACTTGATCCGTGTTTTTGGACTGTGGGAGGAAACCGGAGAACCCGGAGGAAACCCACGCAGACAAGGGGAGAACATGGAAACTCCACCCAGATGGGGATTCGAACTGGGAATCCCTAGTGCTGAGAGGCGAACGTGCTAACCACTAAGCCACCGTGCCGCCACAAGTGCTCACATCTGATTAATTATTTATCATCATTTAATAATTGATTAACTATTCCTTAGTGTGTTAATTGTACATTAACAGTCTTTTATGATTATTATTAGTATATTTAAATGACTTGACTTTGTTCCCACTTGTGCAATGTTTAACAGAAGTACTATTGCGACCTGTAACACGTGTTCGAACGTGTTGTAGAACCTAGAACATGGCTGTACCACCTGTAATCTATTTAGAAGCAGACAGACACCTCGATCAAGAGAAACCTCTGTGGGTGGATCAATCCTTTCTTAAGAGTTTCCTCAGTGTGCAGTTCTGTCACCGGGAAGGAATGTGTTGTGTAGGATCAGTGAGGTGCAGAACCACATTCTCAAAGCATGGCTGAATCCAGGGCAGAGTTTCGAGAAGTTTGAAGAACTGGATCATGCTACATATTTGAGGTGCTTCAGATTTCCATGGCTGTTTACACGCCCAGATTTGGAGTTTGTTTTTAAGTTGTGAGCTGTGGGTGGTTCAGCCTTTAATGATTATGGGTCAGGTGTGGCGTTCTACATGTGAATCTCAAATCCTGGACCAAAGCTTCCAAAAATAAACTCCATCATGAAGTAGGACCTGTTTACCTGTGCAGTTCTATCTGTGTTCTTAAATAGAGGCACACTTCTCTTTATTTGGTTTTGATGATACAAAATCTGATGAGTTAACTTCTTTGTTTCCATTTAAACAGGTGCTGATTAAGTTTCCATGTTCTCCACATGTCCACGTGTGTGTTCTCCACGTTTTCCGGTTTCCCCCCACAGTCCAAAACACGTTTTCAAGGTAAATTGACTGCTCTAAATGCTCCTTATCTAGGGTTTCCCATGCCCATCCAGGGGAGAAGGTTTCAGGCGCTGGGCAGATACACCCAGGACAGGGCGCCAATCTATCGCTGGGCACACACTCACTCACACAGACACACTCTATATGGGGCAATTTGGAGAACTCAATTAACTTGATCCATGTTTTTTGGACTGTGGGAGGAAACCGGAGAACCCGGAGGAAACCCACGCGGACACGGGGAGAACATGGACACTCCACCCAGATGGGGATTCGAACCGGGAATCCCTAGCGCTGAGTGGAGAACATGCTAAACCACTAAGCCACCGTGCCGCCCCCATAGTAAAGAGATTAATTAATTCATTCATTATCTTCCACTTCATTCTCTATTAGGGTCACGGTGGGGTTCCCCATGCCCATCCAGGGGAGAACATTTCGGGCGCTGGGGAGATACACCCAGGACAGGGCGCCAATCCATCGCTGGGCACACACTCACTCACACAGACACACTCTATATGGGGCAATTTGGAGAACTCCATGTTTTTTGGATTGTGGGAGGAAACTCACGCGGACACGGGGAGAACATGGACACTCCACCCAGATGGGGATTCGAACCGGGAATCCCTAGCGCTGAGAGGAGAACATGCTAAACCACTAAGCCACCGTGCCGCCCCCAGAGTAAAGAGATGTAAAAGGTAAATAAAGAAACTGAGTGTACAGAGACTAAAGGTGATTTAATGATGTAAAGAACGTTTGAGTGAGACATTTTAAAGGGAGTGTTATTGACGAAGAGAGAAGAGGAGTGACAGAGAGGCGGAAAGCAGGCGGGGCCGCCGATACACCGTACATAAAGTCCCCAAACTATTCAGACTCACTGCATTCTACAGTCTTTAATCTATTTATTCCCGAGTCGAGTTATTTATTCCCTTTAAGGTGACGTGTTTTCCCCGATGAAGATGAACAGCACTCGCAGCCTGTGCGTGTTCTCCGACATCCGAACCACAGACAACGTGGTGAGTCGCGTCTCTTTACTCTGTAACAGTGTTCCGTACGGTTTCATTCAGTCGCGCAGGATGTGCAGCAGCGTTCTCAACACTGACCTGAGCTTTACACCTTCTGCTTTAGTTACATATCTGCTCGTTTAAAGTTCTAAAAAAACGTTTTCTGCTCTCAAAAACGAACGTTTGATTGTGCTCGGGGTATTAACGGGAATCCGTGCGGTCACGGCGATGCGGACAGTTGCGTGGAAAATACACGTAGATGTCGCGCTCGTTGCTTAACCGCTTTCCGTACACTGACAACAGGTCAGCTGTTCGCGCAAAAACATTAAAATGATTGAAAGCTGCTTTAAAAAGCCAAAGAAAGGCGAGTTAGTGGTGTGAGACAGTGTCCAGTGGGTTTGTTTAACTATAAAAGTAAGTCTTATGTGAAGTAGAGAATTTAACAATGGGAGGTTGTTACGTCATTGATGGGGAAATCTACCTCATGTGTTTATTTGAAATTGTCAGTGCACCTTAAATAAACTAATATATAATAATAATAATATATGTTATAATATATAATAATAATATATTTTAAACCAGCAACTGAGATTTACGTTAATTTAAGATGAGATGGTATTTATTGTCATTGTAGTTATACAAGGAAATGTATAAGACCAGCAGCCAAAAAAAAAAACCTATAAACCTATATACCTATATATATATATATATATATATATATATATTTTTTTTTAAAATATATTTATACATATATGTGGGGCGGCTTAGTGGTTTAGCACGTTCGCCTCTCAGCACTAGGGATTCCCAGTTCTAATCCCCATCTGGGTGGAGTTTCCATGTTCTCCCCGTGTCCGCGTGGGTTTCCTCTGGGTTCTCCGGTTTCCTCCCACAGTCCAAAAACATGGATAAAGTTAATTGAATTCTTTAAATTGCCCCATATAGAGTGTGTTTGAGTGTGTGAGTGTGTACCCAGCGATGGATTGGCGCCCTGTCCTGGGTGTAGCTGCCCAGCGCCCGAGACGTTCTCCCCTGGATGGGCACCCCACCGCGACCCTAATAGAGGATAAAGCGGGAGATAATGAATGAATGAATGAATATATATATATATATATATATATGTTTTCTTTCCCCCCGAAATAAAGAAATAACAGAATATAAGTGATGAAATAGCTCGGTGCAGCACAACACAAGAACTTTGTCTAAAAGAGGTAGTGATTGTTATTATGATTGCACAATTACAATAGTGTTTATATATTTAGTTATATCTATTCATCTTTCTATACATTCATCTATCTATATTGTCTATGTACCTTGCTTTTGAGGTTTATTATCTGCTGTACGTCCAAATAATGAATGATGTGTGATTATAAGGTCATTTTACTTCAATAAGCAGCAGTGTGGTTATGACATACGAATCTCATTTGTGGATTTGAATAATAATCTGCTATAAAACTATGAGGTCCAGTTCAAACCCTGTTAATGGTTGAGTGAATTCAACGTTTGGCTTGAATAGTAATCGCAGCCGGGACATTGTGGTTGATCTTTAACATCCTCACATGTCGTCGCTTGTGCACGGCCACAGTAGGATCTCAAACCGTCGCTTACAGGTCAAACATTGACTCCCATAACCATTATCTCTGCGGCAGGTTCAGGTTTAGGAGAAAGTGTGATTTGATGAATGTGTAACCTGCCCTCTCGGTTCATGCCCACATTCCCGAGTCGCCCGGCAACCTGGTTTATGATGCCATATATGGAGCAGGCCAGCGACGCGGGAGATTAATGCGCAGGGAAGTTGACAAACAACTGCATAAAGGGAGTGATTGTACTGTGTACTTTGCAGGCTTGCACGCAAACTAGTGTTCAGGCCCTGCGTGCACACAGATGCCGATGCCGGTTTCTCAGCCTAATTTTGGGTTTATCTCCATGAAGATATGCAAAGCAAAGCTCTTAACGAGCAGTTATGAGCAGCAGGACAGGATCAGACTGATCGCCGGCTCCCACTCGGAGATTAGTCAGGGTCTGGGTGCAGATTACACAGTCAGACTTTTGACTGCTGGGCAAAAATTATGATCTCATATCTCAGCCCTGCATCCTGAAATTAGGATCCAGGTGTTGTGATCACAGGCCACCCCTGTTCTTACATGAGGTCATTTAATAGATGCTTTTAGCCAACCTGACCAACAAGTATTCCAACATGTAGCACTCCTGGAGCAATCGGGGTTAAGGGTCTTGCTTAAGGGCCACTTTGACAGCTTTGCTGGACTTGTCCATCACCTTAAACAATGAGTTGCCGCGCCTCCTTGTAAGTGTGAGTTTTCACAAGCGAGTTCCTATTTATTGAGTAACGACGATTGTGATTGCGGGATTATATAACAGGGATCGGTTGCTTCAGTCTCAGTGACTTCAGCTGGGTTTATATAATGTATGTTTCATTCAATTATTCTTTAATTGTGTTACGGCATAAAATTTTCTTATACTCAATACACCTATTGTGGCAAAACGCAGCGTCAAGCTGCTGTGATCTTTATGGTGAAAGTAAAAAACATTACAGTCAGGGGAGAACATTTCGGGCGCCGGGCAGATACACCCAGGACAGGGTACCAATCTATCACTGAGCACACATTCACACACAGGCATACTTTATAGGCGCAATTTAGAACAGAACCTTGAATCCATGTTTTTGGACTGCGGGTGGACCCAGGGGAACCCAGAGAGAACACGATGAGAACATGCAAACTCCACCCAGATCGGGGTCGACACCGGGTCCCCAGAAAGGTGGGCGTGCTAAACAGTCATTTATAAGATATACAGTATATTTATTTATATTTATTGCAGTGTCCTTGACCTCTGCTGTCTATGGTTTGAAATGTGGACGGTTATATAGATGTAATATCAGCCACATGGTTTCCAGCTTCAGTGAAAGTCTGCGAACTAAAAGGAGATATAACGATCTCTTGCAGTCACAGCAATAAACGACTGGAAATCAATATCTCAAGGTGGAAATCCGCGCTCATAAATAATGGTAGGAGGAAGTCAGTCTCAGGTCTTGGCCGGTGTTGTGGCTTCGTGTTTCCTTGTTGTCGCGAGGTCGAGTGTGCATTCGTCTACCTGGAACATGTTGCACAGTCTGCGAGGATGGAGAGCATTTCATTCGTGTGCAACCAAATCTCAGGTTACTCCGAGGTTTGCGAGTGGACCTTTTAACAGGACGGGGACCGATCTCAGGTGTCTGCGTGTCCGTGTTCCAGCTTCAATGAGAGGCCCCCAGGAGCTGAATGAGGTCTCACGTTACGCTCGCTGGTCCTGTTAGAACCTTTCTCTTGATTCTTTTCGCACTCCTTTGTGCCATCCCTCGCCTTTCTCACGTTCTTGTCTGCATTCCGCCGCATTGTGTGGAACGGTGCAGGTGGAAAAAGAGAACCGAGAGAACGGTCTCTTTAAGGAAAGCGGTTGAAATGCACCAATCTCTTTCACTACCTCCAATCTAAGTATTTATTTGTCCTATTTTAAATGTGGTTCATTTCAAGAGTGACTGCATTTGGGTTCCCCAGTCCTTGTACATGTGTATCGAGACACCTACAGGATATCCCATCGGGGTTATCCTAAGGGACGTCCCATTGTAAGCTGGTGTCCTCATCTGGGGAGGCATTCAGCAAGATTTGCAGACGAGTGTGTCTGTGTGAAGGTCATTTCTGAGGACAGGCACTGACCGTCGTATAGGGACTATAAGAGGACCATCCAGTTACTGTTCCCGCCAAGCGGAAAGCGTTCAAATGTCCTAAATGCGTAACTGGGTGCCTGATTTTATACGTCTGGGTTTGGTTGTCTCATCATCCTGATTACAGATCAGTGGAAATGAAAGTGATGACAGTAATAATGAACTGATTAATCAATCATTTTAATAATAGAAGTTCCTGTTTTTACTTTTCAGTGAATGGAAACTGATTATCTGAGGGAGCGTGGACGGAATGAGACGTTAGTGGACATCAGCAGATTAAGGGGGTGCTGGGCTGCTGAGGTTAAATAGAACCACGTAGACATTCAGATCCCCTTATATAAGGTTCTAACCCTCTGGTTAGATATGTACACACACACCCACAGTGTGCTGTGTGTTATCATGCCCTCGTTGCTTGTCTTAGTTAAGGTGTGGTGTTGAAGTTGGCAGAGTCCTGGTTTAAAAGCTGCTTTGCCTTCTATGGAAATGCTCGCCGCTCGTCCCACACCTACTTCAGCAGCTCAGAGGCAGACATGCGGCAGGACGAGCTGTGAGGAGGGCGTACGGATTCACGCAGGTAAAAGACAACGATTTTACTTTGATGTCCTTCACAAGAGACGGAACACGACGATTAGAGATCCACTCGATTCACGTAGGCGTGGGCCGAGATCGCATACTTGCGCCGTGTGTCAGCCTGGAGCTGTTTTGTCTTGTCGTGGATGAGAGTAATCCCTTTGTTTTGTCTGGGTGGGTTGTTGGGGAGCGGCTGCCGATGGCCTAAGAGACCGCGAGCGTGGTGAGAGGATGTTGAAGGCATGTTCATGTCAACACTTTACAGATAAGCTGGTTTAATCTCAGACTGTGTTTTCAAAAAGCAGACAGGAGACACGATTACAGCCTCATGGATCAGATCAGCATCAACATCCAGGTCCTGTAATCTGTACATCTATGTAATCTGTACATCTATATAGCCTGTGGGTTGCGTGTGACACGGAGGTCCTCCTTCGCGTTGGACCCGGAGCGAAGGCCGGCGCCCTCCTCCTGCGTGGGTCGGATTTTGTACGATTGTTGATTTGGATCAAGAAACCTTCACAAAGTTCAAATTATTATTGACATAAAATAAATAAAGCCATAAACGGAGCCAGTTTAGATGATGTAACGCTGTAGTTCATCATGTGACCCTTTAGGCTCATAGAGCATTAAGACTGTAGACTGTGGTTTTGCTATGAATCACAGATCACAGATAGTTTTATTTTAGGAGGAAAAAAAAACACCCTCCTTCACGTCATTCATTCAGCTCTGAGCTCTTTATTTTGTTTGTAGGCAAATGAGTCTCTTCATTCAAAGAAATGAAGCTCTGACTCGAACCTGGTTTCAGGTTCCACTGTATGTGTAATCAATAGGAGAATAATCCAGAGTATTTAAAAAAAATTTAATTACATTTAAAATTGACATCAACACATCGTATTGACAGTGAGATGCACGGATGGATTCCGCTTGAGGAGATGCGCACCATGACCTCCTCACCTGGTGAGGGCCTGGAACAGAGGGCTTCGTTTACCTGCACCTCCACCTTGTTGAACGCAGGACCAAGCAGAGGGTTCACTCTATACCGCGTGTGTTCAATTCGAGATTTAAACAAAACACGTCAACACAAAGCAGCTGTACTAAATCCAAATGAGGAGGCAAATGTGACACTGGCCAAAAAACACCAGGCTTCATAAGGACTTCCTGAGGAAAGTGGCTCCGATGGGGAATCCCTGTGAGAGGGCAGACAAAGAGGGCAGAGCTGGATGAAGGGATGGGACTTTAAAGCCCTGTTTGTACCTTGTGGGCGTGTAAAAGTAATCCTGCCGGACACAGGGTGAATATCCCAGACCGATTTGAGATCTCGGCTCGGCCTCGCTTCGGATGTTGAGATTTTGGGCAGCAGGATCCGTGCAGGAATTCGGACCCCCCCCACCTCCTCCCCCTCGTCTCTATTGTACACAGCCCTCGCTTTGTACTTTCGTTCTCCGTCATGCGCAATGTGAAAGTGTTTACACGAGCCGAAGTGAAGCTCCTGTAATCTAACAAACGCGGGTTTATTTAAGTTGCATGTTGATTAAAGAGCATCGGTTCCACGTGTTTATGGGTGTAGGTTCGATATTTCCCTACTTGTACAGTGCAGAAGTAAACACACACACACACACACACACACACACACACACACACACACACACACCCCCCCCCCCCCCCCCACAGCCCACCCCAACACCCTCAACCCACACACACTCTTGCACAAAAGGAACACAAGTGTTATGTAAGTGGAAGGTCAAGTTAATGACCTGGACCCAAATGCTGCCTACTTATTATGAAATAGGGGGGGGGGGGTGAACTAAATCTCAGCAATGTCCCCCACATCTCTACATGACTGTTCCAGTGTTTCAGCTGAAACGAGACCTCATGCAGAGCTCTGGACTGTAACTCTATTGGTCTCTTGTTTGGTGTCCACTGTACAGTATGCGAGCTGAATCTGCAGCCGTTTACAGGAATGTGTCCCGGCTCTGAACATCCCTCTTCCTGTGTTTGTTATGTCCAAAAAGCCCCGTCGTCATGGGGATATTCGTCGTCCCTCCGGAGCGCGCTGCCCTATTCGTGGCAGAGTTGAAATGCGCTTCGAAAAGCCGAGCGCACCGAGGGACTTCTGGTATTTTCCAGTGTCTCGTTCCAGAAGCCAAACCAAATGTTCTGCATCTGGCTCTTTTTTTTATTTTCCTTTTACGTAATAAGTAAGCACAGACCTTCTGGACAGACATTTATAGCCTGGTTCTCTCTAACACTCACACACACACACACACACACACACACACAGTAAGAGAATTACACACTAACTATTACTCAGTTTCTCCTCCCCACATTTTCCTCTCCTCCTCTACGTTCCTCTTTTCTAACGGTCAGCAGGGCTTCCCTCACACTCGCTCTCTTCTTGTCCTTCAGGACGGATGCCGGAGACTCCGACTGACCCTGCACGAGCAGAACCAGAACCAGTACCAGCCCACCGCAAGGAAGGTAAGACCCGCGCACAATGACCACAAACACTGACCTGTGGGGGCGGAGCCATGATTTATTTACCTTCACTGCTGCTGATCGAATATACAGACAGGATAAAAGATTAGAAAACTGTTGTACAGGGTTCCCTTTCTTTTTTAATGTCGTCTCATCATCTTCTACTTAATCCTTTAGTAGGGATGGGGGGCACACTCACTTATACACACACCCACACTATATAGGGGCAAATTAGAGCAGTCAATATGCTTTGAATCCACTTTTGGGAATGTGAGAAGAAACCAACACAGACACGGGGAGAACATGGAAACACCAAAATCGGGATTCGAACCCTAATCCCCAGCGCTGAGAGGGGACCTCATTCATCTTTTGTCTTCATAATTCTCTGGAACGTCTGCAGCACGGTTCTCCCGCTCTTCCACCTTTTCCAGCTTTGCAGATTGCTTTTCTCAGTAAATCATCTCTCTTTGTTGTTGTTCCGAGTAAATCTCTGATCTTTTACCGATAGCACGACCTTCCGCCTGAAATCCAGGAGAGTATCGGTTCTGAGGACACACGGGCTCACTGTCTCACTCCCAAGACATCATTACATAACTGTCTCCTGCCGCTTTCCATTTCTCTCTCTCTCTCTCTCTCCTACTCCTCCCCTTCCCTCTCAGCACCACCCCGCCTCCATCCTCCCATCTCTCTGTTTCTAAAGATTTGAACCTTTAATTTATTTTATTTGATCTTTTCTCAGCCTGTCGGCAGAGCGTACGCCGTGGTGCAGACCCCCGGAGACAAACAGCCCCCCACTGAGAGGCAGCCTCTGAAAACCGAGCCGGCCAAAGCGGAAGAAAACGTCGAAGTCATAAAGGTTGGACATTAAGATCCTGTGTGTTTGAGAAAAAGCCATGAATTAAAAAAATTTTGTGCATTTTTAAAGTTTTTTTAGGTTGTTTTTATTCACTTTATGTGTTTGTGTGTGTATTTCATGGGGTTTTGGCATGCCTAAAGTGCATTTTTCATGTGTTATTTTTTTTATTTTTAGTGTGTTCTTTGTGCATTTCCTTCAGTTTGCATGGTTTAAGTGCATTTATATGTTTTTTGTATTCATTTTTGGGTTTTTCTTGTGGTTTTCGTGTTTTTATTTTGTATTTTTAGTGTGTTCTTTGTGCATTTCCTTCAGTCAGTAAAATCGGCTGTTTGTGTTCCAGGTGTATCTGAAGGCGCAGAAGCAGGAACAGGACAGAACCACGCAGAGTCTGAAGATGCTCTCCGATGAGGTTTCCCAAATCCAGGAGGTGAGTGCGGCGCCTCGGCGGCTCTCTGAATCAGCCGGCGGGCCGCGTGTACGTCTGTGCGTGACGCCCGTGCGCTCTCTGTTGCAGGTGAGGTATTGTTTGAAGAGCCTGCGCGAGCAGATGGCAGCTAAGAGCCACCACAGAGGCGAGCACAAGGTGAGAACGAGTGAGCGAGACGGGTGGACGTCAGGGGACGGTGGGTCGCACTGTCAGGTTCTCACCTTTTTTTCCCCGATCGTCTCAGTTGCAGTTGGGCCGAAACGGCTTGAGCAAAAGCAGCTGCAGTCTGTCGTCCGTCGGATCGATGGAGGATCTGGATGATAATCAGGTTAGATGGTTCACAACCACACATACACACACACACACACACACAAACACACCCACACACACACACACACACGTGTCTTCGTATCATTAAATTCAACCTTCATTACATCCTGCTGGGTTCCAGCTGCCTGTTTTTGGCAGAACGAGCGCTGGTTCCTGAAACTACACAAAGCCTCATTTATACCCAACCAGGATTTGAATAGGCTTTGTGCCTGTGTGTGTGTGTGTGTGTGTGTGTGTGTGTGTGTGTGTGTGTGTGTGTGTGTGTGTGTGTGTGTGTGTGTGTGTGTGTGTGTGTGTGTGTGTGTGTGTGTGTGTGTGTGTGTGTGTTTGAGCCTGCCTGCCTGCCTGCCTGGAAAAAGTTAACAGCAGTGAGGACTTTTACAGACTGTGCCCACACCCTGATGACGCACACACACACTTTTCCCACCGTCAAGCTTGGATTTCCACTTTCATTCTGATTAGACAAACATTCTCATGAGGATTGTCAGCTCATGTCTTGTCCGTAAACGCTGGATTCTGTACTGTGTGTTCACATGTCTCTGGAATCAAACATTTTGATTACTCTGGTTGTGCGGGTCGGAGACGATCAGACACAGCAGTGGAGTTATTAAACTCGCTGCACACTCGATTACACACATCTACATTATTGCGTCATTGTGTAGATGTAACATTAAAGACATTAAATTGGCTCCTGGGTGTCTGCACAGTTTGTGCTGATCATCCTCTAAATCCTTCATGCACTCCCCACATAATAATAATAATAATAATAATAATAATAATAATAATAATAATAATAATAATAGTGGTCAATAGCATCCACCACCCAAATAGTCCCTGATTTGTTGGGGGGGTCCGGATTATTAGATAAGAGTACACAGAGGATAAACACAATATGTAAAGAATCACATGGACTGCAGTCTGTAATAGTTGAACTACAAAGTCCAACTACAAAGTACAAACGGATCACATTGACATGGTGAGGAAACTCTAAACCCCGTCTCCTCCTCTCAGGACGGTGTGGATGAGCAGGAGCGCGCGAGGATGCGGGAGGTCAGCAAACGTCTGTACAACCAGCTGCAGGAGGCGGAGAGGCGTCACCAGGATGAGAAGGAGATCTTGCAGGTGAGCCTGTTCTCCGGGTTTGGATTTGCCCCGTATGAAGTCACCGCGGCTCTTTGTGTGCGTTCCATCGGTTCGCTACGTTCACGGGGTGGAGAGGAGGTGCCGCTGGGGCGCGTCCCGGCCGAGGGTAAAGAAAGGGCCGGGATGAGGGAATGCCAATGCAGTGTTCTGGACTTTTAGTGATGTGAGGTGAATGGAGTGAGGGGTCTTCAGGTCATTAATGTGTGCTTGAGTGTGCTCCGTTTGTTACTCTCTTTGGGTGTGGTGGGTCTTTTGTTGTTGGTTGAATAAGCACCTCATGTATTCAAAAGGGGCAGGTCCTGTGAGTCAGGATTTTAACTTTAACTCACAGATCAGGGTTTCATTACAGATTAATGGAATTCATGACGAATAGTTTCAAAAATAGGATAAGTGTCATGAGCAGGAAAGAGTCCTGTGGTTTAAATGTAGAAGTGAAAGAGTCAGAATGCCTTGTTTTAGTTCTATATTTTAGAAAAGCGGGCGGCACGGTGGCTTAGCACGTTCGCCTCTCAGCGCTAGGGATTCCCGGTTCAAATCCCCATCTGGGTGGAGTTTCCATGTTCTCCCCGTGTCTGTGTGGGTTTCCTCCCACAGTCCAAAAACATGGATCAAGTCAATTGAGCTCTCCAAATTGCCCCATATAGAGTGTGTCTGTGTGTGTGAGTGAGTGTGTGCCCAGCGATGGATTGGCGCCCTGTCCTGGGTGTATCTGCCCAGCGCCCGAAACGTTCTCCCCTGGATGGGCATGGGGAACCCCCCTGCAACCCTAACCCTACCTATCCCTACCCTATCCCACCAGGTACTACAGCTGAAGTGCCCTTGGACAAAGCTCCTAACTCCAATTACTCCACCGGGCTCCCCACCACTCCGGTTACGTGTGTGTGTGTGTGTGTGTGTGTGTGTGTGTGTGTGTGTGTGTGTGTGTGTGTGTGTGTGTTTCACTGCACGGATGGGTTAAATGTAAAGGCCACGTTCCTCTGTGTGCGAGCGCTGTATGCAAAATAGATCCCTTCATGACTTTAATCCTTTTTCCCGTATGTCTCCGTCCTCTTAGGCCGAGGCGGGGCAGTACAAGCGGCAGCTGTCCGAGCAGAGTGACCAGCTGAAGGAGGCGCAGCTGAACGCACAGCAGCAGGACCAGCGCATCAAAGAGATGCAGCGGCTGATGGGCGGCATGGAACAGGAAAGCTCCACGCTCAGAGACGAGCTCAAGAGCCGGGAGGCGGAGCTGATGAGACTGCGGGGTGTCCAGGTGGACGGGGTTGATAACGCGAGGTAAGGAATTTCAAAGGAACCCTGTCTGACTTGAGGTCCGTCGACTTTGAAGCCCTTGATAACTAGAATTTCTGATTAATTTTATTTTCACCCTGAATTCATCCAGACTGGAGGAGCTGGAGAAGGACAACGCCATCCTGAAGGAGAAGATCTACCACCTGGACGACATGCTGAAGAGCCAGCAGAGGAAACTCAGGCAGATGATCGAGCAGGTACGCAGCAGAACCCAAAACACTGTACCGTATTACAACCTGGTTCCTCAAACACACCCATGCTAAAGATCTCCCCCCTGGTCCCCTACAGCTGCAGAACTCCAAGATGCTGATTCAGGAGCGTGACCGCGTCATCAGGGAATTGGAGGAGAAGGTGGCTTTCCTTGAAGCAGAGGTCAGAGTCCACATTTAATGCCTTATTTTCTTTTTTTGTATATATATATATTTTGGGGTATATCTCATAACACGTTCCGAAAATCTGCCTACAGAACCGAGAGATGCGAGATCAGATTGATTACTACCTGGGGAGCCAGACCTCCAACAACCTGCCATCAGAGTCCAGCGCTCAGATCGTCTACAGGTAACAGAGACATACACAAAGAGAGATGCGCCATGCCGTATATCGGTGCCCGACCCGTAAATGGTCTGAACCATATTGTTCACCAAAGTTTAGAAATAAATTTTCATATAAATCTGAATTTATATGAAAAAAGGCGGCACGGTGGCTTAGTGGTCAGCACGTTCGCCTCTCAGCACTAGGGATTCCCGGTTCGAATTCCCATCTGGGTGGAGTTTCCATGTTCTCCCCATGTCTGCGTGGGTTTCCTCCAGGTTCTCCGGTTTCCTCACAGTCCAAAAACATGGATCAAGTCAATTGAATTCTCAAAATTGCCCCATATAGAGTGTGTCTGTGTGAATGAGTGTGTGTCCAGCGATGGATTGGCGCCCTGTCCTGGGTCTATCTGCCCAGCGCCCGAGATGTTCTCCCCTGGATGGGCATGGGGAACCCCACCGCGACCCTAATAGAGGATAAAGCGGGAGATAATGAAATGAATGAATATATGAAAAAAAAGCTGCTAGACAAAAAGTGGACATTATGAGCTGTGTCATTGCACAGTTTGTCCGCCAGAGGGCACCAACAACCTTCAGTTTGATAGCGCTGATACGCAAAAAAAGACAGCTTAATATAAACAGTGAATCGATTCCTAATGAGCACTAAACCTGCTCAGGCTATTTATATATTGTATTTTGTGATTTGGCCATTATAGGGCTGTTTTTACGTTCGCGATTATATAGATAATGTAATGTAATCCTAGATAATTAGGATTATATTACATCACAGAAGACCAGATTATGAATAATTTGGTTTTTGATAAACACACGTATGAATCAAACCTTGTTTTCTTTATTATAGTGTGTTTGTAAGCATTTTATAAAAGTAATAAGACCCACAAGGTTGTGTATTATTGTGAAAGAGGTGTGACTGTCATCCGCTACACGTCAGGCCTAATTACACCTTTTTATGTGATTCATTCACAATAATGCACAACCTCTCGTACCTTATTACGTTCATAAACCAGTTACAAACTGATAAGGTGGATGGAAGATGCTCGATTCGTTGTCTCGTGTCCTAATGTGATAATTTGTCTCCTCCGCAGTAAGCCTTTAAAACCCAGCACGCAAAGTAACAAGAGCCTCCCGTTCATCAAAGTCATAGAGATCAAGTCATGAGCGAGTGCAACCGCGCCACCGGATCCAGATCCGACATCCAGACGCAGCCAGTCACCCGGCTCCCGACCCCGCAGCGCCCCACCCTGCTGGGCCGACCCTCCCCGCTCACCTCTGCGACACACTCCTGTCACGTTAATAATCCGGCTGCTGCTGCTTTCCACCGGACGCAGTGTTTCCTCCAGCTCCCGTTAATCTAAAGGACAAGAACCGAGATTAAAACCAGATGAAGAACGCCACACAGACGGCCCTCCCGGCACAACGCACTGTCTCAATTGAAAGCTGGACACAGTGCCGCACTCGATCCTCAATCCCACCACACTTGAAGCCACTCACGGCCGGGTGTGAGGAGGTCCCAGAGCGCGGGAACGGCGGGATGACGTCTCAATGAAGGAATTCTCCTAACACGATCCGTTCAGTTGTTCCATGACTCTTTTGAAAGGAGGGCGTCCGGACAGGTGAGGACACGCCCACCTGTTTTTGACTCGCCCCTTCAAATCCTGTCCTACAACTCTTTTTAGATGATCTCACAAAGTGTAACCACGGTAACTAGAGGAGAAAAAAAAAACAAAAAAACAACAACAACAAACCGCACTGTAAACTGTTTTACAACCAAAGTAGTTACAGGTACTGCTGCCAAAATCTCATTGGCCGAGCCGTTTTCTGAGTTATTGTGTGAACCTCTCTATGGCAAAGTACTGTTTGCTGGTGTGTTGGAAATGTTGGGAACCGGTTCCAATGACCACATCACACAATGCAGTTGTGCTGGTTTTAAAATTTTATATGGAGCACTAAACAGGTACCCCCCACCCCCAACCTTTTAGCCTTCATGTAGCTTCACAACAATGGTTGCTGTAAGCAGAGCACATGTTATCCTACTTAATATTTTATTAAGTATAGAAATGATGCTTGTGTTGTCTGATGTAGATGACAGGTTACCGTCTGAGTGCTGCTTTATTGGAATAATTGTATAAATACAGTCATGAGTTTGATCACGCCACCTTTTTGGCTCCACTTATCGTCCATGTTCTCAGTTCCTATTCCTGTAAAGATGGACTTTGTAGTTCTACAATTTCAGACTCTGCTCTATACGTTTGTGTTCTACAGTACATACTGTGTACTCTGTTCTCTAAAAGTTAGTTTCCCTATAGCACCACCACAGAGAACCACCAGGGCACTAACCATAGCAAAGAACACAGATGGACTACAGTCTGTAATTGTAAAACTACAAAGTCCATCTGTAGGATAAGAGGAGCAAGAAGGAAGCAGTCCACCCAAGTGTTACTCTGAATCCCAGCTGTTTGTTTTCCATCCTCCCATCATCTCCTGTTTTCTCGGGGGATTTCTCCGAACATTTTCCCCACGTTCCCCTGGTTCCCAAATAATTAACCACGACCAGCATTCCTGCTCTCACCACTGGCACGCGTGCATCCTGTGATAATGAATCTTTCCACTAACAGCGCACTGCCGTTAACTCATTTCACTTTGTTGACCTTGTACATACTGTAGATAGATGTTCCGCGCCTCCCGTCGAGTTCTAACGCAAGCGGCGTTCCGCTCTGTTCCAGCTGCAGCTTTTAACTTAATAATATTTAATGATAAACTATTTCTGTAATTTAACTCGAGTGGTTTGTAGATGACGTGATTCCGTGTGATTTGTATTTAAGGAAAGTAATAAAAGTTATTTACAAAAAGATCTGTGTGTTTGTGATGTATGTCGCATGCCCCCTTCTTGCCCTGTTCTTTATTTCCTCCACTTATCATACAGAAGGACTTGAGTGTCCATCACAACAGTGTCCATCTGTGTTCTTTGTTTTTTTCTTAGTCCTCTGTTGGTTCTCTGTTGGTCAGGAGCATCACAGAACAGGTATCATTTGGGTGCTGGATTGTTTATTGTCAGTTCTGCAGTGACACTGATGCGGTGAGGGGGTTCTAGTGCAGCAGGGCTGCTCTAGTTTCATTCGGATAGGAATAATGCAGCCACCCAATAATCCCTGCTCTGTGGTGGTTCTATACTACAGATGGACTACAGTCTGGAATTATAGAACTACAAAGTCCATCTGCATTGTAAAGCTGAACCTAGTAATGATTTTGATGAAATGCTGCCATCTAGTGATAAAACATCAGAAGTACTGAAACGTGAAACAAGCGGTTGGAACTGGAAATAATATAAAAATAAAGGATAAAAATAAACAAAATACAACCAAACAAATGGAAACATAATAAAAACGAGGAAAGCTCGTATAAATCAACACTGCTACAGAAGATTAACAAACACACGATGATTGTTTTTGTAGCTGAATACGCTGCGACGAACTACACAGAAGGCCGCGTCCCGAATCACGTTGACGTGTTTATCAAGGCACCTTGTTCGCCGCGCGATGTAGTGCACTCGTTGCTAAAGTAGTGAGATGATTGGAACGCGGCCGGGACAGCGTCTGTTTGTGTTTCGCTGTATCGTTAGCGTCGCTCCGCTGTTTTGTTTCGTTAAAACGCGTCGTTGTGAATTAAAGTCACCTTTATCCGGATCGTTTTCACCAAATAAACGTTAGTTTTGGTCTAAAGTGTAAAAGCCGACACCGCGGGATGGATAACTGCAGAGACGCCGTTCCATAATGACAACAGAGACAACAGTTTCACACGGAGACAAAACTCAACAGGTAAGGACATTTAAAGTCCTCTAAACGCGGTTTAAAGTCGTTTCCTACACGTTGCGGTTAATTAAATAATTGTATAAATATAGTTCGTTCTTAGATAAAAGTTTGCGGGTTTTTTGTTTTGTTTGTGGGCGTCAAATCTGGGGTGTGACGTCACCAATTGCACTCTTGATACATTTAATGAAAGATTTGACGGATTTTAAGTATTTCTAATAAGCATATTAATTATGTTTGATATTGAAACAGACGTTTTTTTAAATAGCGAATAATGCTGAAAACACTTTGCATCTATAACCTTGGACATATTTGCTGCTCTCACCACTAGAGGGCGACCCGCACTGTCGTTTAATTGAATTGTGTATTGTTTGTATTTGTATTGTAATGACGTTTTGGACGCGCTGTTGCACACGTGCGCTTCACGTTGGGTTGTGTAGTTGCTGTGTTTTGTAGCACTTTGTTCTTGGAGAACGTTGTTTTGTTCCACTGTACGCTGTACATCACTTTATGTTGTTGGAATGACAAATAAATGCACTTGAACTTTATATAAACGCGTTTGGATCGTTGCTTATTACACAGTCTACAAAACGACAAGCGTGTAAACGTCTACAGGGGCTGAGAGGCCAAATTACTGTTATTAATTAATTGTCACTGTTATTTTAGAATGAAATTAAAGTGAAATATAAAGCTATTCAATGGGGGAAATCGTTCGGTGCAGGATCACTTCTGTCCAGTGGATGGACATTAATTAATTAATCTGTTGTGGATTGACATTAATTCATAGACTAATGCGTCATTAATTCAGACTCTTGTTTGAGTCTTATGCTTTATAAGAGACATCTTCTTGTTTTGACGCAGTGTCTATTTCTTAAAGCATCACGTTTCATATAGACACATTTTGTAGTGTTATAATTGTAGTCTGTTTTTTTGTTTTGTTTTGTTTTGTTTTGTTTTTTTCTACATACGTGTCCCCATTTGAGTTCTCTCATCCTCAGGACCATCAGAGAACATTCTGATGATGCTGACGTGCTGCTATAAGTGTGTAAGACACATTGCCTTTATTGCTGCATCGTGCAGATGTAATATAAGACATTTTGCTCACCTGTTGTTCCACAGTTTGTGTTATCCTCCAATCCTTCTGTCCTCATGGGAAGCTGGATATTTTTGTTTGGTGCACTAGTCTCGGTTCAGTGTGATGTCACAGCAAAATGTTCCCCTGTGATTTCTCCCCATTTCTTCTTTGCACTGAAGTGTATTTGGTCAGGTGCTGTATAGCTGTAAGGAGTGTACATACACATGTATTTGTGTGTATATACATGTATCTGATAATGTGTATAGGTGTTTGTATATTGTGTGTAAATCTTAGTTTCTATGTGTTAATATGTCTGTCTCTCTCTCTCTCTTTCTATATATATGTGTGTTTGTATGTAAATGCATATCCATGTCTGTTTATCTTTGTGTGTGTGAATCTGTATAGTGTATGTAAATGTATATGCATCAATGCGTATACATGGATGTGTATAAATGCATGACTGTGTTTATTTTTGTGTAAACATGTGTGTAAATGTATATGTGTGTCTGTTTATCTTTGTGTGTGTGTTTATATAATAATAATATGTAATGTAATATGTATATGTGTCTGTACGTGTGTGTGTAAATGCATGAACACGTCGATTTATGTTTGTGTAAATGTGTATTGTCAATGTGTATACGTTTGTATGTAAATCTCTCTCTGTATATGTTTATTAGTGTCTCGGGGTGTATATGTTTCTGTGAATACATGTCTCTGTGTATGTGTGTATGTAAATCTGTAAATCTATATACCTCTCTGTATATGTTTATTAGTGTCTCGGGGTGTATACGTTTCTGTGAATACATGTCTCTGTGTATGTGTGTATGCAAATCTACATGTTTGTATCTTTGTGTGTGTGTGTGTTAATGTGTTTACATGTCTAAAGGTACATACCTGTATAAGCAGTGTAAAGGTATATATGTGCCTGTGTATTTGTGTGTGGTAACGTGTATGTTAATGTGTTTGTATTCATGTATGTCTATGTACATTAATATATAAAATAAAATAAAAAAAACACAGACCCATGTTGTATTGAGCAGATTTATAGACAGGCAGAGTCTCTAAATGCACAGTAGCTTGAGTTCTGAGCCTCAGTAATCTCATAGTCGTTACATTCCTCTGAAACACACATCCAAACTTAAAGTGCACTTAACAGACCTGGCATACGTTCAAGGCATTCGTCCTGCCCCTCACCTGCCCTCGCCCCCCGCCTCCGGTTCTATGTCTAATCTACCAGATGCTACAGAAATGTATCGACACATCACGTGGGGCGGCTGTAAAGTAATAAGTTACGTGAGACTGGTCACCATGACGATTCGGCCTGGACGTTCACAGCTCCGCTCACATCAAGTCTTGAAAATCTCGTCCGGTTCAAACGGGCAGCTTGGACAGAGGGAATGCTGAGAAAAGGTGGCAGTGACTTGTCTTTTCTTAAAAAGTAAAAAAAAAAAAAAAAAGAAGATAAAAAGAATGAACCCACATTTCTACGGATCGATCCGTTTTTCTATCAGACGCTTCAGCGCCGAAACTCCGAGGTCCTCCCGAACATGCCCCCGGGTGTCACAGCCTCTGAATCCTCTCTCAACACACTCCTCGCTGACGTCAAGGGTCAGCGAGTCGTTCCACGTCGTAGGTAACGGACAGTGTGTTTTCAGTCTCTTACAGTGTGCTTTCCAGTGTGTTGTAGTTGTCCTTGAAGTTCTTGAGTTCGAGGAAGTGTTTGGGTCTCTTACTGCGCTGACCCGAGGACGGCAGGTACGTCACCTGGATGGTGGAGCCCGAGGACGGGCCGGGGGAGCTGGTCAGGTCTTTGGCTGCAGACTGGTGCTGAAGGTTCAGGCTGGTGGAGCTCGAGTGCGCCTTCACGCTGCAGTCAGGGGACAGAGCAGAGAGAGTGGGAGTGAGAGAGGGGCAGTTTGGGATATTTCCCAAACAGATATCAGTTGAACACGTATTTTTACTCTTAATTCAGCCATTATTTTCTGCTTAATATTATAATAGGCTCGCTGGGCACCCACTCACACTATATAGGGGCAGTTTTAAGCAGTTAATGAACCTATAACATTGCCCCTATGTAGTGTGTGTGAGTGTGTACCCAGCAATAGAGCGGCACTCTGCCCTGGGTGTATCTGCCCAACAAAATAAAGGATTAAGCTGAAGATAATGAATGAATGATTGAATGTATATTTGTACAGACAGTCTGAGTGAAGAACACTTACACAGCAGCCAGCTCAGCCAGGTCCTCTTTGTATCTCAGGAGTTCAGTCTCTCCAAACACCTTCAAAATAATACAGAGAATTTGTTATGTATATATATATATATCATATCAAGATCTTCCCTTCTATCCCGCTCTCTCTCCTCAACATTCTCATTTTCTTTTGTTCTCCCTCTCCCCAAAAATGTCTTTATTCTCTTTTTAAACCTTTTTACAAAGTTTCCTCCCCTTCTTGTTTTTTCTCCCTCTCCTTTTGCTTTAGCATTTTAATTTTTTCATTAATTTATTCATTATCTCCTGCTTTATCCTCTATTAGGGTCGCGGTGGGGTTCTCCATGCCCATCCAGGGGAGAACATCTCGGGCGCTGGGCAGATAGACCCAGGACAGGGCACCAATCTATCACTGGGCACACACTCACTCACACAAACACACTCTACATGGGGCAATTTGGAGAACTCAATTGACTTGATCCATGTTTTTGGACTGTGGGAGGAAACCGGAGAATCCAGAGGAAACCCATGCGGACACGGGGAGAACATGGAAACTCCACCCAGATGGGGATTAGAACCGGGAATCCCTAGCGCTGAGAGGAGAACGTGCTAACCACTAAGCCACCGTGCCGCCCTGCATTTTTATTTGTATATTTTACAAATAAATCAAATCTTTCTCTCACCCTGAAGCTTTTTCTTTCTCTCGCTCTGCTTTTGTATTTTTATTTTTAAAATAAATCTCTCTCACTCACACACACACACCCACCCCGGTGCCATGTCGAGCTTTGTCGTAGCCCTCCAGCAGGCGGTCGATAAGGTTGCTATGGCTGGTCTTTATCAGTGCGTGTGAGTCTCGCAGGTTCGTGAGCCAGTCCCTGTAGCGCTGTCCCGTCAGAGAGCTGGGGCTCCAACCAAGTTCAGGAGATACGATGCCTGTGTGTGAGACGACAGACAAAAAAAAAAAAAAACAGATGTGTCCCAATACTTTAGTCTTTTTTGTATATTTTGGACTGTCGGTGAACTGAACTAAAACATTAACGGTCTCACAGCGACGCAGAGAACAGAGACAAACAGATTTAAACCTGCAGCAAGTGCACGCATGAAAAAAAAAAAAAAGATCTTACAGGAAACTTTAAACCACAACGAGCCAACTGACATGAACCACATGTGAGAAGTTAACAACTAAACCCTTTTACAATACTCTGTTTGCTAGTTCGGTTTAAAAGACTGAACGTTTAAGGCTGGATTCATGGAAGCAAACATGTTTATACAGAGACACTGAACCACGGCTAAAAGTCATGGATTAGAAATAATCTTTAAAAAGCTTTAAACTGTACATGATATCTCTTAGTTGTACCTGCGTCTCTGACGGCATCCAGTGCTTGCATTCTGAACAGGTAGTTATAGCAACCTGTAGATAAGAAACAGAGACTGTTGAATTTCTAAAGCTTATAATTTGTACATCATTACTTCTTTTATATATATATAGCCTGCCTTTCTTTTTGTATGTTGTATCAGCTTTACTTACTATATACAGTATCAATAAAAAGTTTGGCAGTTTTTGCTCCACTTTCTGTAAAGATGGAATTTGTGTACAATTCTACACTGTACATACATTGTATGTCCCCTTTACTCTGTTCTCTAATGGTCAGAACCCCAATAGTAGCACCATAGAGCAGGGATTATTTGGTGGGTGCATTATTCCTGTCCCTGCAGTGTTACTGAGGTGTTTAAATGAAACTACAGCAGCACTGCTTCACTAACACCCCCCCCACCACGTCAGTGTCTCTGCAGAACTGACAGGGGACTAACAAAAACAAAGAACACAGATGGACTGCAGTCTGTAATTGTAAAACTACAAAGTCCATCTGTATAACATTAACAGTGGTGGTGTAAACAAACACACTCTTTTACCGTTCTGGCCGCGGTGCTTCAGTCGGTCGTCTTCTTGTGAGAGCAGACGAGGCTCGTAACATATCTTGTTTACTTTAGACAGACTGGACTCGATCGCTTCTTTAAGCTCCTGTGGAAATAAAATGACGGTCATAAACTGTATATATATATATATATCCCTGACTCTAAATACTATTTAGTTTAGCGTCACTTAATTAATCTTAATCTTTCCCTTAATTCTGTACTAGGGTTGCAGAAGGTTCCCCATGTCCACTGTATATTCTGTAGAACATCGTTCCTTTTTACCTTCGGGGCATTGTGGCCCAGTGGAGCATGTGGTCCTCGGCGGGATTTCATAGCGAAACGCATGATCTGTCTCTTTACGAAGATGAACAGCAACACAAACACCTACAGAACAGCCACAGAAAGAATGATTAACCTCACTTAGTCCACTAAACATTAATAAATACCAGCGAGAGCAGTTTACGATACAGTGTTATTAGTTTTTTTCAAGTTGTAGTTGGACTGCTGCCTTTTCTTTTGCGCTTTTCCAAACATGACTGTGCCTCAGTCAAGCTGCGAAATACACAGGCTCTTCTAAAAAATCTGCAAAATGGTGAAAATCACAACCTCTGTTCAGGTTCATCCCTAAAATGTTTGGTGAGGTTGGGATAAGGGTTGTATTTGGGCCACTCATGACTTATGACAACGATGACTTATAAACATTGCTTTGTGCACACTTCTACAGGAAGGGGCCTTCCTTAAACTGTTCTGAAGGCGTACAGCTGTCCAGCGTGTATGTGTGGGTGGTTGATTTTGTTGACGTGTGTTAATAGGGCTGAATATAATCGCTGAATAGCGCTGTGTGTTTACAAACATGATGTGCCCCACTCCTCATTTTGGGGGGCAAGCTTGCTCTTACAAGGGCTTGCTCTTCAGTTTGATATCGAAAATACTTTGTTATTCAGACGCAGCTGCAGGACAGATGTATTTATCGACATCTGTCCATCTATTATCTTCTGCTTTATCCTATATTAGGGTCGCGGGGGGAAGGGGGGGTTCCCCATGCCCATCCAGGGGAGAACGTTTCGGGCGCTGGGCAGATACACCCAGGACAGGGCGCCAATCTATCGGTGGGCACACACACTCACACACACTCTATATGGGGCAATTTGGAGAACTCAATTGATCTTAAACCCATGTTTTTGGACTGTGGGAGGAAACCGGAGAACCTGGAGTAAACCCACGTGGACACGGGGAGAACATGGCAACTCAACCCAGATGGGGATTCGAACCGGGGATCCCCAGAGCTGAGAAGAGAACATGCTAAACAGTAAGCCACCGTTTACTATCGCGATGAAGGACACAAAACGCACTTAAATATCTCCCCTTTAATCGCACAAAGTAGGGCAAAAGAAAAGAAGAGTCCAGACCTCGTGTGCGTTACACTTCATAAAGGAGAACATGCCAATGGCCAGTGCTAATATGGGCCGGCAATGAGTTCTGGCCTCGTTTCGTTATAGTTGCTATTTTGTAGTTGTGCGCGTGGCTGTATTGTGACGTGGTCGGCTGCATTTTCAACGTAAACTTAACGTTTCGCTAAACTCATCGAGCCGTTAGCCGTTAGCTGTTAGCCGTTAGCCGAGCAGCTAGCTCGCTTCCTTACCAGAGTTCCGTAGGCCATGACCAGCACTACGTTCACTCCCGAGAGGTTCACCATTGTGGGGCAAATGTTTCGTCAACTCGCTGAAAACGAGCAAACCATCGACTCCGTCCGAAGAATGGCGGCGGTTCATGAACATGTCATCTCCCTCTGCGCGCTCCTACTACAGTGTTGACAAACAGGTGCGGTCACGTGACCCGCCGCCTCAGCGCCCACGGTGGCGCAACACCGCCACTATCTGCCCTGCAGGACGCGGCGGGTAGTGCAGCGGGCACTCACCTGGACACGTCACCCGCGGCTTCCTGCAGTTATGTCATTTGCAAAACACGTCTTTGCTGTACGGCATGACGTCATGTAACACCCGCTGGAATTCGCAGGGTCTGTGTGTCAACTTTGCCCAGCGATGGATTGGCGCCCTGTCCTGGGTGTATCTGCCCAGCGCCCGAGACGTTCTCCCCTGGATGGGCATGGGGAACCCCACCGCGACCCTAATAGAGGATAAAGCGAAGATAATGAATGAATGAATGAATGAATGAATGTGTGTCAACTATTCCCTCGAATAGAGTAAACCAAAAAAGGTGAGGAGAGCGAAGCCAAAGTTCACCCTGACCTTGCTTGTTTTTAGGAATCCCAATAGATTCCTAAAACCACCACAGAGCAGGGTGGTTGGTATGGACGGAGCATTATTCTTATCCCGGCAGTGTTACTCAGGTAGAGAGATGAATGCAATAACCATGTAGGCGGCATGGTGGCTTAGTGGTTTAGCACGTTCTCCTCTCAGCGCTAGATGTAAATATTGTGTATTTCATTTTATGTTCTATGTAGAGTTTATATCCTGATGCCTCACCTCAAGAATTTCTATGTGCACATGTACCAACATTGAGCACAAATGACAAATAAACTTGAAACTTGAAACTAGGGCTTCCCGGTTCGAATCCCCATCTGGCTGGAGTTTCCATGTTCTCCCCGTGTCTGCGTGGGTTTCCTCCGGGTTCTCCGGTTTCCTCCCACAGTCCAAAAACATGGATCAAGTCGATTGAATTCTCAAAAAATTGCCCCATATAGAGTGTGTCTGTGTGAGTGAGTGTGTGCCCAGTGATGGATTGGCTCCCTGTCCTGGGTCTATCTGCCCAGCGCCCGAGACGTTCTCCCCTGGATGGGCATGGGGAACCCCACCACGACCCTAATAGAGGATAAAGCGGGAGATAATAAATGAATGAATGAATAACCATGTAATTGCTGATTATAAACACTTGAGGTCATAATGAAGGTCAGGTGTCGGTGACGTAATATTGCCCCTGACCTATGTCGGTTTTGTGTGTGTGTGTGTGTGTGTGTGTGTGTGTGTGTGTGTGTGTACAGTAACTACATTGGAGTGTGTGTGTGTGTGTATGCACACATATAGATTGTACCAGAGGGCAAAAGATGTGAAAGTACACCTTGTTTCTCAACTCAACCATTAGGTTGATCAAGAGCAAAGGCTTAAGCAGCAATTATATATTATATTATTCTTATATTATATTATACATATATATATATATATATTGCCTGACTAAAAAACTGGGGTTGCTGCAGACGGTCATCTGTGTGTTCGGCAACGTTGTTGTACTGACTGATGTACTGAATGTACATCAGCCAACAGGATATTCCATCAATTCATCTTTTCTTCTTTTTTTCGATAACACAGACATATTCCAAGTTGTCAATCCCAGGATTCATTAGGCGCACATTGTGAGAGAGTGCTTCAGGGAAACCTCATTGTCATACATGGATTGTCCATCACGGAGTCCAGGTCTGAACCCCATGGAGAATCTTAGGGATGTCCCGCAGGAGATTTTGTTCAGTGGTCCAGATCCCATCATCAATACCAGATATTGGGGGGGAAATCAATGTGGCTCTGGAGAGGAATAAATGTTGTGACATTGCAGAAGTTTGATGCCACCGTCAATGCGTGACGTAATCGAGGCTAAAGGCAGTCCAATGAAATATGATAGTGTGTGACCTTTATTTTGGCCGGGCGGTGTGTATATACACTCATTAATGAGTGTCCTGGAAGTTTTCTATTTGTAAACAACTCTTCTTTCTGCACAATTGTGAATGTTCCATCTTTTCAAGGCAGCAGCAGGTGGTTTTTAAGGTCAAGCTTGATTTTCTTGTTTCCGTCTTAATGCTTTAAGTCTGCATGGGAAGTTCACAAGTGCAGATTGTATAGAAAGAACTGGACGTTTTTGTTTGTGTTTTTAACTCACAGAATGACCCGGCATCCCACCACAAGCCCGCGTAGAACTCGAACGGCAGCATTCCAAAGATTTATGCCGTTCTAATGACAGATGGTGAGTTTACGTTTCATTGTCTAATCGATAATATAGATCTTCTGGATTTCCACCTGCATTATGTGTCAAATCAACCCGAGCTGGCTCTGGCTTGGCGTAGCTTGATTTGTACTGTAAGCCTGTGACCCATGTTGGTGTTCCGCCTTTTTAAACATGTACCCGAGTCACAGGTCGTCTCTCATTGTGACGGTACTTTTTTTGTTTTCTGTCTGAAACCTCAAACCTGCTTCCGCCGTTCCAGATGGCAGCGACGTTGAATGCAAAATAGGTGTGTTAAGCAACACAAAGCATTCTGACCTAACTGTGTTTAAGCAGCAGTGCAGGACTCATCGGTGCTGCGAACACAAGGATTTAGTCGTCATGTCTAGGTTTCCCTCAGCATGGTGCACTGCTCCATTTGAACAGCACTAACATTTTGACTTTCTCTCTTTCGTGTGTGTTTCCACTCTATCCGTGTGACTTTGCAACTGCAGGAAGTTCGAGCTCTTCACATTCGGCTGCAGACAGCGAACAAGGTAATCAACCTTCACCCACTTTTACTTTCATAACTCAACCACTATCTCAAACTTAGTCTCAAACTTAGTAATAATAATAATTCATTTCCAATGTGTGTGCATCACGTCCACGTGGGATCGTCTTGTTTTTATCAGACGTGCGGCAGTGCAAATTAAAGTTGAGGCTTGAACCCAAGGTTAGGGCTTCGTTAGCCAAAATAAGGCCGAGCTGTGACGCGGGCCACGGTCCTGTCGTATATACAGGTTATAAGTGTTAAGTCAGAAGGTATACGTATTAAAAGTGTTCATTCATGTTTGTTTTCTTTCTGTCTGGGTGAAGTTATGTAATATGTGACAGAGTGATATGTGAGATGTGTTCATCTGTTACAAATGATGTCATTTACTTTAGAACTGCATGTGAAGTGGGAAATATTAAACAATTTTAAATATTAAACAATATTAAACTCAATATTAAACAATAATGTGCTGATTATTTAGAAAAACTACATTTTTTACTTGTTTAGAAATTATGGGTTTGGCCCCAAAAGAGGTAGATTCAAAAGCATCGTTTAAATAAGCTTAAATAAGTTCACGTTTTATGTGGAAAAAAATTAACTGGTTTCGTTTAAAGGACTGTAAACAGCAGAAAGTGGTCATGCCATCACATGATGCTCATGCTCAGTTCTCAGTAGACGAAACTCTCACAAGTCTGACATCACAGCAGCACCTCTTTCTGGAGGAACATGACTGGAGTGACGCGACATTTAAAACATTTAAAACAAAGAGAACCTAATGTTAATCACTCCATAGTTCTCCAAGTGTTCTTTATCTCCATGTTGTTCTAAGATGATCTCATGACGCAGATCTTTGTATTGTTGTTATTGACATCATAAAATGTAAATGTCGGAAAAAAAATTCTATAGAAGTTGGAGAGGCCGAAATCAAAGGTATTGCGCAACCTACAGGAGCTTTCATGACATTTCATTCAGTCCGTTGCAGCCGTAATAGATTTCACTCTGCAGGAAAGTATTTCCACAAGATTTATTAAAATTGTCAAAGTTTAGGTGTTAAGGTCTTGTGATAATGTTAATTGGCGCATAATTGGTCCCTTTTTGGTATTTTTGGGGAGGGGGCAGTATTTAACCTACCCCAACCGTTTAAATAGTAATCCACCAAAGTCAGAGCGCACCAGGCTCATATTGGGACTGATGATAGGCTTCAGATGGTCAAAACGAATCGCTGTAAACCAATAATTCATATGAGTGATGGTTTAAAATCTATGACATCATTCATGACATCTTATTTCTCGAGTTTCCCCAAGTCTGCCATTCAAACGAACTCACATTTTAAGAAGGAATTCTGTTTTATCTACCTAAAACCTTAGTTTTCCATTGGTTCTCGTCAGTGCAGTGCGGTGCTGTATGAGTCTTGTCAGGGCTAGTCCCATTAATAGCTTCTCTTTATTTTTTTTTATGTACGTTCAAATTTCCAGATGCTTAAAATTTCTATTCATGTGTGTCACAAGATGCATGTCCACACAACGTACACGTGTCTTCAGGACTGAGTCACTAACAAAACAAGGCATGAATGGTGCCGTAAGTCGGCGCTTCAGTTGGGCGGCGGATGGGATCCACTGTTGATGCTTGTTTATTGCTGAGTCCTAAGATACTTGGTTGAAACTGAGTCATTAGACTTTTGGCCACATTCTGTCCCATAGTGAGAGAACCAGTAAAACTGAAGTTCTCCCCCAATTAGCCTGGGTCCTCACAAGGTTCCTACCTTAAAATCGAACACCACCGGGGAGTTTTATCTTGCCGGATGTAGTATTAAAAAACACTTTATAACTAATTCAAATTAAACTAAAAACTGGAGTGAGTCTGTGAGTGCCTCCAGACCTGCATTCTTGACTTTATTTTTAGCGACATACCTTTGCTGTGTAACGAAATAATAAGCTTAACTGATCCCGGAACAGTTCACAGCTGTAAGGCAGTGATGCAACGTGGTCTTAAAATCTCAAAGCAACTTATGTCTTATGAGATTGTTGACATTTGCTTAATAATTATTAATATACTAACTGTAATGCTTCACCTTCTGCCATCCCATAATAACACTTCTCTATTTGTCTGGAAAATTGGTTCCATGTACTATATAGATAATTGTGTCCTATCCCTTCCGTCGAGCTCTGAACCCTGGATGCTCTATAGTCACAATGATTCTGCCAAGGCGGTAGCACTTATCGTGGGAGGGGTGGCGGGGTTCCCCATGTCCATGCAGGGTAGAACGTTTTGGGCTCTGATAATGTCCTATGATCTCTCTTAAGATGAAACCCTTTATGTTTATTTAACATTAAAAGTTCCTTATAGTTTATCTTAGCTTTGGGATCTTATCATTTCTTGAACTTGTGCCAGAGTATTTGCACACGGCACGACACCTGCCCTCACACAGTTCATGTGTGTAATAAACAAACGCTGCTTCACAATCAGCTGGGATTCACCTTTCAGCACGTGAGAGGAGAGTATGGGATGTTGCTACACCCCCATGTCCATCCAGGAGAGAACATTTAGTGCTGGGCAGATACACCCATAAAATCGATCCATTTCAGGGCCAATTTGAATCCGTGTTTTTGGACTGTGGCAGGAAACCGGAGAACCCAAAGGAAACTCCATCCAGATCGGATCCATATAGGTAACATATGAGTTTCTAATTTACATTTTGTATCACTGAGTGTGTGACCAATGGAAATATAATGTCGTCAAAGCCGCCACACTTTAACACAGTGATTTAAAGTTAACCCGGCGTGAGGTTAGGCTTTTTCAAAGCCGTGTTTTTTTATCCATCTTCACTCTTGAATAGATTCTCAGGCTGCGAGACTCTGGGAGTCAAACAACAGGTTCCTCTCGACGTCGAGAGCGTCCGCCGGGTGTTGCGACCTCGTTCACGTTGCGCCCAAAAAAATGGCCCGGCCCGTGGCGCGCGTTCAGAATGAGACGAGAACGGAAACGTACAACAGAGAGAGAGAGAGAGAGAGAGAGAGAGAGGTTGAGGGTGAAGGTGAAAAACCAGCCGGTCGGGTTTCCATTCCAGGTGAATAATGGTACACAGAAGGAGAACGAGAACCGAGCAGACGGGTGGGGGGGGAGTGAGGGAGAGCAGCCTCTGAGAACCCGCTGAGATTTTCAAGCCTTCCGAGGTATGTCTGCTTTCAATAGGATTTTTGTCGCCGGGTTTACGCCGCATCCGGTTCCATTTAGCTCTGCGCCGGTCTGTGTGCACGGCCCCCGTCTCCTCGTCTGGTCTCGAGCGCCGCTGGCCGTGTGACCTCACACGAGTGTGACACCTGTAAATCCACCTTTTCTTCCTTTTATCCCAATTAAACAATCATCTGTTTGCTAATCTGCATTACTCTTTTTTGCCCTCCCTCATCTGGAAGTCTTTACCTACCGGGTGTTGGCTCCTCTGAGTGGCTGCCCTCTAACACACCTCTCTGTACACTCTAACCCTCTTCCTCTCTGTCCTCTCTCACTGTCTTTCAGCCTCGTAACTCCAGAACAGCATTCTGCCAGCTTCACGTGGGGAATCCCCTGCCGCCGAGAGGAAAGCGGGACGGGATAGGTGGAATAGCTGCGCCGTTTTGTTCAGGTGAGGTCTTTGTTTTTTCATCCATGGAGATAATTGCTGTGACTTCAGGATGGAAATGCTTTTCGCGGTGTGTATGGAAATCAGTGCTGGAGGCTAAACTGCCGCCTGCTCAGGTTCTCCGTCACAGATCATAGATAGTGTGGGCTGAACTTTGGTTCCGTGTGCGTTTGTCCCTGCTTTGATTTCCAAAGAACTCCATGATTGATTGACAATGAATGCGATATTGGATTAGAATAACGGAACACGAGTGCGTTGGGGGTACTTTAACATGCAGCGTTCTGCATTATTTAGCATGAATCCTCTGCTGCACAGCTTCAATCAATGGAGCAGTTTTTTAAAAGATTGCAACCAATCAAAACGGCCAAAGTTTTGTCACTGACGGTCCATTGAGATTAAAGAATCACAGTTTCACATCATTTCAGGATGGGACTTCCTTTTTTGTCACAGCACTTATGAACAAAGCTCTTTAACCCTGAGATGTTTGTTCTGTTACATAATGACTTATGTAGGTTGTAATCCTTCACTATACGTGTTGTATCTCTACCTTTACATCTGTTGTGTGACATGACGTCAATCCATCATTCCACCCCCTCCCCAATATTTACCCACTATTTCGTGCTGACGGTGTAACCGATACAACGGTGTGCAGAGTTGGATTACACGGTCTTTCCGGATTGCGGTCCGGGGTGTTTGTCCTGTTGTGCGCTTGCAGATCAAGTTTGATCAAGACTATGACGAGTCGCTGTAAATATGCCAGGAGTTTGAACAAAACATTATATGATACTCTAATGCCATGCAAACGGGATGCTCTGAATGTTAAAGGATCAAATGTGGAACGATGTGTTCACCTGTTATTCTGTAATATGTCTGTCTAGCTACCTGTATGTCTGTGTTTCTTTCTGTATGTCTTGTCTCTTTACCATTCTGACTTATATATATACATATACAGGTGAACATATATAAATACATGTGTGTGTTTGGGAACCTTTGTGTATTATTGTCATAATAAAATGTGGTGGTTGAAATCACAATAAATGACTTTCAGAAACTCCAAAGCTGATCCTTTATTAGTTCTAAACGTTTGACTGTAAGTTGTTTATAAGTGCAATTGTGTTTATTGTGCAATGGCACCTGAAACCTGTTACATTGTTCTAAAGAACAAATAACCTGAAGCTACTGCCATTCCAGAAGATTAAAAATAGTTTAAGCAATGCTTTTCTTTTCTTAGACACATGCCGGTTTCTTCTTGTCATGGATCATCTCTGATGATCTTCTGCTTGGTCCTGTACTAAGGTCAGGGGGGAGAAGGGTGTTCACATGACCATCCTGGGGAGAATGATTTGGGTGCTGGGCTGATACACCCAGAACGGGGTGCCACCCCATCACTGAGCACACACACTATATACGGGCAATTTAGAGTAGGCAATTTCCCTTGAATCTATGCTTTTTGGACTGTGGGGGAAAACTGGAGTACCCGGAGGAAACCCACAAGGACACGGTGAATTGGGATTTGAACCTGGGATTCCCACCACACTCACCACTGAGTTATCACAAGCACCACACCTTAAAGATGAGCTTTACAAAACAGGTGCAAGATGTGGAGAAAAGTCTTCATACTGTATTTGTTTTCATTGGCTTTCATTGGTTTTCATTGGCTGTGAGGATGATCCCTTTGTTTCTTTAAATGACATTTTTTTGTAAGAAAGTAATGTAATATCTTTGTTTTGTTGTAGGATTTGAGAAACCTACCAAAGGACAAAAAGAAGAAGTGGAAGTGTCAGAAGCTGTTTCTGGAGGTTATCAAACATTTTTAAAAAAAGAATGATCCTGAACTAAACAGATAAAAGATTATTTTAATTGAATTCTCAATTCTTCGGATATCTGGATATCTCTGTTGCTCATCTTTCCAATCGCCGTTCTCTGCACATGGATAAGTGGATGGTATTTGCTTTTCGTACGCGGCTTTCTCTGACGAGATGTTCCTCATTTATTTGATGGATACCCTTTATCACGTGGTGGAGTTTGTATTGCACAGTTGACCCAACTTTGGACTAAAAGAATCATTCGTGTTGCAAGAATCACGACCATGAGAGTGAGACGAGTCTTCTGGAGAAGCAGCTATTCCAAACCAAAGTGAACTCACGACGGGCCCGATGTATTCAGCCGGAGTCCGATTCAAAGTGCGTTCCGCTAAGGAGCGACAGCGGGACCTCCTCCACTTCAATGAGAGGAGGAAAGAAATCCCCAGGTTTCCCCCCGAGACGGGATCCTCGTCGGAAACCAACGTGAGCGACAGAAGGCCGAGACTACTGAATCAGGTCAGTCTCACGAAGGAGGACGAACGGCCCGCGAGCCAGAAGACGGGCGACCCTGCTCAGGAAAAGCCAGATTCTCTGGGAAGTTCAAACATGAAAATGAGGGGTAGGACCGAGTGGAGACAAGAGTTTACGTCCAACCGGAGCAAAAGCTTGGACTGGAGAGAAATGAAACGGAATGGAATTAAAGTAAATCAGACCGTTGTAATCAGGGATATCGACTTTGACGGTGGCTCAGTTAAGATTTCTGAGAGTCCCGGGACCAAAGGGACGGGCAGCGGACCGATTCTAAATAAACTCGACACCCCATCGAGCAAAGCTCCGTCACGGGACAATGCCAGAAACAAGCCGGAGGTGTCCGTTAAACCCGTGACTCTAGGAACTCCAGACTATGTCAGAAATCCCGGCACGCAGTCGAGAGGCAGGACAGACCTGAGACAAGAAAATATACCAGACAGAAGCCAAAGTTTAGACTGGCGAGCGGCAAAACGCCAAGCAGGAGGACAGGCCCTCGTCGTCAGGGATACTATAGATTTTGAGGCAGATTCGTCATCGTATTCTGAGAGCTCGGAGAGTAAACGGTCCACCAGAGGAACCAATTGGAATAAGCCGACCAGACATCTAATAGATGTCAGCGATACCAAAACAGCAGATTTGTCCGCGAGCTCCGATAAAGACACGGCCTCCCGGTCGAATCTGGATTTCGCCACCGTCGTCAGGGGAAGAACAGAGTCGAAGCAAGAACACTGGTCAAGTCGAAGCAAGAGTCTAGACTGGAAAGGAAAAAGAGGCACAGGAAGAAGAGAGTCTCCACTAGTAGCCAGCAGTGATACCATAACTTCTGAGGGAAAATATTTAAGCCATTTTAAGAAACCAACGAACCACATAGTACCTCTACCGGTCGGCGACGCCAAAAAAGATCTCTCGTCTTTGACAAGCGAAGTAAGTCCGGATTTCGATGACGTACCGTCCGCCGGAGCGAGAGGAAGGTCGGAAGCCAGACCTTCGTACGTGTCCAACAGAAGCAGGAGCTTAGACTGGAAAACGAGACGGGATGATCGAAGGCAGACTCTGGTCCTCAGGGATATAGACCTAAATGGGAGTTCAGAAGAACATTCAGAGAGTTCAGAGAGAAATGACTCGCCTAAAGATTCACATATAAAAGAACCGAGAGCCTTACTGAATTTGAAACCAATTCAGACCAACGATCAAGGAAAACAGGACAATACCAGCGCCCCGTCTTCGGCGGTATCTGAAACATCACCAGTGGAAATGGCCAGAGTTCGTCTGGCTTTGGACCGAGCGAGCGGCGGACAGACCTTTCCGTCCAGAACGAAACGAAAGCAAAGCCTGGACAGCCCGGAGGAAACTAAAAGCCCCTGGTGGAATTTTGCACCAATCGGGCAAAAGCCAAAGGATACGACCGACGCAAAATACTCTACCGACACTGGGTCTGATGTCGGTGACTTTGATGGATCCGATTTTAACATAAAGTCTCCCATTAAGGATTCTATACGGTTTTCTACCCAAGGTAACAAATGGGTTCTACCGAATCCAGAAAAAGGTGGAACGTTTCCTCGCATGTCCAAAGGGGCAGGACTTTACGTAACCCCTATTCCCGTCGCGTTACCCGGCGGAGAAGAGACATCGCAGACGACGTCGAAACGATCCGAGGATGAAAAGAACTCGACCGGGTGTCGGGTCAGAAAGAATATATACGACTCTTTGGAACGTGCCAAAAAAAGGCACGGAATTGCCAGAGTCGACCTAGAGGATTTGTCCTCGCCGAGCGTCGAACCACGAGAAAAGATCAAAGGAAACCTGGAGGAAGAATCCGAGATAAGCGATGGCTTTGAATCAGCAGACTCGGAGAAAGATCCGGAGAACGACGACGTCTTCGAGATGTCGTCTTTAAAATATTTAAACGAGAAGAAGAAAGAGGGTTCGCGCGAGACGAATCGAATCCCCTCCATGGTTTCGGTGCGGAACAAAATCCACAAATTTGAAGCTCTCGTCCAACAGAACCAGAGTTCACCCCATGCCCTGCCTTTTCGGAGGACTCATTCGGTTCAAGAAAAGTCTAATCTGGGGGCGGGAGTACACCGGAATCTTTCAGATGCATCGTCGATTTTGAGGAAGGGCGACTGGAAGAAGGGATCCTTTAACGAGAGCCTGTTCATCGGTTCATCCACTCAACCAGGGGGGGCAGTAAGAATCCAAGGACAGGCAGCGAAGAATTCCCATTCAGGAGACTCTCGGATGACCTCGAACTATGGGCTTCCACCCGACCAGGTGATCGAAGGCCTGTCTGTCCAAGGGAACGATCCCAAAACCCAGAGCCATCTGAATTCGGATGAGCCAGATTTTTCCCAAATAGGTTACTTCAAACCCAAAAACCTAGCGACAGACGAAGACCGCTTTAGACCCGATATCGGTCCCGCCACCTCCCGAGGCCCTTCCGACAATTCCGATGGAAGCGCCTCCACCGCCGGCGTCGCGAGTTTTTCAGAAGACGGCATCGATACCCACACCTATCGAAGGTCCCCGAAATCCAGCGTTCCAGGTGACGCTATTTCGGAGCCTAAGGAAACCAATGCATTTCATTCTGGAATAGAGACTTTGACGTTGCCAAACTCGCGTACGTCAGATAAGTCACCATTTTTCAGCGGCGGCGCTCATGGGCCACTCGACGCTTCCGTCGACTCCTTGGTGTCGGAAGGTCTCAAAACTCTCTCCGGCACATTAAGTGACAAAAGAGCGGCGGCGAAGGTCTCCAGATGGATCATGGGCGACGGAGTCGGTTCAGACGCAAAAGACGACTACGATGACGGCGAGGAGGATCTCCTCGACGACGAGGACGAGGAGACAGAAAAAGGAGACGACTCCGACTCGGGGGATTCGTCCGTGACTATCACGAGCAACATGAGCCGCGCAGACCACATGAGTTTTTCTGTGAGGTACGAGGTCGCCGTTTGCCAGGAGTACGACCGCAGACGGAATTGTAGTTCAAATTCGCTCCTTTATTTATCTCTTTAAACAACGCCTTCTGCTTTTCCCTTCTAAACCTTTAGCCTAGTAGACCTTTGCAGTTTGGGTGGACTGGACTACCCACTACCCGACAGCAGCGGCTTAAGAGATAACGACGACTGGACGTCCAGGCGGACGGCCTCCCTGAACTCGGACGTCTCCGCATTATCCAGCGTGACCCTGTTGGGCAGCGAAGAGCTGGACAAACTGTTGGACGACGTCAGGGGTTTGGGAGAGGATGCAATCCAGGTATCGTCTTCCGTCGGTCACGAAACGTTTTGTAAGATGGAAAAAAGTATGGGACACTTCTTAGTCAATGAATTTAGGTATGAGATTCAGTCCCATTGCCACGAGTGAATGACATTAGGCACCTTACAAAGCGTTTTGGACTACCGTGGGCTTCCAATTTTTGGATCGGGTGAATTCGGTGTTAACATCCTCTATTTGGCCACATGGCCTAAATTCATCGCGTTCCAAAATCTTTGTCGGCCGAGTGGGAGGTGATTTAGTTTTAAAAGGGGATTATTTTCCAACAGGAGGACTAAACGATGTAATGTGTCGGTGTCCCCCATACATCAGAGTCTGCTGATTTCACTTTATGGTGAAATGAGCAGTATTTACACACAAAGTAGTAGCATAGACTTGATCATGTTTTTCTCAGACCTACAGCCATGTGTATATGTTACAATCTTCACAGAATTTTGAGGATGTCCAGGTGGTTGTGCTGCATAAGGAGGTTGGATGTGGACTTGGCTTCACCGTGGCTGGAGGAGTTGATCAGAATAAACCTGTAACTGTAAGTTCATTTAACAAACTATTAAAGGATGGAATCAGGGACCTGTACAGTCAGTCGATTATTCACTGACCATAACCCACACCTCGTACGAATGCATGATGTAGAATACATTATTTTAAATCATGTATCATGAATGCAAATCCAGATTATTATGAACATGGAGCCGATTCCTGAAGAACACTAAACCTGTATCCTGTTACCGAGAGACCCGATATTTAAAAATATGTAGTTTTCCCTCCAAAAATTCAACTTTTTTAATAAAGTGTGTTTGTAGGTGTTTTATAAAAGGTTTTATGTAACTGTACCGACGGATCTCTGAATGAATAACACTAATGATTTTGATGTGATCGATCGACGTCACAGGTACACCGGGTCATACCACACGGCCTGGCGGCTCAGGAAGGGTCCATTCGCGAAGGAGACAACGTGCTGTCCATCAATGGCACGGCTTTGCATAACTCCTCCCACCAGGAGGCTCTGCAGACACTAAGAAGGGCGAGGAAGCGGGCCATGGCGGTGGTGGTCGTCAGGCGGGGCGATGTGGAGGCGTACCAGAGTTCCAAAGACAGCCCCAAAATAGTTCCTGGAAACCCAGGTGGGTGCGACTCACTAAAACGAATCCATTTGTGTGCATCACACGGCACGAGCAGAGGCGCTTCAAAACGAGACGGGCTGGCTTGACGTGCCACGGGGGACGCATGTAATAGGTCTTACCGTAACACGGCAGAGGTGGGATGCTTCAGACATGCCCGAGAGGGGTAATCGGGGGAAAGGAGGGGCGTTGCGATCTGTTTCAGGATGTTTGTCTGTTCCTCCCGACAGGGATCCGAGTCCGTGTGATGCTGATGAAATCCAGTCCTGACCTGGGCTTCTGCCTGGAGGGAGGCGTGGGTTCCAGTATGGGAGACAAACCGCTCGTCGTACAGAGGCTTTTTCGGGGTAAGCGCGCAATTTAATCCGGGCCACCACCGACATTTGTGACCTGAGACGATGTCCGCTTGGACTCTAGCCATGACTTCAAACGGGGGCTCTGTTTTTAAACCATTGATCCGTGTCCTTAATCTTTATATAATGATTTAATAGGGCTACACCGTGGCATAGGGGTCCACATGCGAATCCAGATCTGTATCGAGTTTACGTTCTTACCGTGTTTGTGTGGGTTTCCTCCGGGTTCTCTAATTTTTTCCCACAGTACAAAAAAATAAATTAAAAGTAAATTGTCTTCTTTAAATTGCCCCTATATAGTAAGGGTTTCCAAACCCTCTTTATTGACGTGCAGATGTAAGCATGCTGTCCCTCTCCAGGTGGACCGATTGGGAAGGTCTTTCCCGGCGATGAGATCCTGGAGGTCGAGGGTCAGAGCTTGGCCGGGTTGAGAAGGCTGGAGGCCTGGAACCTGATCAAGAGACTGCCCCCAGGTCCCGTGGAGGTCCTACTGCACCGTTCTCATCAACCGCCCTGACGGACGGGGTCTTTATGATCTAACTGAACGTTCCACGAACCCGTCATCAAGATACGCCTGTATTCGGACGAATTGTCCGACAAATTGTCCGAATTGTGACTTGTGATGATATTTCAATCAGAAGCTCCTCAACAAGATCTCCGAGAACTTGAAAGCACTGGAGCTGTACACGTGACATTCAAAAGACGATGTTCTATTTTCATTATGTTTGTATTTTATTTAATATATTCATGAGCGAATGGATTTAAAAGATGTTCTTTGTACCGTGTAGCCGTCCCGTTTACTGTTGCCATGGTGTTTTCTCTCATGTACAGATGCCTTTATTTAATGTTTCCTAATAAAACATGACTGATCGTTAGACTTAGTTGTATCTTTATGTTTGAAAAGGTAAATGACCACATGTGGTGCGGGTGAGCATTCTCTATTTTTGTTTTTAATTTAAAAAAATTAATAGAATTTTCAGTTTCTTCACCTTATTCTTGTACATCAGCACTGAAATCCACCACCGTGATCTGCACCATCAGCCCCCGCACCTCTCCACCCTCCAGGCCAGGAGCTCTTTCCCTCGCATTACTGTGAAGTTGCTAGATGGGACATGGACGCCCCCTAGTGTCTCAGAACAGTCAGCGTCGGTGTTGTTGCATCAGATCAGGTAGGTACTGTTTTATTGCTTCATTTTCTTTTTTATTTATAGACAGTAGGGGGTGCGTGCACTGCAGAGTATGACCGCTATACGCGTCCTACAGTATCATGTGTGCTAAAATATAAAAGTATCGCCAGTGTATTAGTTTAGTGACTTTAATGATGATTATTTGATGATTGTTTTTTTTTTTGTTTCTATGACCTCCCGAGGTGAGTGGCACAGTGGTGAGCACATTCGCCTGTCAGCACTCAGGATCCAGGTTCGATTCCCGATCTTGGTGGAGTTTCCATGTTCTCCGTGTGTTTATTTTTTTTGGGTTCTCTGGTTTCCTCCTACATTTTAAAAACATGGATTTAAGGTGAGTTGGATGCTCCAAATTTCCCCTATATTGTGTATGTGTGTGTGTACCCAGTGATGGATTGGAGACCTGTCCTGGGTGTAAATATTGGGCGTCCCAAACATACCCCCCACAGATGGGCATGTGAACCACTCATAGCAGATTAGACGGAAGTGTTAGGTTTTCATAATACTTTTAAGTAATTAAGTAAAAGTAATGATGTAAAGTAAAACTCATGATGAGTTGAATAGTTCAGGGAACAGAGAAAATTACTAGTTTAGAATAATGGGACTGTCAACAAGAACCTGTCATAAATTCATACCCCTGAGGGGGGCAGAAAGCAGGAGCAGATGGGTTAGAAGATAGAGATGTTCGGATCAATGTACACATGAGAAAAAAGACTGTTGTCTGGAGGGGGCGCACACACAGAAGAAGGACAGCCCACCTAAGGGTTATATACCGAAGCAGCATCTTTGAGAAGTTGCCCACCATTGATGATTTTTCCTGTACACTTGTTTGTCTATTCAGTAACTTGTATTAAAATCTGTTTGGAACCTGCATCTCCGAGGCCGTTTATTGAACATCTAACAGAAGACAATGTGTCAGGCGGTCAGGTCTTATTTCTCCCCTTTAGTCCCAAAGTCACTTCTTTCTAATGATGTATGTGCACTTTAAAAGCTTTAACCCAATACCCATTTCTACCTAATCAACAGGGAAATAACAACATTTATAGCTGTCAGCTTTATTACTGGTGAAATCCTCTCCGGTCATTATGACCACTTTGAGATAATCACTAATGAGTAATTATATTAGTCTGAAATGCTCACCGAAGAGCTTTAGAGCCTCTATTACCCGATAAAGACAATCTAATGGGTACACGTTCATTTTTATTGGACCAATTTTCTGTTTCTCCACTTTGTTTGCTTTTCAAACAAAGTCAAAGGTTTCATTACCTCACACTACTGTAGTAGTCATCGACTAAAGTTTTGGGACCCATTAAACCCCCCCCCCTACCTGTAACCTAGTATAGGTTTAAGCAGAAGATAATGAGATGAGAGGAATAATTAGTGTTAATGTTTGAATATTCACGTGCATCACACGATGAGACCTGTCCTCTCTGTTTTAGACTTACGGCTGAAAGCAAATGTTATTTTAATGAATCCTTTATGTGCTGCAGAAATCTGCATCACACCGACCTCGGCGTCCACTTGAGGTTGCACACGTAACATATTTGTCCAAACTGTCTAAAATGAGTCTGATGTCTCGGCATGTTGTTCTAAGTTCTGTGTTCATGTTCAAAAATTGGCTTACTATCAAGAACTTAATAATATGAAAAGTTTTATGATCACTATCAGTGGACTGTAAACCGTTTTACATGCTGTTAATACGCAATAAATAAAACAGTATGTGCATGTCTGTTCAGATCGGGACAGATAATCATCCCTCGGTCCATCTCTCTCTCTCTCTCTCTCTCTCTCTCTCTCTCTCTCTCTCTCTCTCTCTTTCCGCAGTCATATTTGTCATTAGTACAGGCCAAAGTGTACTGGATAACACGGATGACATCACAGGCCGGCGGTGGGCAGCAGTTCACGCCGAAGGTCTCAGAATGAACCCGTCAGTGGACCTGAGAGGAGATGCAGGATAGAGGAACCGGGAGCACGCAGAACGGCAGACTGAGGAAAGTCATGAGGAGGATGAAGATCAGGAACACTTTAGCGAGGCAGTGTCTCGGGGAGATCATCGGCACCTTTGTGCTGTTGGTGAGTTTTAATTGGGTCTATAACCAAACCAAATATGGTTGACTGGCCACTGGTGTATATATATATATATATATATATATATATATATATACACACACATATTATCTATCTCTCTATGTATCTCTCTCTCTCTCTCTCTCTCTCTCTCTCTCTCTCTCTATATATATATATGAATGTTTGTGTGTGAGAGCCCCCCTTTTCAGAAGGTGTAGGTGTGTTGTTGTGCTGCTGGAGTTATCAGTGTCAGTTAAGTTGCTGCACTGAGAATAAGAGAACAATGCAGCAGCCAAAACTGTCCATGTGCAGCATCCTGTGAACAATGATAAAGAAATGCATCAAAAGTTAATCATTAAGTATAAAGTGAAACTGATGAAAGTGCGTGTATTGAATGTGTTTCCAGTTTATTTAGGTGAGGCTGGGTTTTGGGTACGCTGATTCGTCTGTGAATCTTAATGCATCAAAATTATTAAATCCCTAATAATTAACCTGATGTCATATGAAAACCTGGACGACGTGGCAGCTCAGATGATATGAACTGTACGGCTCTCTACGTTCAGACTTTGCTACTCCATTCCAAATATTTACTGAGCGATCGGCTCCGGGGTTACGGCCAATACCCGCAGCCATGTCCTCTGCAGCTCCTGTTTGTGTCTCAGACCTAAATAAAGCATACGTCAACATGTTTCTCCAAGCCGTCGTTTGTTTGTAGACAAGTCGCTGGTACGAATCTTTACAGGGTTCCACTCATGTGATCTCATTGTCTTATAAGGGGGTGGAGCTGAATCACTTTCCCCTCTATCGTTCCCCAGTTGTTCGGATGTGCCGGAGGAGCCCAGGTGAAGACGGGCAGGCAGGAAAAGGGACAGTTTCTATCTGCCAACCTGAGCTTTGCAGTGGGGGTCATGTCTGCCATGTATCTCTGCATGGGGGTGTCGGGTAAGAATTGTATTTCCCTAATGTGATGAGTCTTGGCAACGATCTGGATGAGATCAGGGGTTAGAGGTATATGTGTTTAAATTTCAGGGTCACCAAAAATTGCCAATGTGGACCCCTGAGCAAGTCCTTAACTTTTGCTGGTTTAGTAATGTTGCATAATGGTTGACTCTGACCTCTGATCCTAACGGTCTGTTTGTTTGCTTCGTTAATACGAATGATATTTCAGGAGCTCATCTGAACCCTGCCGTGTCTTTGAGTTTCTGTGTGCTGGGGGACCTTCCTTGGCGAAGCCTGCTACCGTACTGCCTGTCTCAGGTGCTGGGGGCCTACCTCGCGTCGGCCGTGGTCTTCGTCATGTACTACGGTACGACCGAGAGCTCCCGATTGACGGCGGCACAATGTTTCCATCTGAAAGAAACGAGAACATTGAAATGTTCCTATTCTGTTCTAGATGCTATAATGCAGTACAGCGGGGGGGTTCTAACAGTCTATGGTCCTAATGAAACCGCGTCCATCTTTGCCACGTACCCCACGGAAGGAGTGTCTCTACAAACCAACTTCTTTGACCAGGTCGGTGCAAATGGATGATCTGCATTTAAATTGACATTTTTATTAGAATCTACAATGCCATTGTAACCAAAAACCAAAGTTTGTCTATTTCCTTCACTTACCATACAGATGGAGTTTGTATTTTACAATTCCAGACCGTAGTCCATCTGTGTTCTTTATTTTTGTTAGTCCCCTGTTGGTTCTCTGTTAGTGCAGCAGTGCTGCTGTAGTTTCATTGAAACATCTCAGTGACACTGCTGGGATAGGAATAATGCACCCACCCAATAACCCCTGCTCTGTAGTGGTACTAATGGGGTTCTGACCATTAGAGAATAGTGTACACAGTGTGTACTGTAGAACACAAACAGATGGACTACAGAATGTTAAGAAAGTTCTTAACAAAGTTCTACAGAAAGTTCTCTAGTTCTTGATGGATTTCATTCTGTGACCGATTCTGGCAGGTGGTCGGCACGGCGACCCTGTTGCTCTGTATACTTCCTCTGGGCGATAAAAGGAACAGACCCGCCCCGGATGCGCTGCTCCCACCCATCGTGGCAGCCGTGGTGTTGGGTATAGCCATGTCCATGTCCTCTAACTGCGGCGGCGCAATCAACCCGGCTCGAGATTTGGGTCCTCGACTCTTCACGCTGACGGCGGGATGGGGCACCGAAGTTTTCACGTGAGTATCAGAATCGGTATCATCTAGATCAGCTCGAATCTTGAAATCATTTATATGGTTCATAATTGAACGGCACTGTGTTTTAGTGGGCAGTTAAGATGTCCAGATACGACCCCCAATTTGTGTGGAGGTTCCATGTTGTTCTCTGGGTTCTCCGGTTGGATCCTAAAACGGTTACAAAATGTTCTCCCCTGGATGGACATGGGAAAGCCCCTTCTGTGACCATAACATAGGATTGAGCAGAAGATAACGGATGGCCGAACGAATGGAATTTGTCATTACGTTCTTGTGCAGTGTGATTTATGTATCTGTTTGGCCCTCAGGTGCTTTGATTATTTTTTCTGGGTGCCGCTGGTGGCCCCCATGCTGGGAGCTGTGCTGGGTTCCTTCTTGTACCTGGTCTTCATTCAGTGGCATCTTCCTGATTCAGAACCTGAAGTGACTGAGGATCAGCCTCTGGACGTGAAGCCTCTGAACCAAGGTGACCGACCGTACATCAAAACCGCCGCCTTATAGCGAGACACCGTGGAAATCCCGCCCAGCCTTAGTTTTTGGTCTGGAGCACTTTGAACGTGTTCATTGACTCAATCGCTTGTGGATAGAGAGAGAGGTCTTTTAAATCCAGCTACATAAACTCTGTATATAGACACCATGCTGCTTTTATTTACCCAACACTCACGGGTCACTTTAGTAGGTTCACCTGGTGACAGGGTGGTGCGGCGGATAGTGCCGACACCTCACTGCAAGATGTTTCCAGGTTCGATTCCCGGCTGAGGGCACACAATGTTTCTTTTTGTGTAGCGTTTGTATGTTCTCCCTGTCTCTGAGCTTCTTACTAACATTAGAACCGACTATGTACAAGTATTGTACAAGTACAAAGTCCATCTATACTGTAAGCTGATAGTGTAGACAGTGAGAACAGGAACGAGGAGGCGTATGTAACGACGTGGCCGGTGAGTATAAAACCTTCATCTTGTGAGTTTTAGATATCATTTTTGAATGTGGTTCAGAAGAGCAGAAAGCAAGTTACTGAAGTTCTATGATTAGAAAGGAAATTTAGGCGTTTATCTATAAAAAAAAAAGATGTTTTTTGTCACGAAAATGAACCTTTGCAGATCAATTCTAATTTAGACCGACCGACCGACCGACCGACCGACCGACCGACCGACCGGTGAACTCTTCACCCATTTGCCCCGTATCCCAGCGGCTTCCACTCATTTAGCTCGCAGAAGGTCACGTTGTGGGCAGACGATGTGACACCGGTAGAGGATGAACTGGAAGATGATGAATGTGCTAGAAACCAGTCCAATTTGCTTTGAGCTTTGCGCTGAGCTCGCGTGGGCCAGACAGGGAGCGGTAAAGGGCAGGACGTTGCTCGTGGTGGGTGGGGGGGTTTCCTCTCCATCGAAGGCCATCTAGATACAGGGAGAACATGCAATCCAACTTTGGGAGCAGCGTCCCAACTCTGCCTTTGTATTTAATTTACATTTAGTCATTTAGCAGACGCTTTTATCCAAAGCGACTTACAAATGAGAACATCACAAGTCCGAAGTGATGCCGAAAACCAACTACACTGTACATTCATCCAACCTGATTGTTATTTGATGATGCGCCCCCCTCCCCTCTTATTATTTTTATTTACAGGTATTTGTCTAGAGATGTGTCTTCAGTAGTTTCTTAAAACTGATTAATTGTGTTTAGTATTGTCAAAATTGTGCTCTAATTATCAATGTCTGCTCATTGTCATGTCAATAAAAGACTTTTCATGGAGCCTACAGCCTTTTGTCCAGTTGTCTTTCACCTGATGACACCTGATCGGTAGAGAAGCCGCTAACGTTGTTTTAAAACGACTTGTTGTATTTAATGGCTGATGAAATCGAAGGTGAGTGCAGCAGCAGCAGCAGCAACAGAAGTGTCTCTTACAAAATGTATGTTTATACGAGGGCGAGTTGAACCTGAGGCCACGCCCCCCGGTGCTCTAGCCACGCCCACCCACATCACCGTTCTACTTAGCGTGTACCTGGCGCGCGCGCGACGCCCTGGCGCGAGCCCGCTGCGCCGTCGGTGTCCGTGGGGTCCGTGTGCGCTCGGCTCGCGGCTCGCGGCTGTCCGCGCGTGGAAACGTGGAGGGAAAAAAAAAACACCGCACGCCGCGTGGATTTTAATTGCAACGCTGCCGTTTTCCAAACGACGGGGATCTGCGGAGAGAGAGAGAGACGTGGCGCGACGCCGGAGCCCGCGGAGGAGGTAACCAAGCGCTGCCTTACGCGTCGTCATCCTCACCGAGCGCGCGACCCTGTCCATCCAAACTGATGTCCAACTTTTAAAAAGTGTCTTTCTGTTGCGCCGGCGTGGCTTTAGTGAGACGGACGGTGGTGTTGTGTTCTATTCCCCAAAAAAAAGAAGTGTGGAGAAGCGCAGTGACGCGCTCCCGACGCTCGCTTATTTAAAACGGTTGTTTGAAATGTTTTGCTGAAGGTTTGAAGCTTTGAAGCTTTGTGTGAGATTAAATGCAAAAGACTTTGGCGGCAGTGCCGACGCCGTGCAACTGAGATGACCTTTAATGTTTACATCCCTCTGCGAAGTTACACGTAACCTAAAATAGAGATGCATTTCCGGGGCTATGTTCTGTAATGAAACAAGCAGGTCATGTCATCATCATCCCCATCATCCTCATCATCATCATCATCATCATGATTGTTATTGTTATGGTTGTTTGGTTGGGAGGTCATTCTCATCACTGAAAATCATGCTCCATCAATAAACGGGCCTTTCCCAAACTGCGCACAAACAAAACAAAACACACACACACACACAAACATATTTACCAAGTGTGTTTTGATTCATATAAGTTCCCATACTTATTTCTTGATGCAGCTCCAATAAAGTTCCATCAAAGCTCGGAACAGTTCTGATGCTGTAAACTGAATAACGGCCTGAACGTGTGTGTGTGTGTCGGTTGTTGTTGTTGTTGTTGTTGTTGTTTATTGCGCTCGGTGCTGTGTGTTATTCTCATAAATGTGCAGCTGAAAGCGTGTTTGCTGTGTTTTCTGTTCTGCACTCAGATGAAGCAAAGTGCAAGAAAAAATGTGGCTCGTTTGTGTTTATTGCTTGAAACTCAGTACACAGCTTCAGAGCTTTGTTTATCTCTATTCTCACATTTCAATGTCACTACTACCAATAATCAAAATAATAAGGTATTGTAGTGGTCAGCACGTCCTCCTCTTAGCTGCGGATCCAGGTTTGAATTCCATTCTGGTTGGAGTTTCCATGTTTTTCCCTTTTCTGCGTGGCTTTTCTCCGGGTTTCTTTGTAAAGTCCAAAAACATGGATTGAAGGTTTATTGAATGTTGTAAATTGCCCCATATAGAGTGTGTTTATTTTTCACTTTGAGTAGCAGTTGTTTCAGGTATATGATCAGAGTGTTGTTTGTTAAATAGTTTAATTGTTTTTCTTTTCTACTTTTGTGCTTATCCTTAAAGATGATGGACAAACACTTTGAAAGTGATCTGATTGCTATGGTCTGTTTTTCTTTGGTGTTGCTTAATGTCAGATGTCAGATAGCTTGAGTTTAAATATTCATAGAATGTATTTTAAACACCATTCTTATTCATTGAGGTACAGGTTCAGATCGTATTAATTGCTCACAGAATGTGATGGAGGGGATATCGTAATGGCGCTCTGGTGAAGGTTTCAGAAGGTAAAGTAGTTGCTGCTCAATGAAGTCATGGTTTATTTAGGTATCCAGTGCGTACACACAGAGAAATATGTTGTAGACATTTAACCCATCCATGTCTGAGGAGTAATCGGGGTTTGATGGCTTTAGGTCTAGTATTCGGTGGGACCAGGAATCAAACCGGGGACCTTCGGATGGCAAGGCCCGTGCTCTCGTTTATGTTTTACTGTTCCTGACAGTTTAGTGCCATTAGAAAAAAAATCATTGCGTGTCAGTTTTATTCAGTTCTTGTCTCTGGGTGGTTGTTGTGCTGCATTCTGGGCCATGGTAATTTGTACATAGTAATTTGTACATCACTTAATCGGTGCCAGTGATGTCTGAGGCTGTGGATCGAATCGCTTTAATAAAAGACTTTGAAATGGGCCTACAGACAGGAGATATCGTGGCGATTGCACATTTTTGCCCAGAAATGGGATTTATTCGGGCTTTTTCCGAGAACCAGAGCTTCATTAAGCACAAAAGCTGGCGTCTGAGTTTCTGAAGATCAATAAAATAAAGAAAGAAACAAGGACACGAGACTCATTTAATTTCCGGGAACAGATGTGATTAAAAGGTTTCTGGTCTGATGCTCGCTTCCTGTTTTGACCTTTTGAAGAGCGACAGAAAGACACTGCTGTGTTCAGCAGCTGCAGCGATGAGAAATGCACCGCATGTCCAAATGAGTTTATATGAGAAGATCTGTGTTTAACTTCAGTGTTGTGTAGTTGAATTTTTTTTTTTTGATTTTGTGTCAGTGACAGAGAAGTTTAAAATGTGAGCATCTTTAACAGAAACACTGCAGCTTCTCAAATGAAACTCTTGCACTTTCATCCAATGCAGTGTCTGGTCACATGATGTTTCTGCAGATGGAGTTCCTGACTCTTGGTGCATGTTGTTTTTGTAAAAACACAGTGAAAGTAGAAAATGTAGAAACCATGTTGCAGCAGCAGGTCCGGTCTGTATTTAAGACTGAGGTCTTTAAAGTGTTTCTTTCAAGCTTGATAGAAAAACTACCCCCCTCCCACAACAATGACACCAGCCTCCACATGTGTCTTTTTTATTTTCCAATATATTTTTATTGTAAAAAAGAAAAACACAAAAAAAACACAATACTTGCAATTACATAAATACAAGTTGTCCTTTCCATTGAAAAAAAAAATCTACGAATATAGACACGGAGACTTAAGCACCCCCCCTAAAAAACCCAAAAAATAAATATATAGAGAGAGAGAATTCACAAAGTGCTGTGTAAAAGGGCCGTGCGGTGGTGTAGTGCACGTCTGTCTCTCAGTGCTGGGGATATAGGTTTTAATCCCAATCTGGGTGAAGTTGCCATGTTCTTCCGAGTTATTTGTTTTTCTCCCACAGTCTAAATTATAGACTTAGACTTATAGAATTATAGATTATATATATATAGTGTGTATTTGCGTTTGTGTGTGAGTGATTGAACCCAGTGATAGATTGGCTCCCTCTCCGGGGTGTATCTGTCCAGTGCTTTAAACATTCTCCCCTCTATTGCCATGCCCCCCCCCCTCCTCCTGCATGCCATCAAAAATGATGGAGTTAGAAGTGGAAAATAATGAAGGAATAAATGAATGCTGTGTAATAAACAATGAACAACTTTCCAATCCTACCCGTTCCTCAGCAAACCACCACCGACACAATCATTAGTGGCTATTTATGCAAACGTAAAGTATACAACCAAAATCAAGCACACGATCTGTCAGTTTCTAGCTGTAATTTATAAAAACAGGAGATAATTGTAGAAAGATTGTGTATTTAATTTTCTCAAGTTTTAAGACCAGATGTCACCGAACCTCAGATAAATATTAATCAGTGTGACAATAAGCAACATCTGTGCAGTAAAGATGTGAAAGCTGTAATGTGTTTATGACACACAACATCCATTGATATCACTCCCCATGCTGTTAACAAGCGGCTTTGCTTCTGTTTAAAGTGATTTCTCTTTTAATTCACTTTATTGAATGCACATCTTGTCACTAATCTCTCTCGGGCACCACACATTTTCAGAAACACGTTTTGTTGCTGAATTTCTCTGTCCGTCAGACGGTTGGACAAACGGCTCAGGCGATCAGATGTAAGGACCGGGACTAGTTGTACTGTAATGAAAGATATGATGGAATCAGAATCAGAATATCTTTATTGTGTTTAACGAAATTTAACGAAATGAAGGTGCCATACTCTCTGTATTCTCAAAAGGCCCCGGGTTTAAGGGCTTTTACTAACTTTCCCTTTTCACAATTGAACCTGATTTGAGGTCAAGCGTTTTGGCCGCATACTTTCACGGCAGGGAGGAAACGAGTCGGCTTTCTGATCATTCGAACGTCTGCCAACGACGTGTGTCATTGTGCGATGCTGATGAAGTCACGTACTGTCCCTTAAAACAGCTGATTTGAGTGAGAGTGTGCTGACTGAAGTGTACTGAAACGTTCAATGTATCAGATATCCCCGCATTCCCTGAGCGAGCGGTCGTCCGTCCCCGATTTATCCTTGAAATCCTGTTGACCGTGTGTTTTGTGTGTGTGTGTGTCTAGATTTTCTTATGGGACAGAGCGACAGAACAGCAGAAGGATGGAAATGTTTAGGAAGAAACCTCCTCGAGGTAACTGGCCATCTTAACTGCATCATTAACGCTATGGGTTGTTTCAGGTCGTAGTGTTTTTCGGGTTGTCTGATTCATACTGGAAGCTTACAGAGCGAGTGGAAAGTACAGTGTACGCAGGTCGAAAACCGCAGTCATATATAACCGTAAGCAAAATCAGTCATATCCTCCCCACCGCTCACCTGGACCATGATCCATCTCGGATCCATCACATGACATGGTTCCAGATCATCATGGCTTCAGCTGAGATTTTAATTGGCTGTTGATGAGGGCAGTATGTGTGTATCCTTAATGTGTGTGTGTGTTTAATATTATTCAGCTTGTCAGGCTTTTAAAGTGTTTCTATAAACACAAAACGCAGTCGTGACTAAGGACACGTCTCATTTGATGACCCAGTGAGTGTTGATCTGTTCTAAATGAGAGTGAAAGTTTGTGTGTGGGTGCGTTCGTTCTACAAATCCCAACTATGGCTTTGATGAGCACAATGTTTATCATGCTTACTCTTACGAACCCTGCAGAGGTTCATTTCTTAATGAAAGTAATGAAAAATGATGGAGCATGAAAGAGATGGAATGGTGTGTGATGAGTTGTGCACTTTATATATGTGAATGTTTGGTGTAAATCAAAGCTGATCGAAACATGTGGAAGATGCGCTATTGAAGTTAATACTTACCTACACACACACACACACACACACACACACACACACACACACAGAGAGAGAGGCTGTTGTTCTGTCTCACTGAACCTGAAGTATTCTTCTGTAAATCTACAGACCGATTGCTTCATTAAGACATTTCATCTCATTTGTTTTAATGTCTTTATTGTAGTGTTTAAAAAATGGTCTCCCTGGCAACTTGCTCTGCCTCTACCCCTATCTTTATTGGTCGTTCTCCCAGCGAATCAGACGGCTGGACGATGACATCATATAATAACACCGGCACTGTTTGGTGGCGCCGTCCTGAGATCTGAAGTCTCGAGTCATCCGAGCTGCGAGTCAAAAATCAATGAGGGGAACTTTTAGAGAGAGCAATGAGTTTATTTGCAGAGAGCCGCCGTGTGGGTTTGAACAAAGCCTCCGATAAAGAGACCAAGGTTTAAAAGAGCGTGCATGCTGACACATTGAGTGTCACCGGTTTGAACCTGAGACTGCCTCACTCAGCTGAGTGACCTTCATGACTGCTGTAAAATAAACCGGTGGGGCAGACAGACAGACAGACAGACAGACAGACAGACAGACAGACAGACACTGCTGCAGCGTTCAGTGTGTGATGATGCCTTTAGTCTCTTTATCAGTCCTTTAGTCTGAGTCAGCATTGACAATGACTATTCCTAAAGACTTTCAAAAGACTTTTCCAATCGCTTTTTATTGGAGATGGACAAAAGATGGACTTTTTGGCTCGAAGAGGAAACAGCGGACAGGTAACGGGTTGAAATCTGTTCTTCTGTGTCTTTTTTGGGCTGTGTGTGTGTGTGTGTGTGTGTGTGTGTGTGTGTGTGTGTGTTTGTCCTCTATCGATTTTCAAGCGAAATCTTGCACATTCAGCGGTTCTCTTATGCTTCATCATGTTTCATTGGCAAGTCCACTTTCCCACTAGTGTACCCGTGTCGTTCCCGGACGCCTTCACGTTAAACTTAAAGATGTACATTTTCATACACAGAGGAGAAAGAGTTGTTCTATCCAAACGGTTTTCAGTCAAGCTGTTAACATTTTGATCTGATGCTACTTTTAACCTTGACAACAGAGAACACAGGAACAAATCATTTACGCCCACATATTAATAATGAGACCGATGACTAGTTTAGTTCCCATCCAATGGATGGGCAATGGCTAACTCACTGTGACCCTATTTGAGGACTAAGCGAATGATTGAAATGTGATTTAATATAGAACGTGTATAGAATTCCCTGCTGTTTGATCAAAGCAACTGCTGATAAAATCACATTATGGTAAATATGCTAAAGACTCAGTGAAAATGTCTTCAGCATGTGGCTGATTTGTCTGATCTGTCCCGATCGTCCCATTAACTCACATCCCACGGAAGTGAGCAAAGAACTCGAGAAAAGGTGCAGACGAACGTCTTGTGAACGTGTCGAATTGAAAGTGTGCCACTGCAAACGCCTGCTGCCGTTCGAATGGAGAGTGGCCTTTAAACAGGAAACCACAGAAATGACGATTCCGAAACAGCCAGGCCAGTAAAGGTGTGAGGCGGTGGATGCAGTCGAGGTGCGTGCATGCAGCATCGCTTTTCAGCCCACACACTTATTTTCAGCCTTGCAGGCACCTGGTCATTTCTAAGTTCCCTCACTCTCATGCTCAGGGTTTTGAGCTTGTCATGTGACTGTGCCGATTCTCATAGTTTGATATGCTGAACAGTGAGGCCTATTTTTAGTTTGCATTCTGGTTCTTTCTGACCCCGTCAGCGGTTTATAGATAATGAATGCAGCTGTACAGTTGACTGCTGTCTTACATCACAATGTAAAGCTAAGTGGTGTCTCATAGGGCGCGGTCATCTGACCTCGAACATACAGAGGCTAACATTTTAAAAACAAGGTTTATGTCCAATCTTGCGTGGGTCGCTGTTGTTGGCAAACACGTGGCTTCAACTGGGTCAGTATATTCAACTGTGCGCTATTCCGATTGTCGTGTTGGCTTCCTATTAGATACTCGTTCAAGAGCAGCAGGTTCTCAGGTGACCTCCATAACGCCTCCTCTTACCCCTTCCTCTCTATGCCGTCCCGTCGTCCGGTTTGCAGAAAGACGAGGGCCGTAGCCACGCGTCCTCGCTCGAGAACGTGCGTGTAATGTCTGTGGTTTGTTCCTTACACCGAACGAGCGTCTTTGTCGCCGGGGAATCTGTCCTGGGCTTTGTTCACAGAATGCTTTGAAATACATCTGGTAAATAAATCTGGTAATCGTAATGGTTCTAGTTTAGTGGTTCTAACACCATTTTGAAAGTGTCTCATTGTGACTTTCTTCCTCTAAAGAACGATATAAATAAGTATGTCTGTGTGAACCAGAACAAACAGAACAAACAGAACATGTGCGCTTTCAAAGGCAAGTGACGATTAAAAGGAACTGGCTACCAGAAAGCAGTATCTGACCCCCCCCCACCCCCATGCCCCTGGTCACGGGGGAAATTAAAGCAACACGATTCTTTACATGTAATTATTTCTCATGTGTCCAAATATAGTTCATATTGTGTCATAAAGACCACAATGAAGTATTTGTGAGACTCATATAGAGGGTGACCGCCGCTGTTTCACGTGGAATGCAGATGTGTCTTCTGTCGTGAGGGAAGTGGTGTTGTGTTTTTAGTTGTCTTTTTTTTTTTTTCTTACTGTAAAGGCTGCAATACAGACCATGAAAGTGATGCATCTGGAGGGCAACGTACTTGAATCCAAACGACTTTAAAAGAATGTGTTGTATATCACGCACTGATACGAACGTGAAGCGTGTGTGTGTGTGTGTGTGCATGATGTATAAAGTGAGAGGTGATTGGTTTTGTTTCTTTTGACTTTTGCAGAAGAGGAAAGGAGGGTTCGAGCCAACGACAGGGAGTACAACGAGCAGTTTCAGTATGCGGTAAGCTCACTGTGCCCTCACTGTGTACATGGCATTTTCTTGATGTCTCATGCCTGTTTTTAATAACGTCACTGTGTGCAGAATAATTGCATCATGACGTCAAAGTACAACGTAATCAACTTTCTTCCCGTCAACCTCTTCGAGCAGTTCCAGGAGGTGGCAAACACCTACTTTCTGTTCCTCCTCATACTGCAGGTACTGTGTGATGTTGGTGTAATTTGTGTATTTCTTTTAGTGGACTGTTTAATGAGAGTTTAATGAGATGAACCCAAAAATTGTGCATTGATGCGAAATCTGATTAGTGGACCGATTAGTGAAGAGTGGGTTGTTGATACCTGTAGAATGTTGGCATGTTCTACCCATTATATCGTGGCATTTGTTCCAGGAGCTGGGGGATCCTCCCCAGTCCAATAACCTTCATATAGAAGAAAGGCCAAACGAGACCCTGATCAACCCATTTAAAACTTCTTTGGGACAAACTATAAGCGAGATCATAAACCATGCCCTCTTAAGTCTTATGTCTTATGACCATCTCTTTGGATGGACATTTCCACAGCCGGACTCCAAAGTCTTAGCGATATCCATCACTGGAGGGTGGAGGCTGTTAATAGCTGCAAGGGGTGCAAATTAAAAAAATGCAAGTTTAAAAAAAGCAAATGTCTATCAGTAGCTTTGAGCATGTCGTCTATTGTAAACTTTAAAACCTTAACAGCTTCCATTCTGTTCCTCAGTTGATTCCTCAGATCTCCTCGTTGTCCTGGTTCACCACCATCGTGCCTTTAGTGCTGGTATTGAGCATCACCGCCGTCAAAGATGCAACCGATGACTATGTAAGTGTCCAATGAGTGTCCAATGACTATGTAAGTAACCAATCAATACATTTAATAAGATAACCAATTTATAATGTCAGATGCTTGAATGTCAAGCCGGTTTGTCGTTGTAATACCAGAGTGGTGCCTTTTATATGAGCTAGTTCTCTTTACATTAACTTTTAAATGTGTCCAATGTAGGAGCATCGATTAGCAGACATTAAGTGTAATATTTAAAGTAAATATATATTATAGTGTCATTGTCACTGTTGAGTCACGGTTTTCTTCTATCTGTATGATTCTCCTCAGTTTCGTCATAAAAGTGACAACCAGGTGAACAATCGTCAGTCTCAAGTACTCATCGATGGCACGTGAGTCCCGATGCTTACCTCATGACTCTATCAGTATCAGTCACTAGTCTTGACCTACATTGTTTTGTTTACTATCAGTCTGCAGAAGGAGAAGTGGATGAACGTGAGCGTGGGTGACATCATTAAACTGGAGAACAATCAGTTTGTGGCGGTAAGACATGCTCCGCGTGGCGGTGTGAGGATGTCAGTAGAATCTATGTATGAAGTTTAAATGAAGTTCCGTTTGTTTCGTCGCAGGCGGATCTGCTTCTGCTCTCCAGCAGCGAGCCTCACGGCCTGTGCTATATTGAGACCGCGGAGCTGGACGGGTAAGAGTGTGTGAGAGGAATGATGAATGAAACATTGAGGCACACAGCTGATATGTGGAATCCCCATCTGGGTGGAAATGTTCTCCCTGTGTCCGCGTGGGTTTCCTCCGGGTTCTCCGGTTTCCTCCCACAGTCCAAAAACATGGATCAAGTCAATTGAGTGTGTTTGTGTGAGTGAGTGTGTGCCCAACGATGGATTGGCGCCCTGTCCTGGGTGTATCTGCCCATCGCCCGATACGTTCTCCCCTGGATGGGCATGGGGAACCCCACCGCGACCCTAATAAAGGCTAAAGCGGATGATAATGAATGAATGACTGACTAAAACTTTACAGATGCCAAACTCCACCCACACTCTGTTTAATCTGTAAACTCACCAGTAGGTGTCACTGAATTGTACCCTCTGCTATAGAAAGCATCAGTGACGTACAACTGTGTGGCTTCAAAAAGCAGTACTTGTGTGTACAACAGAGAAAGAGTAGAACGTTTGTAAATCTGCTGGGACTGAACATTCACCCTGAGAACGTGACATGTCTGCTTTGAATGTTCACTGTGTTTCAGCGAGACGAACATGAAGGTGCGCCAGTCACTCTCTGTGACCTCTGAACTGGGGGATCCCACTGACCTTGCTCAGTTTAATGGTGAGAGTATGTGTGTGTGTGTGTGTGTGTGTGTGTGTGTGTGTAGGTGTCCAAATCTGTATGAACTGATTGTGTCTCTGCGTGCAGGAGAAGTGGTGTGCGAGCCCCCCAACAATAAACTGGACCGGTTCTGCGGTTGTCTGTACTGGAGGGAGTGCAAGTTTGCGCTGACCAATCAGAACATGCTGCTGAGGGGCTGCGTCTTGCGCAACACGGACAGCTGCTACGGCCTTGTGATCTTTGCAGGTACGAGTGAAACGAATGGCTTTTGAACGACTCTGCCGAACTCTGAGTGAACGTCGACGTGTGCGGCTGTCGCTCCGTCTCACAGGGCCGGACACTAAACTGATGCAGAACAGCGGGCGCACCAAATTGAAGAGGACGAGTATAGATCGTCTGATGAACACGCTCGTGCTGTGGGTAAGTGACGGGATAGGCTTCCGTCTTTCTCTCACTGATCAATATGGACCTAATTATTAGGACACACCCTTCATATTGGTGAAAATATGCTGACCTTGGAGAGGGAAGGCCAAGAGGTAAATAGTCCAAATAAGGCCTGGTGGAGAATAATGATCCACTGTGGCGCCCTCTAGTGGGAACAACTGAAAGAAAAAGATGTAGATGTAAAAGTGTTTAAAAAAATCTGGAAGTATTTAATGTAAAATCGTCTCTCTCTCCTTCAGGTTGTGATTTGTTTTGTGTACTAATAGTTTATTTGAAACCCTGTCTATTTTCTGGTGTTAGCTAAGCCAGTATTTCTGTCGTTTTGTTAGATCTTTGGTTTCCTGGTGTGTATGGGTGTAATCCTGGCCATAGGGAACGCCGTGTGGGAGAGTCAGGTGGGCGCTCTCTTCCAGAGTTATCTCCCGTGGGACCTCCCCGTGGACAACTTTCTCTTCTCGGCCTTTCTCTCGTTCTGGTCTTACATCATCATCCTCAATACGGTCGTGCCCATCTCACTGTACGTAAGGTACGTCGAGGGCAGAATGCCTTGTGAAGTGCCCGTCGTGTGCAGATCTATTTCAGTTTTGCGCCTCCGGGTTTTCCACTCTGATTCTCTCTCTCTCTTTTTCTCTGATTGCAGTGTGGAAGTGATTCGCCTGGCTCACAGTTACTTCATAAATTGGGACCGGAAAATGTTCTGTAACCGCAGCGACACACCGGCGGAGGCACGAAGCACCACCTTAAACGAGGAACTGGGCCAGGTGGAGTACATCTTCAGCGACAAGACCGGAACCCTCACCCAGAACATCATGAGCTTCAACAAGTGCTCCATCAATGGAAATGCTTACGGTACAGCTGCACTATTTAATGATGTGCATTGTAACGCTTATGTGTAATGGTATTGATGATGGTGATGGTTATGATAGTTCATATGATGATGATGATGATGATGATGATGATGATGTTCCTCTCCTCACTCACAGGTGATGTGGTAACCATCCCAGGAACTGAGTATAAGGTGAGCGCAGCTCCCTTTATTCTGATGATGTCAGAGATGATGTGTAAAGTATAGAATTGGAACGGAAGCCGGACGGATGTGGCTGCAGTTAAGCGGCCCTCACAAATCGGCGATTCTAACTGATGCGTCTGTTCCGTTGGGGTGGTTTTTAGGAACCCCGTCCCCTGGATTTCGGCACCTGGAACCCGCTGGCCGATCCCGACTTTCGTTTTTACGACGCGTCGCTGCCGGAGGCCGTAAAGGTGGGCGATCCGGCCGCACGCGAGTTCTTCCGTCTGCTCTCTCTCTGCCACACGGTAATGAGTGAGGAGAGCAGTGAAGGTAATCACCCCGAAACGAACCTCCGTCCCCAGGAGCCGTTGACGTACTAGAATGTTAAACAGAAAGACTCAGATCTGTTGCATTTCAATTTCAATTTGTACTGTCGCATCATGAATACTGATTGTCTTTAATCATAGTGTTTCTCATTCCAGGCGAGTTGGTGTATAAGGCTCAGTCCCCCGACGAAGGCGCCCTGGTGACTGCGGCGCGCAACTTTGGCTTCGTGTTCCGTTCTCGTACCCCCGGTACCGTGACCACGCATGAGCTGGGCAAAGCAGTCACATACACCCTGCTGGCCATCCTGGACTTCAACAACATGCGCAAGAGGATGTCCGTCATCGGTACGTTGGGTTCAAACGTGCAGTTGACGCTCCAACACGCGAGTCCATTTATTGACCTAGATGTGCCTTTGTACTGAAACGAAGGAAGCTGTGAGATGTGAGCTTGTAAGTCATTAGTCTCCCCTGTCTTTTGCACGTTACAGTGAGGACTCCAGAGAATCAAATCCGTCTGTACTGTAAGGGTGCGGATACGGTGCTGTTCGAGAGGCTTCACCCCTCCACTCAGGAACTGATGAACATCACTTCTGATCATCTCAATGTGAGTGGTTTGTATGTCTGAAAAGTCTGACATTTAGAGGACAGTAGTGGAACTGTCACTGCTCCAAACCTCTATAGACCTTTTAGCAGGTTCTGAATGCAGTGGGTATTTTACTATATACTGTGTGTGTGTGTGTGTGTGTGTGTGTGTGTGTGTGTGTGTGTGTGTGTGTGTGTCTGTGTGTGTTTGTTTGTCTAATTGGCAGGACCAATTCCTCTGTGTGCATTTTGTGTGAAATCGACAATATTTTCATACTTCTCCTTTCGGCAGTTTCCATAAGGGGGCGCCAAAACTGTCCTGTAAACGTGCTTAGACACAGATGAATTTACCATCAACATTGAACCATCTGTTTATCAAAACACACACACACACACACACACACACACACACACACACACACACACACACACACACACACACACACACACATATATATATATATATATATATATATATATATATAAAAAATGTTCTGCTTTACAAAGTGTGTGTATGTACAGGAGTATGCGGGAGACGGATTACGGACGCTGGTGCTGGCCTATCGGGACCTGTCTGAGAAGCAGTGGGAGGAGTGGGCCAAGCGTTACCGCGGTGCCGACAAAGATTCCGAGCGCAGGGAAGATCGTCTGGCCGATGCATATGAGGAGATCGAACGAGACATGATGGTAATGTAGTGACGACAAGATTTTGGAGTGCATCCATGATTTGCACATTGTGTTTCACAAGCTTTATTCCAATTCATATAAAAAGGTGTTTAATGGGGTGGATCTCTGAGGTTTGTAAAGTCACCCAGATGCTCTTCAATGGTCTTTGCTACGTGCGCAGTCCTATGGGACCTTAAAAGGGCCTTCCCCAAACGGTTCACATAGAGGTGGAACCCTGTATTTTCCAGAATGCAATCTTCAACAAGTCCTTGTAGTGTATGTGCCATTTGCAGAGACATGTTGTGATGTCACAGTGACGGCAATGCATGAAACGGTGTATACAAACGATGCCTGTTAAATTCTTGTCGTCGGTTTTCTCAGCTGTTGGGAGCCACGGCTATCGAGGACAAGCTGCAGGAGGGCGTCGCCGAAACCATCGCCCTTCTGTCTCTGGCTAACATTAAGATCTGGGTGTTGACTGGAGACAAACAGGGTGAGTAGCTTCCCCTAAAACCTGTGAATCATTAATAGATTAGTGTTTTCCATAAAGGATGATAGTCATTAGTGCCTGCTTTAGGACATGTCTAGGTGATTTTTAGAGAAAAGCAAAGCCCCATCAGGAATACGGTTGAATAAAAGAGATGCTGTGTTTTGGAGATGCTGTGACTGTCATGTCGCTGCTACATTTTACCCCTTATTTAAACCCTGGAAATCCAGCGTCTTGAATAAAGTCCTCCCGTTCCGTTCCAGAGACGGCCGTGAACATCGGCTTCTCCTGCAAAATGCTGACCGACGACATGGGTGAGGTGTTCATCGTCAACAGCCACACGGTCCAGAGTGTCCGTGGGGATCTCAGGTACCGTCCGCCCGTCTCATGTGTCCTTAGGTAGTCGGTTATGAGGCTTTTAACGTGTTCTCCCCTCATCTAAGCAGGAGAGCGAGGGAGCGCATGTCGGAATCCGCACACGGCCGAGAGGGCGGCGAGGAGGCGCAGACGCAGGACGTCGCGGGCGACGGGTCGGGCCGCGAGAACGGGGCCGCCGAGGCGAGCCGTCCGAGGACCTCGCTCCCGTCCGAGCCGGAGTCGGTCAGCGGCGAGTTCGCTCTGGTCATCAGCGGACACAGCCTGGTGAGTGAATGGGAACGGTTATATGGGAATCCCGCGTTCACGGCGACGTTCCGACGGACGTTCTCCCTCGCAGGCTCACGCCCTGGAGTCGGACATGGAGCTGGAGTTTTTGGAGACGGCGTGCGCTTGCAAAGCGGTGATCTGCTGCAGAGTCACGCCCCTCCAGAAGGCTCAGGTGGTCGAGCTCATCAAGAGGCACAAGCATGCCGTCACCCTGGCCATCGGGGATGGAGCCAATGACGTCGGCATGATCAAGAGTGAGTATTGGGGGGGGGGTTCAGGAGGGGGGGTTCAGGTTTGTGGGCGAGGCATCATCAGATTCGCTCGACGGATCGCACCTCACCTCATTTGCACGTCGACCGCGCATGAAATCTCAGCAAAGAAGGAAGTTACAAGTGTGATCTATAATCTGAAAGCTTTGTTTTTCTTTACACCAAGAGGAAGTGCGTTGTTTAGAATGAAGCAACAGCACAAGTCTTCAGCAGCTTTTCTAAATGTGCCTAATATTAGTGTATTGCTTCTAATTTCACATCCTTTTATTGTTTAAAAATATGATTGACTTTAGCACTTTAGCACTTTATTACTGATTTTCCTAGAATTTGTACATTATCAACAGACCAGGCACACGTTGTAGTCGATCTGCCTAGTGTGTGGTGTGTGTGTGTGTGTGTGTGTGTGTGTTTGTAGTCCTAATGTATGGATTTCTAAATGCCATGGCTTTTGCAATAGTGATGTTTATGCTCTGCCCGAAAGCTCCCACCCACTTTCTCAAACAGGAAGCGCACGAACACTCTGTCCTTCTCGTCTGTCGTCTCGATGCGGCAAACAATGGCCGAGCCTTCATAACGGAGGTCGGCTCGGTGTTCTTCCAGAACTGAATGAAGATCGGGCTCATTAGTGTTGGAAAGGTCCAGGGGAATTCAGATTTATGTCGGCGAAGCGGTCGTGTGTTAAAGTGTGTTCACGTTCTGTTTATGTTCTGTTCTGTTAATGCGCTGACCTGCATTGTTGCTTCGCACGGAATTCTCGACCCCTGCGGCATGCCGGACACGTCCGCCGAGGCGCCGAGAGACGCCGCCGTGCGTTTGCCAACAGAGCGTTTAGAGAAAGAGCCTCAGAAGTCCGACGTGCCCTCGGGGTCAGCCCCACCAGGGCGTCCAAGAAAAAAAAAAAGGTTCCGATCGGGATGTGTACCCAAACAACTTGTTTGGAACTTTAATCCTAAACCCCAGAATAGATTTGATTTTACACCGATGAGCTTAAGACCCCCGTTTCATTGTTCTTCTTAACCCCACAAAGTGTCGAAGTGGAATGGGAACGTCTGGACGATGTTTTGGTTCTCATTTCACATCCTTTTATTGTTCAAAATATGATTGAAAACCCAATTGGTTTGGCTCCTGGGTGTAGTATCATCATCATCATCATCATCATCATCCCCGTGCTCTGAAAGCGACCATGAAGTCGGTATGGATCAAAGGGAAGGCCAAATAATCAAACGTAAATGTATGTTATTTAGAAGAGTCATTTTGTTTTCAGTTGAAAATGCACCTTGTCCAAAATTTCTAGGCTTTCTGCACTGTTTTGGAGTGTGTCTGTGGCTACTGTTGTTAAAGGATTGTAGTAGGTATGGTAATTGCACTTCTTCTAGTTGTTGTGGCAAGTAAATAGTTGGAATTTAACAAGGTAAATCCGAAGTTCAGAATGTAATTGGTCTACCATGCAGGGATTTGTTTTTTTGTTGGTTGTGTAAACAGTGGCGGTGCTCCGGGTGTGTACAGAGCATCATCGTGGTGGAGATGTGAAGTTTGGTGTATGCAGCATGTTTTCATGTTGTTATACACACACACACACACACACACTTTCTCCTGATGAGGACTGGCGTTTGCTGTTTGTGTCGCTACAGAGAGGCGACCCTGGATTTGTTAACATGTATGTCCAAACCGCACCATCAGTTTCTTAACGTATTTCCTCTCTGTCCGTCTGTCTCGCTCTTTCACACGCTAACACCCACACGCACAAACACAAATATCAACAAAAACACTGGATTTCATAACGTAGCTTTAGTAATCATCCTGGCTGATGTTCACCAACAAAGTCGAATTTAATGGTGTAAAAAAAAAATATATATATATATATATAAATATATATATATATTACCCAGCGATGGATTGGCGCCCTGTCCTGGGTCTATCTGCCCAGCGCACGAGACGTTCTCCCCTGGATGGGCATGGGGAACCCCACCGCGACCCTAATAGAGGATAAAGCAACAACACAATAATGAATGAATGAAAAAAAAAAAATATATATATATATATATATTCTTAAAAAATTTCTCAAAGTTTAGTTTCTTATTTTGGGGAATTTTAGTATTTTTCTTGCATGAGTCTGGAAGGTTGACAGGGAAGGCCAGTTCACTTTTATTGTTCACTTTTCTTCATGCACTACTGTTTTTGGCTCTGTGCAAATTTCAATTCGAGTCTCTTCCGGCCATCCGTCATCCGTTCAGGCCTCATCTCCTCTGTGAGGAGTACTTGGCTCAAGTGCTTGTTTACTATGTTTGCGCCCCTTTGTCTTCACACATGCTTTTTCCTGGGCCAAATTCAGTAGCAACTGTCGTTTTCCAAATGAATGAGGTTCATGTATGTTCCTGTTCATTAAGGCAACTTGTGAGACTGAATGTTGCGGTGAGCAGAAAGGAAATGTTATCTTGTCATGACTCAGAACTAAAGGTTATGAGTGCAGAGAGTTTCCAATACACGCCACGCAACACAACACGCCAAACGTTCAGTCTGCCCATTTTTCCATCAGATCCTATTTGATTGAACCTTAGCTCGTCGGCCCTCGCCTCGTGTCGATGTTTCAGTCGAACGGTGTAACGCCATCGCGCCGTTTGAATAGCAAATCCCCAAAGCTGGACGTCACCGGGCTCTCGAGTGGGCTGCCGATGGGTCTATTGCACACGACACGGTCATCTCCGTTTGTTTCCGAAGACAAAAGCGGTAGAAAACATGCCCACCCAACCGTCCACCATACCGTCATGTTGCCTACAACTCAGATAATATATTATCCCAATCATCTAGTATCCAATAAGCATTGGATACTAGATGAAACAAAGATCAGTTTGTTTCATGTGGTTTCATCGTGTCATCGCTGTGAAAACCCTGCCATTTACCCTCGGTTTTTTGTTCTGTACCCCCGGCAGCGGCTCACATAGGCGTAGGCATCAGCGGGCGAGAGGGCATCCAAGCGGCGCTGGCGTCCGACTATTCCTTCTCGCAGTTCCGCTTCCTGCAGCGCCTCCTGTTGGTGCACGGCCGCTGGTCGTACCTGCGCGTGTGCCGATTCCTGTGCTACTTCTTTTACAAGAACTTTGCCTTCACCGTGGTGCACTTCTGGTTCGGCTTCTTCTGCGGCTTCTCCGCTCAGGTACGTGTGATGTTGAAACAGAGCAACGGTACAACATTTACAGGCCCACCGTTAGTTTTCCATGCGGCACTGAAATCATTTTTTGGCCTTTCCCGTGCAGACGGTGTACGACCAGTACTTCATCACTCTGTATAACATCGTGTACACTTCGTTGCCCGTGTTAGCCATGGGGATTTTCGACCAGGTATTGAACCGTTATGCCATTTTTGAATGCGAATTTTCTGTCTGAAAGCCCTTTTAAAGGGGGTCACTCACGTCACTCGTGTCACGTCACTCGTAGGACGTTCCAGAACACCACAGTCTGGAATACCCGAAGCTGTACGAGCCCGGTCAGTTGAACCTGCTCTTCAACAAGCGCGAGTTCTTCATTTGCATCGCTCAGGGCATCTACACCGCCGCCGTGCTGTTCTTCGTGCCCTACGGGGCGTTCTCCGAGGCCACGCGGAGCGACGGGGTCCCTCTCACGGATCATCAGACCTTCGCCGTCACCACGGCCACGGCCCTCGTCGTCGTCGTCGGCGTCCAGGTACGTGGACGGAGGTTCCGTAGTCCAACTTGACTTGTCTTGTCCACTCGGAACATACCACCTCTTTGGCGACGTGGTATGTTCCGAGTGGACAAGACAAGTCAGCGAGAGGTACCCGATCACAAGTGGCAGTTCTCTAACGGGAACGGGAGGTCATTCGTGCCCCTCTGTCGGTCAGGCGAGTGAGAAAGCGCATGGGTTGCAAGTAGTTAAAAATGTCCAATTTTCAGATGATTTTCAGCAAGCAAAACAGGAAGCAGATGGAAACTGAAATGTGGTTTTGCACCGTATTTACCCCAATGTATTTACCCCAATTTACACTCACAGATGCGCCTCCCTCCCCGTCTGTCCAGCCATCGGTCCCACTGCCCACATAGATGGAGTTTGTATTTGTCCAATTACACATCTGTTTTGCACTGAATCACTCAGTGCAAACACACACACACACACACACACACACACACACACACACATCAATTGAATTGTGCTGATGGCTTTAGTAGTGGCTTTGCTTTGAAAAATAAAAGGAACTGTATATCCCCTTTACTGACAATGCTTCCCCACACTTCCCCATTCATTTTTGTGAAGATTCTGATTGCAAGAATGATATTGAGTGGAATTATCTAGTGTCCTAAATTCAGGTCCTTATTTTCGGAAGAAAATGATGGGATGTTGTTTGACATATAAGATCCCCAAAAGAATTGACAGTAAATCCACCCAAAAAAAAGAAAACTTGTAGTGTAATGGAAACGTTGTAATGTTGCTGCATTAAGGTGTATGGTATTGTATTTAGTGGTGAATATTTTGGAATCATTTTGCGTCGGTCTGTTTGTGTCTCTGCGCAGATCTGTTTGGACACGGCGTACTGGACTGCCATTAACCATTTCTTCGTGTGGGGTTCGTTGGGCGCCTACTTCACCATCCTCTTCGTGGTGCAGTCCAGCGTGCTCTTCGGCATGTTCCCTAAGCAGTTTCCCTTTCTGGGTAAAGTATGACTCCCCATCCAAAGAATTTCAAAGATCCAAAGATGTCCCACGAACTGGAAGTGCGAATCTCAGGTCGAAGTTAGTCGTTTCGAAAAGCATATTTTCCAGCTATTGTTTGTTTGTCTCTGGAACGGTGCTCGGTGGAAAAGTTAGCTTTAGGTCGAGCGGTCGCGGCCCCGACTTCACGAAAGGAAAAGAGAGGAAACGAGGCAGCGGACTTTTGTTTTATGGACCATCGTGTTTATGTTGGCCAATTCGACCGTATATATACAAATACAGTAACAATATACAAATACAGTAAAGTTTGAACACGGCCCTCTTCGCTTCGACTTCCCGTAAGGATGGAATCGTCAGTGCTCCTATTGTAGACTTTGGTCCGTCTGTTTGTCTGTAATGGTAAAAGTCCAAAGTGTATGTGTACGGTAAGTGGAGCAAATGTAGAATTTGGCAAGAAGGAGGCCTGTTGAAACTTTGGATAGGTATTCGTCCCGATTTGTTTATTAGGAGAAGGCGAGTGATGTATGTGCACCCTGAGGAAAGTGGACGTGGGTACCCTGGAAAGGTCCCGAACGACGAGGTGTTTTTGGGACCGTAGACCGGTGTCGATTCTCAGGGTTTCTTTTCTCGTCTTCTTCACAGGAAGCGCCCAGAACACTCTAGGCCAGCCGGCGGTGTGGTTGACTATCGCCTTGGCTACGGTCATTTGCATCGCACCCGTGCTGGCCTTTCGCTTCCTCAAACTGAACCTTAAGCCGCAGCTGTCGGATTCGGTGAGTCGATACAGTCCACGTTGAAAATCGGTCAACACGTCGGTCTCTTTCCGCGTCCCGTGTCCCGACCTGTCCTCTCTCTCCCTCTTCACCGAGGTGCGTCACACCCAGCCGGCGAGGCAAAAGAAACGTGGAGGAGCGGGCGCCCCCGGCGGGTCGCGCCGGTCGAGGCGCGGCGGCTCCCGACGGTCGGGTTACGCCTTCGCTCATCAGGAGGGCTTCGGCGAGCTGATCACGTCGGGCAAAAACATGCGCCTCGGCTCCCTGGCCACCTTCGCCTCGCGCCACGGCGCCGGCTGGATCGACACGCTCCGTAGGAAGAGGCAAACCGCCGCCGCCGCTCCCGATACGCCGTCCCGGTCGCCGGGCCCGCCCCCGTCGGCATCGTCCTCCTCCGCGGGTCCGGGAAAAAGAGGACAGATAAACCCGATGGACGTCGCCCGAGCGGAGTCGAGAGACACGGCCCTGTAGATGAGGTAAGTCCAAACGCGGGCACCGGCCCCGGCGATCGTCAGAGCATCGAATCGTTCACTACAGGCTGCATTTCAGGTTTCCTCAATGACACCCAAAAGATGTCCCGCTAGAAGATCAGGTCAGCATTTCGTAGCTGTGTTCAAAATCATTAGGTCTTACAGATCTAGGGCCTCGGTTCAGTGCCATTTGAGTCGGGGTGGCTCGGTGATGTAGTGTTTAGTGCTTCTGTCTGTCAGTTCTGGTGATTCAGGTAGATCCTGAACTGGGTGTAGTTTTCATGTTCTCCTCGTGTAGGCACGGGTTTGTTTCGGGTTCTCCGGTTTCCTTCCACAGTGTAAAAAGCATTCAAAGCATTCAAAGATTGAAAGCGAATGGGCTGCTCTAAATTGTCACTATACAGTATGTGAGTCCGTGAGCGTGTGCCCGTGTTCTCTCTATCGATTGGCGTCCAGCGGCCTGAAATGTCTCCTTTTAGATGGGGAATGGATGTGATGTCACTTCCAATAGTAATGTATGGGTTATTTTGGTGTCCAGTCTGTTTGGACAGTTAGACAAATGTACCTGACCTCGTATTAGAACACGAGGGGGGTGTACGTCGTCAACGCCACTGTCGTGTCTCGGCCGGCGTGACTTCTCGCCGAATGGCGCACGGTTCCTTTAGTTGGGCCTTTGGCCCAAATGCATCAGTGTGTAGGGTCTGTGTGATGAGCTGATGATGAGGCTGATGATTATAATGTGTTTGCGTTGGCAGTGACAGATGCTCTTTGTGTGTTTAATGGCCTCATTTGGCTGAGGTTTCCATGGCGTCGCACTGACCGACCTGACCGGAGGCGAAGTGGGCCAAACGATCCGCGTTCGTGTTTCTGGACCGACGGACACGAGACGGAGCGGGGGACCTGTCCCATGTGTTTTTCCCTGGTGTCTGGGATAGGCCTCGGCAACTTATGAATAAATGCATGAAGTCACGGATGCCACGACGGTTCCACTGTCACAGTGACGGTCGGGTTCTAATGTAATTCGGATTGCGACCTCTTTCAAATATGGAAACGAAGGGCCGTCGACGAAGGCGACAAACGACCGGTAACGAGTCTGAGGGGGAGCCCCCACGTGAGTCCCTCATTATACATGAATGTGGCAGGTTCTTTTTTTGGCTCTCGTTTGTAAAGTCCCACGGCGTTGATTCGGAAAGACGTTAAAAAAAAACAAAAAAACGGAAGCGGCGCAAAATTCCCTCGAGACGAACCGGCGAGAGAGGCGAAGAGCAGGATGCATCTGGCGGAGGGGATTACTGCCTTTTACGTAGAGGTGCGCGTTTCATCGGCTTCGTCTTCATTCCATGTTTTGTAGGAAGGCCGGTCCGGTCGGCGAGGAAAGCCAAAGGTGCCGAGGTGCCGGAGACGCTCCCCCTGTCCGGAAGGGGCAAACACGTGAGGCTCCGCGCCGAAGAACGGCAGAGTTCCCGAACGTCCACGTGGGCATTTTCACTCAAGACCGACATCTAAAAGCCCCGGCCGTAGAGGTTTTTTTTTTGGACTAAACCATGAGAATTGTGATGAGATCCAAGTTACTGACCCAGCTGTTTGTGTCAGTATATTCCTGGCACTTGAAGAAGAAAGGTTTCTGAGTGAACTTTAAATCCTCGACATCCAGGACGTTCATTCGAAGCGAATAGTGTTTCATGTCATTTTCACATTTCATTTTGTGTCCTTTTCCCTTCACAGTGTGTGATGATGATGATGATGATGATGATGATGATGATGATGATGATGCTTGTCCTTGAATGCAGTATGTTGCAGTATGTAGGATGTTGTAGAATGTTGCCTTATGCACTGGGGCCTTCCCTAAAGGGATTAGCACCAAAATGGCAGCATCCAGAGTTGTCCAGGTGCTTGACTTTCTAAGCAGAGCGTTTCAGTTATCTTAAGTCAACGAGGACGAGGTGTGTCTCTCTATTTTTTGTCCCTAGAGTGTAATAAGCCTGTAAGAAGGCTCTGTGCATCTTAAGAAGCTGAGAAACGTGAGACGAGGCCTAATATACGAAATCCAATTTCCCCGCCTCCCGAAGAAGTCCGATTGGCAGCGAATTCCCTTCCTCTGGGAAGTGTACATATCCTGTTCCAATCCGGGATCCGCGATACAGCGACTGTTATTTTATTTCCAAAAAAAAAGCCGTCTTTGTTAAGAGTGCCAGGAAATGTATTTTTGATTTATTTTATATATATATATATATATATATGTATGTATGTGTGTGTGTGTGTTTCAGACTGTGTATGTATGCAGTTCATTTCAGACTGTGACTGTGTTCATGTGTTAATGTTTCTCTTTTAAGATGTAAATTCTTGTTTATTCTGATTGATGTCTAAGTTGCAATGTGTGGTTTGCTCCTGTGTTAATGTTAATGTGGTTTGTTGTTTTTTGTGATTCGACTGTTCCATGCTTATTGTTCCGGTGGTGGTTTGATGGTTGCGTGTCGGTGCTAACATGTTCCTCTTGTCATTTGAAGTTCAGTTTGAGAGTTGTGCAAACGTGTTTTGTGAACGTGCAGCCCCCTGGCCTGACTGACTGTGGACTCTCACTTGAGTCCTTATCTGTTTGGTTCTCTGTGAGAATGCTGTTGTTAAAAAAATGACCCCTTCTACACCACATTGGTGTCCCCTGGACTCTGAAGTGGACCGAACAGTCGTACCGAAGGCTGACAATTTGCTTTTTGTTTTTCCTGCCGGATTTAGCATTTGTTGGTCTGAATGTGAAGTGGTGCAGCTTACATGTATTACGCTATCCAGACGTTCCTACATTTTGGGTGGAAACACATTAAATGGCAGTGTTAAATGCCAAAGGTTCCAGTGTTGTGTTTTTGCTGAGATGGGTTAAAGGGTTCTGGTTTGACTGACATGTTTATTCTATGTGTGTACATAGGTGTGTAGGTTCTATTTAAAAGCAATAAGGTCTGAGAGGGTGTGACAATCAAATTCTATCGTGAGGCCCAACGAGTAGCTTGTGTTTGATGTGTCATGTCATCGGCATGGATTCTTTGGATCGTACCGCGAATGGCCGGTTCATTAGGCGTCATTGACGAGACATGGCGGGACCAATTTCCCCGCCTCCCCACCTTTTGTCTTTGAGTCGCAGTGGGGCAAATTAGAAAGAAAGGGTGAAGTTCAGCATTGAGTACAAGATCCCCAAAGTCTGACATGTCGCATGAACCCGAGAATCGTTCTGGAAGAAGTCAGTTTGGATGTTAGAAAATGGGCCCTGAAAGTCATGGAATGTGGTGAACAGTTGTATGTTTCTAAATGTTTCTAGTTTGCCATGGAAGTCCTGTGTCCAAAGTTTATTGTGTGTCGTTTCAGTTTGTGCGTCGAAAGTGTTGTGGGTTTGTATTGCGAGTGAAATGTAAAGATATCGGGGGCGTGAACGATGACCTTTCAGAATGTCTTTTCGAATTGTGTGTAAAAGTGATACGAAGGCTGACAAATGTAAGATATGTAAGATATGTCTATTATTTGTTGCTCTCTCTTTTGCTTTCTCTCTGTCCTTTGCAGTTTTTAAACGGAGAAGCGGAACCGGGCCGGGCTCTCGTTCGGCCTAAGGGGGTGAGTGTTTTGCTTTTGATGGATGGGGGGTGAGTGTTTACATCCTTTGAACTTTTGCATCCTTTTTGGGCCATCCTGTTATATGTTAAAGAAAGAGCGACTCGTGGTATACCCGATAGTATTTGCAGCATGTCACCAATGGTTCTTTACACTTGTGATTGTTTAGTATCCACTTGGTGTCCCAGTTTCAGTAGCCAGTTGCCAGTGTTAATCTGCACATATGTAATAGAATGTAGTCATGTAGGAATAATGAAGAATGTTGCTACAATGAGAATGTAGATGCAATGAATGAATGCATAGATTTGTTCAAATGTGTGTGTGTAATGAACAAACAAACAAAAAGGTACATACATATGTATGTACCTTTTTGTTTGTTCTGTTGTGTTAATGATCTGTAATGTCCAGAGTCTGTTATATTTGATGTCCATGGGCTTTTTTACGGGTCAGTGTTGTCGCGTCGCCATGGATTCTGAGCGAGGACGAAATGTATCCGCACCACATCGGTCTTTCCCTGTTTCCTTCCTCTGTCAGTGTTCAGAAGGGGAGGCTCTGTGCTGTAATTACACAAGACTTATATTTGTTAAGAGAGACGTCAGTGGGAGGGCAATCTGGTAACAGCACATTTCAAACCCGAAGTTCAGAGGAACGGGAGAGTTCAGTTCAGTGGAAATGATCCGAAACGGCAAGAGAAGGAAGACGAGCTGACGTCCTTCGGTCCGAAGTCAGTTTTTCTCTCCGTTTCCTCGATCGAGGCGCTTTAAGGCATAGAACATGTTCCTCGGGTTCCCTAAAGCCACCGAGATGTGGATGACTTTGGCTGTGCTCCTGCTGTCTGAGGCCAAAGTCCAGAGTGATCAGCAGTGTGCTCAGAGAGGTGAGCTGGCGCGATAGCGCCCTTCTGTTTAGTTTTGGGTTATTTTTCCCACTAAATGAAATATTAATGGTTATTAATGTGAGGCTTTGAAGTAAGGGCAGTAAGGACAGTAAGGGTTTTGATAATTCAGAGTGTGAATGTGACCCAGATTGATGGAGTGTTTGTTAGTGTATATTCTAATAATTTTTTTTCCCCCCTTGTTTGTTTGTATTGGAAGAGTCAATATTGAGGTTTGTTCCCAATACTATGTGAGTGTTGAAAGTGATGAAATGTACTACTGCAGGGAGGAAATAGTGGGTGGTTGTTTTCAAGTCTGGCTTGAAAATGTCACAATTTGAGTAGCCAGTAGCCAGTATCCGACGAGTCTCACAATTAGTCTCCGGATCAGGAAAGTGATCAGTAAAGTAAAGAGACCCATGAAGGGGGAGGGGGGGGGGTCTCACGGAAGAGTCAGAACGGGCCCGAAGCAGGAAATGTGGTGGCACTTCATTATGCAAGGTTGCAGATTATCTGTACAAGCAGGCAACCGCAATCTACACAATCAGGAAACTGACCCACACTCACATTCCGTCGCCATTCTAACACACATAACGGCTCGACCGCTTTTCATTTGCCACCGAGTCGAGCGGCGTGATGGAAATGACCGCTCAGTGTTTTTTTAATGGTGGAAATATGAATGGGCTTGATGGTTTACCTGTGAGGCACGGCTAGTGTTTGTGGTTTGCTTGCAGTGTTTTATATATATATATATATATATATATATATATATATATATATATATATCTATCTAAAATGTAGAAAAAAATTTTCCGCATGAAGCCCGGGGAGCAATCAGGTGTAGTGATGTACAGTGTTTGGTGGGACTGGCACTCTGTTTGTGTCTGACTTTCATGATACATGTTTGACTAAGAACAGCCTCCACTCATGTGTAATAAGTGAGAAACAGATGTTTTACTCAGTGTTTGTTGTATGTTGGAAATGGAAGTTTCAGTGTATTTATTTAAGTGAACCCGATGACCTGGACATGAAACACGGAGGTGAACTCGATTTAACGCTAGTTAAAGGTCACTAAGGTGTGTCTAGTCCAGTCAGTTAGTTAGTTAGTTAGTTTGGGGTTTGAAGAGAATAGCAATGTTCTTTCCATACCATTTGACAGAATGTGATTTGTCACGTTTAGCCGGCTGTCATTGAGTAGTGGGTCCAGATTGACAATGCTGAAGATGGAACACATCTTCAGCATTTGTAGTTTTAAACACTGACTCCCAGGCAGCACAGCAATCAATCACGTTATGCTGGTGTCCCACAGATCCGATCTCAGTGGGTGATGTTCTGGTGTCAGTGGGGTTGTGTGTGTGTGTGTGTGTGTGTGTGTGTGTGTGTATTTATTGAAGGTGACTTAAGTGAGGGTTGAATTAAAGGTTGAAGGTTTTAGTGCAGTGTGAATGTGATTTGTGCCTCTGTCTATTACTGAACCGTAGATCCTGTGATCGTCCACCTATCAGTTTCGTTATGCATGACTGATTTTAAATGATGTGTATTTGTGAGAGAGAGAGAGAGAGAGAGAGAGAGAGAGAGAGACAGACAGACAGACAGATGGTGTTGTTTAGAATATGCAAAGTGTTCCTATTTGTGTGTTTCGATGTGGTTTGTGTATGAAATAATATGTGTGTCTTTGGGCAATTTCCTCGAGTGGGTAAAGTGTGCTGAAAATTGTTGTGTGTAGTTTTGTTTGTGCATGTAAAGTATGCATTCGTGCATCTGTTAAGGGATGTGTAAGGTGAAGGACAGTGTAAAAGTATGTGGAATTGAAATGGTACAATGCACACACACACACACACACACACACACACACGGGCATGAAAACAGCATTTGCTTTGTCCGTGTAGAGTGTAAAAGTTGTGATGTGCATGTTCACACCTGTAAGTAAGGAAATTAGTAAAGTAAGGTGAGAGCGACTGACCGACCGACGGACTCCGTAGTGGCTCATTGAAAGTGTTTTATGATGTTAAGGGGAATCCCTTAGGACATGCCCAGCAGAGCGTGGCGCCGATTATCTAAGAGTCTGAATGACTCTTAACCACAGAAAGCAGCGTCACAGAGTCGAGCTCGGTGATGGACAGAGCAGCGTGTCAACAGATGTGCCACGCTCTAATGGACGAATGCACCAAAACAATACAGATGCAGGGTCGGAGGGAGGCAGGGAGGAAGGGAGGGAGGGAGGAGATCAGTGAAGCGTAGGCTAAAAAAGTGAAAATGAAAAAGTAATGAACTTTTTTTTTTTAAGATGTTTCTCCAAAAGTGTTTGTTTTAAGGGCCATTTCTAAAATCGAATCTGTGACTTAAACGTTCTTGTCAGGTGCAGAGTTGAAATTCCTTGTGTAAACACACGGCTCATGAGAACGCGCAGG